>JAZKJV010000143.1:0-497183 GCA_037367405.1 Ottelia alismoides
TCATATTCAAATATCTAAGACGGACGCAAGATTACATCTTGGTCTGCGGAGGTGGTGATCTCCAAGTCTTGGGATATACAGATTCAGACTTCCAGTCAGATATTGATGATCAAAAGTCGACATCAGGGTTTGTATTCCTGTTGAACGGTGGTGCTGTGAGCTGGAGAAGCAAGAAGCAGGACACTACGACAGATTCAACAACATAAGCCAAATACATTGCCGCATCGGATGCTGCAAAGGAGGCGGTGTGGTTGAGCAAGTTCATCTTGGAGCTTGGCATAGTTTCCTCTGATACTCTCATCCCGTTACTCTGCGATAACACGGGAGCCATTGCCCAGGCAAAGGAACCCAGATGGCATCAAAAGAGCAAGCACGTGGAAAGGAAATACCACATCATTCAGGAGATTCAAAAGCGTGGTGATATTTTCATCACCAAGGTGGCATCTGCCGACAACGTTGTTGATCCTCTTACCAAACCTCTGACACAGAAGGTTTTCGACCAGCATGTAATGAGTATGGGTTTAAGGACTGTTCCTGAATGATTCTGAGGGCTAGTGGGAGGTTGTTAGCCATGTGAGCCGAGGCGAACCATTCTTACAATAAATGTTATTGTAATAAATATGTTTTATCAATAAAAGTTATTGATTGTTCACTCCCTTTCTGAAATTAAGTGAATGAATGCACTATAAGGTCCCTCTGTACAATTAGGGTTATGTACCATGGCCGTCTTGATAATCATATAGTTGTTGATTCATTAAATGAATCATAGAGGGTGGTGTTTGGATGAATATCTAATGAGTTAGATAGAGGACTCATCAAGCACCGTAAAATGATTATTAAGAGATGATCTCCAGCCTGAGTAGGAGATGGCAATCCTTTCTCACATAGGCTGATATCTGACCGACCTCTTGATGTAGGTCCTCTGCATGGGAATAGTGATTCGGAGGTGTCGGATTAGTTAGGTCAAAGGGTTGACTTAGCGAGATCGAGATAACCAAAGTCCTATATTGAATGCTGTCACAGCATAGGCACACATCCTCTGACCGGAGACAGATGTGTTACTATATGTCTGAGTATGTACATTTAGCAGACCATTAGGTTGATGACCTAACGAAGGACTATACACCAGCGAGCTGGTGTGCATGTAAGGGCATATGAGTAATACGATCCCTCTAAGGGATCATACATGTTCGCTTATGAACCGAAAGACATGAGCTCACTCATGAGGTATTGGGACAGATCAAATTCCATGCATGGTCATCGTGCTTTGGAAGCATGATAAGAATTTAAAGGCATGATATATGCTTTGGGAAAGCATATGATCGATACCAAATCCCAATGACCAAGATTGAGAACTTGGTGATCAAACCCTGAAGAAGACAGTGTAAAATTGATCTTCATCTTCAGGTTGATCATTGGTCTTCCAGTATGCAGGATGTGCAGGTATTGGGAATACCTGAGGGTGATGTGATCATAAACGATTGTATAACCATGACGCTTCCAATCCGAGGGAGTGATGAAACAAGTCTGGATTTTAGTGACTCCTCTCAGTAGAGAAGTAACTTAATCTTAGTCCAAGTGTTGGACATTGATCTGAATGTGATTCAGATGCAATGCGAAGATTAAATATACGGACTTGATTTAATCAAGCATCTATGGGAGGTCCATTAGATCTAGATTTGAGATGAGATCTCAACATTCAAGTCACTATACGTGGAACAATACAATCGCCCTGTCCTTATCTCCAAGTATCTGCGGAGAAAGCACATTATTCTTGAAGGAGTTCATGAATGATTCCTATGATGAATTTTGTATCCAAGCAAGAAGGTCTTGATGATTAAATGAGATTTAATTATCAAGTATAATATGAATAAGATTCATATTGTGAGAATGATTGTCCAAGATAATTAAATGAGATTTAATTATCATGGAAAAGCAGATCGTGGATAGTGCAATCCATAATATCTGTGTATATTATAAATTCTATTTATAATATATATCAGAGAGAGAGAGAAACTCTGTAGATAACATTTGTTAATTATTAATGTGAATTGGATTCACATTAAGTAATTAATTGGAAATGTAATTTACAAATAAGTTTGGGTTGTGAATATGATTCACATACTTTCAATGACATGATTGAAATATTCACAAATTAATTTGGAATTAATTTGGTTAATTTTATTGCAATAAAAGTTATTGGAATTTAGTAAGAAATAATAGGATAAAATAAAAAGGAGACAATTACCACCAAAAAAATGGGTGGCATCACCAATGACTTAGTCATAGGTGACGCCCCCTATTTTTAGGGGGATTTGTTGACTCCCCTTTTTCTGTTATCTTATTATCTCTTAAATAATTAATTTATGTTATATTAAATTATGTTGATGATAATACAACATATATTTGATTTAATTAAATTATGTTGTTGGTTTTTAACCAATAAACATCATGGCCGTTGATTGATGCATAGATCAATCTAGCCGTTGGATCTATGTATGCCATAGATTGAGATCCATTAGATCCCAAACTAGTATATAAGGAGGGAAACCCTAGCCCTTTGAGGACATATCAAGAGACACAAGAGTACACTCCTACTCTCTCTATCTCTCTCTCTCTCATTCTTGCCGTCCTCTCTCTCTCTCTCTCTAAGGTGGCTGTCCATCTTATGTGTTGAGAGAGACCTTCTCGCCTTCACCTTCGACTACTCGAGGATCTCTATCTTCTTTGGGGCCGCTTGCTCTAGAGGAAGACAACGGATTTCATTGGACAAAAATCAGGGGATTCGAGGCTTGGATCTTCATCGAGGATTGCGGGAGTCACGCGTCTCATCATCGTGCCTGCAAGTGCTGTCTTCGTGGATCGGACTTGAGACAGGAGGATCTCTTGCTTTAGAGATCTCGTGATCGCAACCACGCTTCAAGAGGTATTTCTAATACTTTGTGGTTTGATGAAACGATCCAAGAAATGTTCTTGTGATCATGTGGTTTCATCATGTGATTTAAAAAATTTTAAATTTCACTGCACATTGCGACTAGTGCGACTAGTTACCCCGATCGCATGAGATGCGATCGTCACGCTTCCGTGATGCGCTTGAGGATTCTCAATATCCTTCAACCTTGTGACAGGAGAAGGTGTCGGTCGATTCGCAGTGAGGAGGAGGAGTTCTTGGGCTGATCCCCATCTCATCGGACCACCTCCGGTGAGGTCCCTGCTCCATGATCTCCAAATGTGAGTTTTCTTCTTTTCTTAGCTTTTTAGGTAGTTTTTAGCCGTAGATTTTATTTCCATCTTTTATTTTATGTTTTAACGCTTAGATTAGTGTAGAACTTCTATTTGAGTTCGCCAGAGCTCTAGAGTTCGAGCCATCATTCTCCATCGTCCAACCCTGTTCCGACTCCCACTCCACCTCCATTTCACTCCCCTCCATCTTCTCCACCTGCCTGACCATCCAGCCACCTTGATCCCTCTTTGGATCAAGCCATCGAGGTCCTCCTTTGCCACCTCATTGGACCTCTACACTCCACTTCCATTTCCACCTCGACCTCCCACCAATAATAGCCCGCAACCTTCTCTCTTGCACTGCCATTCTCCATACACTCTTTGCATGTCCTGAAGGACTCATCTGAGGGTCAGAAGTACCAAGAACAAGGTCTCCACGTGTTTGAGCTTCTCTGACCTACCATGACCCACCAATGGGTCCTGGACATTCTTGACACTACAGTAGCTGCAGACGACTCCCCCGAGCGTACAGAGCACCTGAACAACGAATAAGACTGCTAGAGTTGTGAGAGAAGGGCGATCGAAGGAGACTAGCCTTGTTGTTCTTCCTGTTCATCCAGGTCGCTTCATACCGTCCGATCAGAAGCCGCTCTCAATGCAAGCGGCCACCATAGAATCGAGCTCACCAGCCACAGTCAGATCCGCTATCGGATCTAATTCTCCTCGCCCATCCACGAACTGGCATTCACTGTCCAACGTGCGACAGCTAGCACGTGTTAAGTGGGACACCATAGCCGTTGGATCTCGCGCACCTTTGAAGTAATTGCATAATGTGCCCTGCCTTCTTGTTTATTTTATTTTTGTCTTGTAAAAATTTAAAGACACTTTATATTTTGTGTAAAAATTGTTGGCGAACCCTGAGTTTATTGTATATTGCATTGAGGTCCATGCTAGCTCACGTGGTCCCCCATGTGAGTTGGGCATTTTGTAGAGAACCCCTTCAGGGTTTGGTAATTTAGTATAGTATTAAAAATTCGTAATAAAGTGCTAAAATTTTGGGTATTTTGTATGGAAACCCTCACATTTTATTTATATTACAAATATGCACATGCCACCACATTGTAAATTAATTTTTGTCATTTATTTTTTATTAAATAGCTCATGTGCATATATAAATTTTGGAAAATTATAGTAAATACTTCAAATGTTGCTTGTCCATGCTGTGATTTTTAATTAGCATTTTACTTGAATTTTCCATTTATTAAAAATTATATTAGAAGCTATTTATGCATATATAAACATAAAAGTAAAAAAATTGAAAGACTTATTTGAAACTTTCAAATAAATAAATAAATATATATTACTATATAATAAAACTCCAGACCAAAAATCACAAAAAAATAAAAGAGAAACCTTAAAAATTGAAAAATCTTTTCTAACCCTAAAAAAAGAAAAATGTATATAAAATCCAAAAAATAGACATCTCCTGTATATTTTTATCTATATTATATACTATATATTAAATATAGTTTTGAGAAATTTTACACTCATTAGCTATTTTTAAATCTCTAAACAATTTTGATTATTTATTAACTCCCTATTTGGAGTATTTTAGATTTTAAAAATATCTAAAAATTAGAAAAAATAATACAAAACTAACAAAACAGAGACAATATAAAAAAGACAAAAATAGTTTATTTTATAATTTTTGAGTATATATAGCTATATTTATAAATATAAAATCTTATATAGGCCATATATACACATATATTTATTGATATTAATATTATAAATACTTATAAATATATTTTAATACCGTTAAGATAAAAGGATTGTACTTAATTTCATTTTCCTGATTTTATATATTATGTATTTATATTATTTATATTATGCATACATATACTTATATATATATATATGTATTACAAACTAAAAAGAAAAATAAATTAAAAATCATAAAAATATAAATAGGAAAATAAAGTTATTATATTTTGAGCATAAAAAATGTGAAAGAATTAAAATTCCATAAAAAATGAATATAATTAAGCCCCCAGTCTAAAAAAGGGTAAAAGTACGCAAATTAATTGATGTATATTTTTGTAGACAGTGATTATTTGCCTATCCACGTATTTGCTCTCTGTGGTTCGACACTCTACACTTATTCTATAATTGTAATTTTTAGAGTCAAAATAAAAATACAGTTCGACTCACGTATTTTCATAAATTTATCCTAGATTATGAGTTGATTGTTAATTTATGTGGATTGGTCGAGTTCCGAGTACATCGAGAGTGACCGGCACATCGATTGCCAGACCCAACTTGTTGGGCACCACAGACCCTCGAAGATAGGGCGTTAAGAACCTCACAAATCCACGTCATCAAATGAGGGATCCTTGATCCATATCATCAAATGAGGGATCTGGGTGGTCATGGAAGCGCAGCTACCTAGACTGCCTCATGCGACTGCAAAATCGACCCAGGAGGGGTCATTTCTCCATTTCCACCAATGAATCTATGATTCATCACTCTAATTAGCTGAAAATCGAGCTTCGTCCCAAGAATTCAGGATCATTTACATGTTAACTTCTTTAAATTAATTTTCATGCACTCATAATTAATTTGCATAAATTAACATTCATGTCTGCATTCATAATCATCATCATATTTTTCACCTAACTTCAGATATTTTTATTAATTCATGATAACTCCAATTGACATAAAACCAATTGATTTTGTACATATCGCAAGCCTTAATCCATGAAAAATCCAAAAAATGCTAACTTGTACATATGCAAAATAATCTCAAGCCCTATTTTCAGAAAAGACAACTAAAAATGATGATATCTGTCTCATACAGTGTTCAAATAAACTCTGCTCACTTTTGAATCAATGTACGTTCAATTATCTACAAATCAAGACTAAATTCAAAAGAATTGGATTCCATTTGTGTTGGGACCTAGCTGCACATTGTACATATTTGTTAATTTTGACCCAACATTTCATGTGCATACGTCACTCATTTCCATTAATTTATTTTTTATTTTTTAATTAATTCATTGTTTTAATTAATTACATAAAATTTAAATCCAGAAAAAAATCAGAAAAACAATAAAAATGGCATGGTCTAACTTAGGCTTTCTCTCATTAATCCGCTTGTACATAATTAACTTCCCTAATTTTTCTAAAATATTTGAAATCTATAAAAATTCCAAAAAATTACATTTGAGTCCATTGCATCATTTTATAGCATGTTTGATTTTTTTGCATGCATTTATTTATAGTCAAAAAATCAAATAAAAATTCCAAAGCCAAAAATTGGTATCTCATATACATAAAATATTACCCAAAAAATTGCATATCTTGCACTCAACATTCCGTTTGCATTTGAGTCCTTCATGAACATTGTAGATTGCATTTAAGTATATATTTTTCGTGTTATGCACCTTTGCATCCGAGTCCATTTTCTATTTGCTGTCAATCTATTCATTTATTTTCATGCTTGTTCAAACATTCGGTCAACTCTGTGCCATGTGGCACTACATGGTTGGTCCACCCGACGCCTGGTCCCACCCCTCTTTTCTCTCCCCACGTGCATCGTACATGCCTCCCTTCAGCCCTTTTCCTCATATGCCACACACTGAAGGTCCTCTGCCTCCTTGGTCGAGCCGCACTGCCTACCTTTCACCCCTTCCTCCTCTTCACGTGATCATCTTCGATCACCAACCGCACCTCCTCGTCCCCTTCAAACCACCTCCTAATCCCTTCTCTAATCGTGCAACCACCTGACGTATCTTCCATATCCGATTAACTCTTCCATCTCTTTATCTCCATCTCCAGTCAGTTGAACCCATGTACCATTTCTTCATTCCTTTCAATGGTCGGCGATGCACCCTTCCCTCCCTATCTCCTGCAACAGCCTTATCCCCTCTCCATCTCCGATCGAAACCCAATAACCTATTCCAGTTGACATGCTCATTTATATTCTCATTCTACCCATTGATGTAACCTCATGAACCTTATCCTCTTAATCACCAACCCTATGCTCCCCTATCTTCAACAACAACCCAACCTTATCTCCTCTGTTGTTGCAACTGGCAGAAGCCCTCTGATCAGCCGTCCACTTTATCCCCTTCCTTCCTTTCCCTATTTAACCTACCATCGCCTTCAAACCACGGCATCCGCTGATATCCATCGTACTCAGACGAGAAACGAAAGAGATAGCCGAGGAACGGGTGACGACAACCCCCGTCCCCTCCAGCGAAGACCCCCTTTCCGATGTGATCCATGAGGGGTTACACCCTCGCACTGCAGCTGCTACCTTTAGTACATCCGAGCCTCAAGGAGCATCGCCTCTCCTCTATAGGGGAAGACAGGAGACGACATTCACAGCCGACTCCATCCATCCTAGGCGATTCTTTCACTCCTACCCTTCCGATCATCTACACCCACGACCACCATCGTCGCTTCTCCACCCTCTCTGGCGAAGCCACCCATATTGCCTTTCTCCATTGCTCACCATCCGCAACCAGCGCCTTCAACAACTGCAGCTTCACCTCTATCCGCTCGAGCATCCGCACCAGCAAGATACACGCCCCAAGAACAATGGCTATAGGATGAGCACGATCAATAAACATCGAGCATCTAAACCATCCATTTTCACTGAAACCATGGCCATTAAATCAAAATCATAGGAGGACCCTGATCGATCTCGAGCCAAGGACCCAATCCTTGTGCTTGAGGCGAACTGAACCAGCCGCCCGCCGACAAGTAGAGGTCGGGCAGACGAAGCAGCATCCAAGCCTGCACCCCCTTACGTGCATCGCACACGCCCTGGGCATATTGCAAAGAGCAGCCTCCTCATTTCCAGAATCACTAGAAGGTCGAGGTCACGTGCGTTGCACGGATGACCTAGGCCAAATTGCAAGAGGACCTTCCAAGCTTCTAGAAATTGTAGATATGGCCCCGCTAAGGGCAAATTGTATAAAGAGCTCACAACTTCATCATATTTCAGAAAGGTCCTTACAAGGGTATATCTGCAAGAATTTCTTTGTTTTATTTACTATTTAGTCCCTGAACCTACAATTATTCATATCTTGAACACTATTTTTCAGATTTTCACATTCTTGGTGTCATTTTAACGCTTATCATATCGAATGCTGAGTTACTATTTTGAGACATTATTTGATAATAATTAGTTAAGGTTCTATTTTCTTCATTTTGAGCATCATTATTCTCGATCTTCGATTAGATTGCTCGACAAACTGTACATTCATTTGGGGACTTTATTTTGGGAAGTTAATCAATGCTTAATTGGATATTTATTTACTTGATCATTGGGGTTCATGCTTAATTGACTTGACTTGCTCCCGCCCATCTTGCATCATATTATTTCACATATTATTTAAAAACTATGAAAAATTGCACTTATTTTATTTCTCTCACCACATAGCATAACATAGCATTATCTTCTTTGTATTAAAATTTATTTTGAAAAACCACGCATCGTACTTCTTTTATTGAATAATTTCATCTCTTTTAAAAACCCATAAAAAGATGCAAAAGATGAAAATACCAAAAATATTATTTCTCCTTTTAAAAACCTAAATTTCTATATTATTTAGAGATTAATTCTAGACCTACCTCCATGAGTTCGACCTTGGAACTTACCCAAGTAAAAATAAATAAATTCGATCGTATTGAGACTTGATTCTGCATATCATTTCTTGATGTGATCATTATAGACGAATCACTAGATTTCCCGACTACAACAACTTCAACATCATCTGTTAATTTCACAAAATTAACATGGGGAATTCCACGCTCGTCAAATGGCATCAGGCCGGGGAGGTATACAGTTTATGATTAATTTAAATATTAAGGTTTTCCATTATCGGGTAGTCTGACCCCTGGTTTTCTTGTATTTATATCTCCATTTATTTTCCCGGTATTTTTATTTCTTTTATTTCTGTATATAATTTTGTGTGTATCTCTTTGACATTTATTTCCCTTATTTTTCATGCGAGGTACCCGGTAACTTGGAGCGACTCTCTCGGAATCCGACGCAACTTGAAGCAACCGAAGGCGGGCAATTTTGTGGACCGAGCCCGCTGAAGAGGTGTAGAGAATTTCTTTTGGAGAGAGAATGTTTTTCTTTTATTTTTGTAATTAATTTGTAATTATTCTTCCTATTTCTAACAGACTTTGTTTGAAGACTTGTGCTTGTATCTGGACTGGGCACTTGGCCTATCGGACCCTAATTTTGTGGTGATTGACGTAGTCCTAAGATTGCATCGCGGCTATTAGAGCTACTAGGTTTATTTTTGTCCCCGTACAACTAGGCTCACACTCTCACATTAATTAGATGCACTAGATCGATTTCATCTAGCCAAATTAAATTATTCTTTCACTCGCTAATAGAAAATCTTATTTTAGGTGCGGTTTCCCTTGCATGCATTAGAAATATTTGCTAGGAAAATTTCAATTCTGTTTAGCAATCTGTACAGAGATTATGAGGAAGCATTGTAAGTATCTCTAACTTTGCATTCATCATCATGTTTCCCACTGCACGACTTTTTCGATTCTCCCTCAATTTTCACTCACGTAGGATTAAAGGAAATTAGAATCCTCATGTAGACGTGTATTGATCTCCACTCAAATTCAAAGCAAGTGATCGCCAAATAAAATAGGGACTGCTAGAATTATTGACTAATTAAAACAAGATAAAAATTGAAAATCATTGATTATGGGAGAGCAACCCCATCCTTGTACGCATGATATATTGTGCTTGTTTAGAGGTAAGGATGCAACCGCTAGGATTAGAGCCAAAATCACTAGACTTTTGTCCAAGTGCTTGGATTGACTTTTGAGTCCTATTATTGCTGCAAGTACTTGCCTCTGACCTTAGCAGAAGTAGTCTTGTGAAAAGTTTGGTGTGTTTCGCTAACTCAGACAAGAACTACTCTAGGAGACTGCACCTATGTGTAATGAATTCAGATATTATTTTATCACAAATTTAAAACTGAAAAGGCTTAGGTTCAGATGTCATCTTGACTGCCTAAGTAGAATATTTTAGAACACACACATTATTCTTGTCGACAGTGACCTAACTTGCAGACCTACACCTTACACTTTGCTCAATTCAGTTGAAGTAGTAGAGGACTAGATTTGCCGGCATGAGACACAAGCGAATGGAAACATACAAAGTTACAATCGGTCATCATTATACCCCAACCCAATCCAGTAACGGGGAGGTCCAAAGATAGGATGTTGTGGGTTGCATGCTTCAAAAGAGGGATAGTCTACTGGCTTAAGAGAAAAAAATCCTTATGTAAATGATGTTGTAAATACAAAAACAGAGAAAAAAATCAAAGAAAAATATGTTCCCGTCAGAGTATGTATATATGTCTACAATAAGCAAGCTTGAGCTTCAAAGTCAGATTCATGCAGCCGAATTACTTGGCTACATTGGTCAAGCATCCTAGGATAGGTAGTATACTGGCTACCATCCATTCTCTTCTCCACCTCCTCTTCTTGAGCCGGTTGCACTTGAACTTAGAAGGAATACACCACTTCTCAAGGAAAAAAATGGATGGATTGGGGAATTAGGGTCACCATGTTGGAGAAGACTGTCTCTTTACCGCTTCAACCGAGAGGAGTTACATATCACTAACATTGTACATGATAGACTCATAGTAATAAGGGATTGCTTATGGCATCGACTTGTTCTGACCTAGCTATTGAGGAGACTTGGGCAGAGTTTTATGGTTCTTAGAGGCTGTTGAGTTTCAAATCCACTTCCCAATAAGGTTCTGGCGAAATTTAAATTCCAAAGGTTCGACTGAGCTCCAAACTTTTATTTTACAAAGATAAGTTTAAAAGTTAAAATCAATCCATTTTATTTCTTTTACGTTTCTTTATTATCTTTTTCTTTACTTATTAGCATAAGTGTTTGCTAGAACTTGCAAAGGCAAGTATAGGAGTGCAATGAATCTCCACTTCATAACCTTTATTTCATTTTGGCCTTAAATCCCTAGTCAAATGCATGTATATCTCATTAATTTATGCAAAATAACATTCATTCATTGATACATAGATACTATATAAAATACCATATTTAATGCCAAAATAAAATAATAAAGGAAGAAAAGAAAAGAATGAAGTGTCATAGACACTGAGTGACCCTAGACCCTAAGAATAGGTCATCTTGATGATGTGGTCGTCAAGGAATAAAATAGGGGGAGATAAGAGCCTATAATTGTACAAAAACCCTAACTCTTTTTGTCAATATATTGCATTTTGAGACCTATTTTATTTTATTATTTTTATACCTCAAATCAATAAACTTCGAACATGAAACTTGTACATAAAAATACAAAGAAAAATATAAAATTTATTTCATTCAAAAATACTGCATAGTGTGCCATGGATACACGGAATAAAAAGCCACAAAGAAAACTTCTCAAAACTGTATCTTCACCATACTACTTCAAAATTGAGCAAACTCACCTTTATTGTTCATAAAATTAAATTATCTATTTAATGAAGTCATTCAATTTGGAGTTAAGATGCAAAAGTAGTCTTTTGGGCTCTCATTGTGCAATGTACATGTATATAATATTCAATATATTTATTCTTTAAATTTTTAAATCTCTTATATTTTTATATATTTGTATATATTATATCAATTACATGTACATAATTGAAATAAAATAAAATGGTCAAAAATAAAATAAAATAAATAATGTACTTCTATGTATAGATAAAATATACCTATAATATACCTACATAATATACATACTTAATTCTTTAAGTTAACCAATAATATCAGAAAAATATAATAAAAATATATAAATATGTATTTAAATAATTATAAATATAAAAATTATGTATATGAAATAATAAAATATAAACTACAAACTAAAAAATATCATCTATAGGTATTTATACATATAATTATACATGTAAAAACTAACACTTAATAAATTAACTTGTAAAAATAAATAAAAATCATAATAAAAATACTACACACAATAACAATATTTTTCATGTTTTGATAATAATAAAAAAATCATTTATTATTTTTAATATATTTATCAAGGGAATAATACATGTTTTGGCATTTTGTGTCTGACGTGGACTAGTGGGAGCACGAGGAGAGTTGACCTTGAGTTAACTATCCTTCCTTCCTAGGTCTGCATCTGTTAGATGATGACCCTTCCTTTTGCTGATTTTACCGCTTTTTACATTGCTCCATGCACCTAAACTTGTTCATGAAAGGTCATATCTATATATCCATCCATCATGCCAAACTCCTTCCCTCCTTGTACCTCCCTCGAATCGAGCGTAAACCCTAGGTTTTGAGTGGCGTCCGGCATGTCTACAAAAAAAAACATTTACCCATTTTTGCTTTTTGGTCTCTCTCGAGCCTCTCTTAGCCCCTCCGATTGAGTGTTGTGAGTGCCACCTTGTGACCGGAGGAGGTGTCGACCGATTCACAACGAGGAGGAGGAGTTCTTGGGCTGATCCACATCTCATTGGACCACCTCCGGCAAGGTCCCTGCTCCCTGATCTCCAGGTGTTAGATGTTCTTCTTTTCATAGCTTTTTAGGTAGTTTTTAGCCTTATCTTTTATTTCCATCTTTTATTTTATGTTTTAATTACTTAAATTAGTGTAGAACTTCAATTGGAGTTCGTCGGAGCTCTAGAGCTTCGACCATTGTTCTCCGTCGTCCAACCATGTTCCGACTCCCACTCCACCTCCATTTCACTCCCCTCCATCTTCTCTACCTCCCTGACCATCCAGTCACCTTGATACCTCTCTGGATCAAGCCATCGAGGTCCTTCTCTGCCACCTCACTGGACCTCTACACTCCACTTCCATTTCCACCACAACCTTCCACCCATAATAGACAGCTACCTTCACCCTTGCATCGCCATTCTCCCTACAGTATTTGTAGGTCCTGAAGGACCCATCTGAGGGACAAAAGCACCAAGAACAAGGTCTCTAGGTGTTCGAGCTTCTTCAACCTACTAGGACCCCACCAATGGATCCTGAACATTCCTGATGCCACCGGTAGCTGCGGACATCTCCCCTGAGCGTACATAGCACCTGAGCAGTGAAGGAGACCGTTGGAGTTGTTAGAGAAGGGTGATCGAAAGACCAACCTCGTCGTTCTTCCCCGTTCGTCCAGGCCGCTTCATTACCATTCGATCAGAAGAAGCCACTCCCCAAGCATGCAACCACCGCCAGATCGAGCGCACCAGCCACCATAAGATCTGCTATCGGATCTAATCCTCCCCGCTCATCCACGAATCGACATCCACCATCCAACGTGCGGCAAGTGTTAAGTGGGGCATTCATAGTCGTTGGATCACACACACCTTTGAGGGTAATTGCATAATATGCCCCGCCTTCTTGTTTATTTTGTTCTAGTCTTTTAAATATTTGAAGTCACTTTATATTTTGTGCGAAAATTGCTTGTGGGCCCTTGAGTTTATTGCATATTGCATTAAAGTCCATGCTAGCTTAGCTCACGTGGTCCACCACGTGTGTTGGGAATTTTACAAAGAACCCCTCCCTGGCTTGGTAATTTAGTTTCAGTATTAAAAAATGTAAAAAAAAAGTGTTACAACTTTAGGTATTTTGCAAAAACACTCATATTTTATTTTGATTGCAAATATGCCCATGCCAACACATTGTAAATTAATTTTTATCTTTTATTTTTGATTAAATAGTTCCTATACGTGTAAAAAATTTGGAAAATTATAGTAAATGCTTCAAATGTTTCTTGTTCATGCTGTGATTTTTAATTAGCATTTTACTTGCATTTTTAATTTATTAAAATTAAATTAGGAGCTATTTATGCCCTATATAAATATAAATATACAAAAATTAGATAATCTTATTTGAAATTTTCAAAAAAGTATATATTATATATTATTAATATTACTCCAGATTAAAAATCACAACACATTGAAAAGAGAAACCTTAAAAATTGAAAAACCTTTCTAACCCTTAAAAAAGAGAAAAGTATATACAATCCAAAAAAATAGTTCTTTTCAGTATATTTTTATCTATATTATATACTACATATTAAAAATAGTTTTGAGAAATTTTACACATTTTATCTATTTTTAAATCTCAAGATAATTTGGCTTATTTATTAACTCCTTGATTTGGGTATTCCAGATTTTAAAAATACCGAAAAATTAGCAAAAATCACCAAAAAAATCACAAAAAGAGAAAAATATAAAAAGATTAAAAACACTTTATTTTAGATCTATATTTATAAATATAAAAGCCTATATAGGCTATATATATTTATATACTTATTAATATTGATAATATTATTATAAATACTCATAAATATATTTTAATACCTTTAAGAAAAAAAGACTATAATTAATTGTATTTTACTGATTTTATATATTATATATTTATATCTTGTATACTATTTATATTATACACATATATGTACTTATATATATACTTATCACATATTAAAAAAATATAAACTAAAAATCATATAAATATGAAAAGAAAATAAAAATATAAAATTTAAAACATGATATATATATATATATAAATCCATAAAAAATGAATATAGTTAAAAACCCACAGAAAATTAAAAAAGCAAAAAAGTACAAAGAAGTTGTTTATTTTTGTAGACAATAATTATTTGCCTATCTACGTATTTGCTATGTGTGGTTTGCCACTCTACACTTATTCACTATACACATTTTGTAGAGTTAAATTAAAAATAAATTTTGACTCACATTTTCATATATTTATCTTATATTATGGGTTGATTGTCGATTTATGTGGATTAGTTGAGTTCTGAGTACTGCGAGAGCAGTCGACACAACGATTATCGGATCTAACTTGTCGGGCATCGCAAGCCCTCCAAGATCAGGCGTTAGGAACCTCGCAAATACATATCATCAAACATTCACGACCTTAGTAGATATGCTTTATCTTCTCACCAAGAGCGTGAAAAGGAAATAATCTTATTCAAGAATAATATAAACAAACTAGAAGATGCTCTTGTAGATGATCTAACAAAATTCACTAGCGGTAAAAAAATTGAATAAAATTGGTTATAAAAGTTACATGTAATTGGAATAAATCCAACAAGGTTAAGGAACCTCGACGAAATCCCATGAGCCAAGCTAACCCTCCAAGGACCCAAGAGAAATGGGTGCCAAAAATGTTCTATCAATTGATTTATGAAACCTAAGAAGAATGCATAAGCACCTTATCATTGGAGACCATCAACTCAGTTACATGACCAATCACTCTTTCGTAGGATATCGAGCAAGGAAAGTGGATTTAAGGACAATGGATGCTCTAAACACATGGCTTTAGATGAAGATATCTTCATCAAGATGTATCCCATGTAAGGTAGGAAAGTTACCTTTGACAACAAACACACAGATACAATCATCAATGAAAGCATGGATGGAAACTCATGCACTTCTTTGACAATGTTAGTATTATTAAAGGTATGAAGCATGGTCTACTTAGCCTTTCTAAAATATGTGATATAGGATTTAAAGTAACTTGGGCACTGGATTAGAAACTTAGATGACCGCAACCCCAGTGGACGTGTTGAGTGACATGTTGTATTTGGTGCTCGAGGTAACATTATGGTGTCCGCTCAATGGAGTTTGATACCAAGTGATGTGATTGGTAGTCTAATGTTCGCTTTCACAAGGAGTTGGTACTTGGATGCCGGTTGATGTTTTGGCCACATCAATTGGATTTCTGAGTATTAGCACTATGAGAGTGAGTTTTGTAATGCAGTTAATGAAAGAGGAGAATGACAATCAGTTTCCTATGTTCAAATAAAAAAAGATAGTTTGTTGACCCATTCCTGATTGTAAAAAAATTGGCAAAGGCTTCTCATAAATTAAATAGGGTCGACTACATGGATTCTTGCTCAAGTTCATGTTCAAAGATTCGAGTATTTTTGATCTAGTTATCGATTACCTAACACAAACCCCACAAAAGAGGTATTTGAACTCTGATCTTTTGGGTGGTAGACACACTACACTGCCACTAGACCATTGGAGTTGGTATGACTTATTCCTAGTTATATGATAAATAAATAAATGAATTGGTTTCCCATATTTGAGGGAAAATAGGGATATCTCCGTGACCTTTACCCAACTACAAGTACATGTTTTATGGATTAATGATTAGACCCCCAACTTGTGCCTTAAGACATTCAAGACCTTCGTCAATAGGTAGTGGAATTGGGAAGTTCCTAATGGTTTTATGCATGTAATTAATGATTAATGTTGAATATACTGTGGGGCATGTAATTTGATGTAAGATGAGACAAGCCTTGTAGAGGCCCGCTTCATAGCTAGTGTGTGCACACACTCGAGCGCACTTGTACACTCTTTTTCTTATATTTACATTAGTGATTAGTGTTAGAACTATTACTAGGAAATTGCTTATAAGGTTATCCTTTTATTTAAACCCAACAGTTGTTCCTGAGCAGCCGAAATAGTAGCAACAATGTTTGTTCGAGCTTCATCACTATCGATCTGCAACAGACATGGTGTGCATTAGTTTTTGTGCATTTGCTTCTATTTCTAACTAGTATTTTTAGAGACAACCGTTGAGAGACATTTGTACTTTGCCATGCATACTGTTATAGTTTTTTCTATATGAATGTATATCTCTTGTGGATGCAGTATATATATTGTGGAAATGATAACTATGGAAAATGAATATTGAAATTGAATAAAATCATGAGGCCCTAGGGTTCTCTTATACATAGAAGAGAAACCATATCGGCTAAATGCATGATGATTACTTGATATGCTGTGATAATAAGCTCAAATTATGTGAAATACAATATCAATTCCTAGGTTTCAAACTCTAAATTCACATAATATTTGTCTACATTATTCCATACGCATAAGCGTATAAAATCATCATAAAAACATCTAATATTCTCATTAATCAGATTTATCAGAGAGAAATTAAGTACACTCGTAGAGCACTAATTTAATCAACATCCAACATATTGACTTGGCTCTACAAAATATCTCTTACATTTTATTGGAAAGAAAAGGGGAGGGTTGAGAATGAAAAATTTCTAATATTTAATATCATGTCTAGAGCTACTCATGAACATGCATGTAGATCCCTTTATTTACTCTCTATCTCTCTCCCATTACTCATGAAAGTAGCCATCCATATTCTATCTTGCCCATGTATCTCCCCCATGCATGAATGAATTTATTGTTTTTGTCTTTATATGCATGGGGTGCTTCCCTTGAAGGTAAATAACATTCTTCTCCCTTCCCCATTCATGAATGAATTTACTGTTTTGTCTTCATGTGCGTGGGATGTGTCCCTTCATTCCAAGCAACATTCATCTATAAAAGGAGGCATGACACATGAAGGATGGTCCCCTCATACTCCCCTTCTTCTCTCTTTATTCTCTCTCTCTCTCTCTCTCGTTTTCTCATGCAGGTATAGAAGTAGCGCACGGCCAACGACCCTATCCCCTTGCGCACTCCCTCCTCCTCGCGGTGCTCCAATAACCAATCCTCCTCTCCGCACAACCAGCAACTCCAGTCGTGTTGCTGCGACGCATCTCCTCCTCGACGGCCTCCTTCTGCACTCCTGTGCGTGATCACCAACTCCAGCCACTCTGCTGCGACGCATTTCCTCCTAGACGACCTTCTCTCCTCGGCTCCATACTCGTGTGTGCGATCAGCCCACGCATCTTCCCGCACACTCCCGTCTCTGCCATCATCGTCGCCTTCACTCTGGAAACAAATAGAGAAGCATTTCTTTCCTATTTTATTTGTCGCGTGAAATTTTATTATCTTGGTTAAGTTGATTTTGGAAGAAACAATTCTCAATCTTTATATCTTTCTTGCATTAGTTGTTGTTTCAGTTAAGGTGATAGAATGTTTATTTGGGAATATCTTTTGTTGACTCTAGTTTTTTTTCTTTATAACATGTAATGCAATTCTCCATCCTTATTTGATATAACTTTTACTTAGTAATTTTTTTCTTCCATCTTAATTTGCAATTCATCCCTTCATTTTCTTATTTAGTTGCATTCATGCCCTCCTTCATTTAATTTAAGTTCTAAAAGGTATTTTCACCGTAGATCACATTCTCTCATATTTTTTTCTTTCGTCGCAATAGATTAAAATTTGCATCAAGTTTGAAAAGAAGAACAAATATCGCAAATTTGCTTGGTCTCTGTGGATTCGAACCTCTACTTGCCGCATACTTATTGCATACATTCATCGTGCTCATAGTTGTAATATTATTTGTTTGATTCCGATTTATCGTGGGAAAACAACGACTTGGTAAAATCATATTTTTAAACCGCGTAAAATCGGATCAACATTTTGGCGCCGTTGCCGGGGACTAAGTAACGTTTGCATTTTTTTCTCTTCATTCTAACTTAATATCAAGTTTCTAATCCGTGCATTTTTTTTGTTTTACAGGTACTTAGGCTTCAAAAAGAAAAAATATACTTGTCTTTTCATGCATTTTGTTTTAGCAAACTTGTAATTTGGTAAAAAAAATTGTAATCTTAATTTCCCCCTCCTTCTCGGAAAAGCTCGCCATCAGCAGGACAAAACATTACGGATTAGCGCCAGAAGTGCAGGCACTGTGAGCCCCTCTTTCTCTTAGGCATCTTAGGCTTTTAAAATTTCTTGCATTTGTTTGTGCTCCGAACTTAAACCGAAAAAAAATTAAAACATACTTCTTGATTGCATCATCTCTGTGGTCTTCTCCCTCTGATAATCTAATTCAAAGACCATCAAATCGTGCACTGATCATTTAAAAAGATAAGCTTGAAAGGCCACCGCAGTGGCCCGAGCAGAAAGCGGACAAATTCTGAATGCTTGTTTGATGCACGTGTATGACACAAAAATCACGAGCATATATAACCCTTGGATAGAGACAAAAATCCCTGATGCTACGTGGGATTGCAGGGAGAGATCGTAACTCCTCGACGCGTTGGGCACAGGTTCTTGTGGGAAGAAGCAGATCCTTGATCTGAGTACTGCACCCTGGATCCCCCAACGGGATTATGACATCGATTTCTCACAATCTTCCACACCCACCTCATCCTTAAGGACTCTAATTTCTCTGAAAACTTTTGTTGAATCACTAAATTAAAATCGAAAAGATAACCGCTTCCGCGGCAATTTTTGTGTGAGTTGGTGAAACAACAAATTGCTTGGTGTTTGTGCTGTGTATGCTAGGTCGTAGGTCTCTGAAAAATCTAGTGCAACAACCATTAGAGTACGACCCGATTTATAGGAGAAAACCCAACCCATCTCCTTCAACTGAGAAACCTGAGAATTCACCTAAGAGACATGGGAGCAGAGAAACCGAACACCATGGACCTCATCTTCAAACAGCTACAACTTTTGAGAGAAGAGAATGCGACAATCCGACATACCATAGCTCCTCTCATCCGACCACCGCCCATCAACACACGTTATTTCTCTACAGCAGAGGACACAGTCCATTGGGTCCAAAATTACACCCAGCCCAAACAACTGATTGAGCCCTTACTGACACAACCAACCTCATCTGTAGATTTTGATGCTTTGACCCAGGCCATTCAGCAACTGGCTGCAACACAACAAAAGTCCAATCAAGCCAATACACTAAATGAGAGACCCAACATACTTGAACGACCGTTCTTGGTCACTGCCAAGGCACATTTTGACTGTGAAGATGAGAGAGTGGAATTGAAAATCAATAATAAAGATATTCCTATGGATCATGTCACCCCTACTTCTGGTGACTCTGAAATTGAGGATTGTGGATGGATAGAGAACTGTGCTATTCTTGATGATATTTCGTCTGTCCGTCTTTCTGGAGGTTAGTCTGAACACCTCACAACTCCCTCATAAGGACATGTCTCATCTAGACTATGCACTTGAAGCCCCACCATGTCCTCTCATTGGTCGGACAATTTTTGAATTAGATGAAGCCTGGGAAACACTAAATCCTCATCTCAAATTAACTTCAGCCCTGGGTATGCCAAAGATGAAGATATGTTTTGATGATAGCATTGATCCTTCCTCAGAAGATTTTGAAAGTTATGAACCTCGGTGTATTAATGATATTGATTGGTCTGAGACAAAAGTTGAAATTGAGGATGGCACTTATGTTGAGTGGGAAGAAGAAACAGAAGGAGATATACCATTTGATGTTGATTCCGGATGTGATTTTTCAATTAAGGAAAGTACAAATTTTGATTTGGAATTTGAGGACATATCAGACAATGAGTTGACTTCTTCATGTACCAAAACTCCCTTCCAACCAACACATGACGATATGCTGAAGATTTTTTGCAATGAATCGTTAAAAGATAAATTTTCCAATTCCATTACCCCCACCACAAGGAAAGAAGATCAAATCAATTCAGTCGATGACTATATGGATACATCTTCTACTACCGAGTCTGATCAGAGTGATTTTCTATTCTCTGATCCTTTTTGGGATGATACCGAGGAACTACTCAAAACAATCGAAAAAAATCATCCATTAGCCAATATTCCCCCGCTCCTGGCCTCTGAATCTCCTAATCATATATCTTGGAAAGAATTATCTTTGTGGCTCAAGAAGAGAACTGAAATGAAATTCACAATAGATGCCACTGAGGATAGCCATGATGATTATTTGAGGAAAAATGATGATTTATCACAAGATACAGAGGACCTCATGGAGGAATCAATTCTTGATCATGTAGAGCTCGACTTCAATACATCATATCTGGTCCATGAGCCCTTCACCAGTCTACCCATTTTCCTCCCATCACATCCAATCCAAGATCAAACTGATTCATCTCTCATTCCGATTCATCAACCAATTAATGTCTTTACCGTATTAATGAGCGCACACATTTATCAAATTCATCAACCGCAATCTCATGTCTGGGTCAGGATATCAGTATCATATTAAGAATTTCATTTCGATTTTCTGAATACAGCTTCTGCACTCATACGCAACACTGGATACTCTTGATAAGCTGAATCGTCGAGTTGGGACGTTAAACCAACAACATTTTGTGGGTCCACACCCATAGGTATCTTTTCCTTTCTTTGTATCCTTCCCCTTACTGCATTGCATTAGATAAGTATGGGGGTCAACCTCCACACTTCACAAAAAACCAAAAATACTTTTCACAATCACTCATCCCTTCTGATCCTCCTATTACACTTTGTCTTAACCATGAGGACATGGTTTCTGATAAGTATGGGGGGGGTGTCTGCATAGTTTTCAAAATTGCATACTTTTCAAAACAAAAAAATCTTCAAAATTTTTGCAAAATTTCCTCAAAAAAATATTCAAGAAAACCACCAAAAATACATCCTTCCTAGTTTTATCCTATCTTTTGAGAAAACAGCTCTTCATTGCATAGATCATAGACAGAAGCTGAGTTGACCCTAATCCACTTAACTTCATCAGAATTTCACTAGGCATGAGTTTTTAAGCTTTCTTCATGTCCATATGGACTTTATTCTCTCAGTTCCACTGACTCTACTGGTGAATGAACTTCTGTATCTAACTAGATCACCTGAGAAACTAGTAGCACTCTTAAACTCTTCAGTGGATATTAAGCATCTGCACATTGCACTTAGCTTGATTGAGTTTATTTTACGAGATACAATTACAATCTAGTTGAGGTGAGGAGTTGTCCTCTTGGTTGTGCCAATGCCTGAACCTTATCTATAGTCAGTGAAGGAACCTGACTCAGGAGCAACATGATCTCTCTAGTCTAAGTGTGTCAGCAATTAAGCCAGTATCGTGCCTCCAAAGTCAATATTTAGCCGATACTACCTTTTTGATGCCAAACCCAAAACAAAAACACCACAAAAGGCATATCTCAATACAAAATGCCAAAAACCACCAATCATGCAAAGATGTGCGAAGCAAAAGCCAGGAAAGAAGACCACCAAATAACCCTCCACCACCAAAAAGCCGTGGTAGCAGCCCAATGATGCTACCTAAATTTTTAAAAGAGGCCCAGGATTATGCTCTGCAAAAGGAAAAGAATGAGAGCAACAGATCAAAGCGGTCTACGGAAAACCCCGAAATTAAGTCCCATTCTCCAATAAACTATGACCTATTTTTCTATGCTGACATATTCGGGTGAAAGGAGATTATGCATGAATCTAGGTGAGGACCGAGGCTATATGTATAGGGAATCATTCGGTACCTTAATAGATTGTGTTGTTAGCTCGTTCTCTTGACTCACGAAAGCTAAAACTATCACTAACACTGTTTATATCCAGTCAAGGTCAAAGAGAATACATGTTTCTTAGGGATGAGATGACCTGATCGACCTTCTGAAATCATGTTTGATTTTGTTGGAACTTAGGAACTGAAAAACTCAAAGACTTTGTGGGAGTGTCTGCTGCAAACCCTCACCAGATCTACCTTGGCTAAATTCCCTATCCTTCGTTATTACTTATCTTACTCTTGCTCGGGACTAGCAAGACTTAAGTATGGGGGTGTGATGATTACTTGATATGCTGTGATAATAAGCTCAAATTATGTGAAATACAATATCAATTCCTAGGTTTTAAACTCTAAATTCACATAATATTTGTCTACATTATTCCATGCGCATAAGCGTATAAAATCATCATAAAAACATCTAATAAAATATTCTCATTAATCAGATTTATCAGAGAGAAATTAAGTACACTCGTAGAGCACTAATTTAATCAACATCCAACATATTGACTTGGCTCTACAAAATATCTCTTACATTTTGTTGGAAAGAAAAGGGGAGGGTTGAGAATGAAAAATTTCCAATATTTAATATCATGTCTAGAGCCACTCATGAACATGCATGTAGATCCCCTTCATTTACTCTCTCTCTCTCTCTCCCATTACTCATGAAAGTAGCCATCCATATTCTATCTTGCCCATGTATCTCCCCCATGCATGAATGAATTTATTGTTTTTGTCTTTATATGCATGGGGTGCTTCCCTTGAAGGTAAATAACATTCTTCTCCCTTCCCCATGCATGAATGAATTTATTGTTTTGTCTTCATGTGCATGGGATGTGTCCCTTCATTCCAAGCAACATTCATCTATAAAAGGAGGCATGACACATGAAGGATGGTCCCCTCATACTCCCCTTCTTCTCTCTTTATTCTCTCTCTCTCTCTCTCGTTTTCTCATGCAGGTATAGAAGTAGCGCACGGCCAACGACCCTATCCCCTCGCGCACTCCGTCCTCCTCGCGGTGCTCTAACAGCCAATCCTCCTCTCCGCACAACCAGCAACTCCAGTCGTGTTGCTGCGACGCATCTCCTCCTCGACGGCCTCCTTCTGCACTCCTGTGCGTGATCACCAACTCCAGCCACTCTGCTGCGACGCATTTCCTCCTAGACGACCTTCTCTCCTCGGCTCCATACTCGTGTGTGCGATCAGCCCACGCATCTTCCCGCACACTCCCGTCTCTGCCATCATCGTCGCCTTCACTCTGGAAACAAATAGAGAAGCATTTCTTTCCTATTTTATTTGTCGCGTGAAATTTTATTATCTTGGTTAAGTTGATTTTGGAAGAAACAATTCTCAATCTTTATATCTTTCTTGCATTTTTATTGTATTAGTTGTTGTTTCAGTTAAGGTGATAGAATGTTTATTTGGGAATATCTTTTGTTGACTCTAGTTTTTTTTCTTTATAACATGTAATGCAATTCTCCATCCTTATTTGATATAACTTTTACTTAGTAATTTTTTCTTCCATATTAATTTGCAATTCATCCATTCATTTTCTTATTTAGTTGCATTCATGCCCTCCTTCATTTAATTTAAGTTCTAAAAGGTATTTTCACCGTAGATCACATTCTCTCATATATTTTTTTCTTTCGTCGCAATAGATTAACATTTGCATCAAGTTTGAAAAGAAGAACAAATATCGCAAATTTGCTTGGTCCCTGTGGATTCGAACCTCTACTTGTCGCATACTTATTGCATACATTCATCATGCTCGTAGTTGTAATATTATTTGTTTGATTCCGATTTATCGTGGGAAAACAACGACTTGGTAAAATCATATTTTTAAACCGCGTAAAATCGGATCAACAATGCATAATAGATACAATAAGAAAAAGGAAACACATAATTTAGACAAAGACAAATATATCTCTTAATTCTCCTCTCAAGATGGAGCATAGATGTCAATCATGCTTAGTGTGGAACAACATCTTTAAAATGACCCTTTCACCCGGGCCTTCGTGAAAACATTTGTTGTTTGTTCCCAAGAGCTGACGTGGGAAGTAAAGTTAAAGCCCTTTAGAGTAATGCATGGTGCATTGACTTTAGGGGCCCATTCTCTAACAACCATGGTTTTGAGCACATTCTCCTAGTAGTTGACTATTTTTCTAGGTGGAAGGAGGCTATCCCTACTCCAACCGCAGACAACAAGATTGTATGTAAGTTTGTGAAAAAGTATATCATTTAAAGGTTCAGAGTCTCAAAAGTAATTATTTCTGATAGTGGTATTTACTTTATGAATTAAGATATTAAAAAGATAGCTAAGGGCTACATCATCTATCGTTGTGTCATGAATCATTACCACCCGCAATCCTATGGCATGGCTGAAGTGTTAGATAGGAAGGTAAAGGGCATTTCGTAGAAGCTAGTCTGCCCTGACAACTCGATTTGGTCCTAGCTTTTGGGCCAAGTTCTATGGACTTACCAGACTGCTTCCAAGACCCTGCTTTGAAGCTCCCAACTTCAAGCTTCGAAGCTGTGATCATTGCTTGAATCGTTTCACCGCCTTTACTACGACAAAATGCATGACTATTAATGCAATGAAAATACAGTTCATCACCTAGTAGAGATGACTCAGAAGATGGACATCCTTATAGCCACAAAAACTCCAATTCCGACCTAGATCGAAGCCAACCCAATAACTTTAAGCGTAAAGAGAAAGTAGAATGTGAAGTCTCGTCTGTACCTGTGGAGTTAGATGATTGTGATTTTGTCTTCTATGATGTTGTCACTCTCACGAGCAGTAGGACCTTGCCTCCGTCTGCCACTATCAGGGTGAAGAATAAAGCTTCAACTGGTGAATCGTTATTTTTTACATCAGCCGTGTCAGCTACAGGTTCAAGTGAGGAAAAAGAAGAGGGAGGAGTCACACCAGCTGCTAGCCACCACCATCTCCAACAAAAACAAAAAATAGAAAAATAAAAAAAAAACATAAAAGATGATCGCAGTCGAAGTGAAGCCGTGCCAGCCATGTAGGAGCGAGCCACACCAATCCATCCAGTACCAGCTGGCGGAGTGGAGGTCGTAGTTTTTGGATATCCACCTGCAACAACAATACCACTAGTTCCATCTTGTACGCCTTTTTGCAGCCTGGTTGTACAAAATGTTGTGGACATGAATATTGATGTAAATAGGAACAATATTTTTGATTTCAATTACGTACATGTTCCTTATCCTGATGCAATTGAAAAATCCATAAAAAATGCAAAACGAAAAAAATGCATTATTCGATCTCGATGTTGTGGATATTCTTAATAACTTGATTGTTGAATTGCCTTTAAAAGCCATGGAATATATGCCTGCTGTAACTTAACTGTTGAATTGCCTTTGCTAAAAGCCATGGAATATATGCCCGATGTGAAGAAGGGCTTGAAAGAAGCATGCACGAGAAAGCATTGGTCAAACCACAATAACGGACGCCAACTAGTTGAGAAGCACGTCCTCACCATGCTACCGTAGCAGTAATCATCAACCTCCCAGAAAAGAAGTATGACAAAGGAGAACCCTTAATTAGACACGAGATTTTCGACCAGGTCTTCGATCGAACTTTGCTTGAGAGCGGCTCTTCAATCAACCTCATGCCCACCTCATTGCTCACAGAATTTATGCTGAGACCGCTCAAGCTGACAGACATGATCCTTCAGTTCGCTAACCGATCTATCAAGCGACCCTGAGGTTTATTGGATGACATTGTCATAACAATGCAGGATATGCAGTTTCCTGTTGATTTTGTGGTACTTGACATAGACTCTCCTGCACCCCTACCCCTGACCCCGATTATTCTTGGTCGGCCATTCCTGCATACTGCAGAGGTCATGGTTGACTATGGGTTCGGGAATATTATGTTCTACTTGAGCAATGACAAAGTGACAATGGACATGGTCAATGAACCCAAAGTTGTGTCTGATCAAGGTCAAGCAGAACCGTCTGAAGCAGACAATGACTTTATTGCAGAGATCCGAGACAGAATTTTTTTGAATGACACATGGATTCAGGAAATCCTCTTTCCAGAGGAGGACCTAGAAAGCGCAGTCTTCTCATGCTCTGATGTCGACTGGGAGACCGATTCTTCTTTGTTGATGGGCCTCTTTGAGGCAGAAGATTCATGCTAGTCCGAACATGAATAACTCATTGATGATTTGTTCAGCACATTATCAGCACAACCACTAGCGATCGAGGAGAGCAACACCTCAAATTTCATGGAGGATCAACCACTTATAACTAGGGAAATTCGAGGGTCGTACGGTTTCACAAGGCGAACCAGTAATTGATGTCTTGACCACTCAAAAGACCCTAATTAATCGATAATTAACCCACAAATAAAGCAAGCAACAAATAACACAAGAAGTGAGTTAAAAATTTATTATTATCTACAACTAGATGCATTACCAGTAAGTACGTAGAGGTCGAACCGCAAAGAGCAAAAATGGTAGCATATAGTTATTTTCAACCAATGAGTACTATGTACACGCATGTCATTCATCATGTATATACACATGTATATTTTTGTGGGTTTTAATTTTTATTTTTTGGGTTATACCTTTGTATTTTGTTTTTAATTATATATATTGGATTTTTATATTTTGTATTCCTTTATATAATAAGTAATATAAAATATAATAGAATATATATAATAACAGATAATATAGGTATAAATATAACTAAAAATATCCAAAAATTACAGAAATACATATTTTTGGGTTTTAAATATTTTTTAGAATTTTTGTGTTTTTAGTGAAGTTGTCTAATTTTAATATATTTTTAAGGTTAAAAATAGCTTAAAACTAGGATAAAATAATAGGCAAGATTTATTAAAATAGAAAATTTAATCCGAAATTTTCCAAATCTATTTTAATATTTTGATATTAATATGGAGAAAATTACCAAATAGAAAATTTTATTTTTGTATTTTTTTGGAATTTTATATATTTTCATCAAGGTTTTTGAGGTTTTTTTCATTTTTTAAGAGTTTTGTTTTTCTATTTTTAATGATTTTTTGTTTAAAGGCTAAAAATACCTAAATAAGAAACGTATAATTTTTTTGGGAATATTTAGAAATATTTTTACATTTATTGGTATTTTATACGCTATACATAGACTATTGGCTTTCTAAATGATTTTTAATAAATAATAAAAAGATCCAAAATTGCAAATAAAAATCATATCTTGAAACTACAAGCAATCAAAAACTTAAACCTATTTTTCATGATTTTTGGAGCACAATTGGTATATTAAATAAATCCATCAAACACACAAAAATACAATTGCTAATAGGGACATATATGTAAATAAAACAACATATAGGGGCCTCTATGCAATTTTTTCCAAAATTATACAACGTGATTTAAATTTTTCTAGACCAAAAATAAATACAAAAAATGTAAGGGCTTACCTACAAAATTACCCAGCTCACGTGGAACGACATATAAGCTGAGATGGACTAGACCCAAAAGCAAATTTAACAATTATAGGGGCCTAAATGCAAAATGTCCATTTTATTTTAAACGTTACATTCTATTTACAGTATTGATAAAATAAATATACAAAAAGGTAGAGTAAGGTTTGCAAATTACCCCTATAAGCGTGAGAGCGGACGACTGCGTTCTATCCATTAATACACGTCGCTCCCATGAAGCCCGATGATAGTTCGAGATCTGACGGTGGATATAAGATCCTGGGTCAGGATCTGATGGTGCGGCTTCGCTAATCGGTCGTCAACTGGAGCTTCTAGCGTTGGAGCGTGATCGAACAGCTAGAAAGTCGCCTAGAAGAACAAGCGAAGAATTGGAGTTTGGCGAGCTTCGATGGACTGGTTCTTCTTGGATCCACACACATAGAGACTCAGAGGTGGATCAAAATGATCGTCGGAAGGATCCTCACCTCCTAGTTTGGTCAAAATCGCATGAGGAGGTCCAGTGAGCTCAAGCGAAGGGGATGGACCTGGGTGGCGGCCCTGAGCTTCGATGAGCCTCGAAGAGGCTCCTCTTTTGATTTTTCCTTCTTGGGTTAGTCGTGAAAAGAGATGGTGAGGCTCTGGTGGGCTTCCGGTGGTGGAATGAGCAAGAGGAGAGCGATAGGGCGGATCTTCGACGACGTGGAAGAGTAGAGATCCAGGAGACCAGATTAGAGGGTGATCTGGGTGAGTGAAGCGCGTGGGATGATCAGAAGATGTCAGGGAACGAAGGGGAGCGGCTGGCGAGTCGGTCAACGAACGAAAGCATAGAGGAAAAGTTCATCGGAGCGGAGCTCCGGCAAACTACGAATTGAGATTTTTAGGGTAACTCGATAAGCTACTTACTAAACTAATTACAAAATTAAGCTACGTGAAGTAAATGCTATCTAAAAGGAAAGGAAAGACGTAGCTCATACCTGCCGGTGAAGGTAGGGAGCAGAGGTGGTCGGAGCGCCACGGTGGGATGCACATTCATCCTCCTGGAGTCAATCCGACCGCAAAAACGCTCCTCCTGTCATGAGGAAACTCTCTCGACCAATAAATAGGGCTCTAAGACTCAGAACAATGACCAAAGAGGAGGAGGAGGATAGGAGGTCATTTTTTGTAATCATGTATGCACCCTTATTCAATAACGGATTTGACAGAATAAAATTGTGTACAAGCAATCTAAAGGGCTGATGTGGATCATGGAGTATCAATGATGAATTCCTCTGAAGGAAGCGAGCGTGATGGATCGAAGGGTCGAGCGGGAATAAGGGAGGGAAATCATGGATTCGATAGTTCTAACAAGTCAGAATGCCTGGAGGGAGAGTTGACTGGTGATCAACAAAGGGCGCACTGCCATTGGTCCATGCAAGCGAACTACATGACAAAATGGATTTTTATTTGTAATCAATTATTTAAAAATAGTAAATGATTTTATTAATTTTTGAGTATAAAATTAAAAATGTTTATTATTGTATGCAGTGTTTTATTATGTTTTTTATTTATTTTTTGAGTTTATTTATTAGTAGTTAATTTTTCGGGGTCTATTTATATGTATATTCATAACTATTTTGACTATTTTATTTTTATATTGTATGTTTTATTTTATTATTTTATTCTCTTATTTTCTATATTTATAACTTATTTTATGTACACAAGTATATTTTTATTATATTTTTGTGATGTTATTTGTATACTTAATTAATTAGGTATATAAATTATATAGGTATAATTATAGGTATGTCATCTATGTATTTCATTTGCAAATTTTATTTTAATGTTTTAGTTATTGTTTTATTTTAGTTTATATATGCAAGTACATATAAATAATATTTACAAGATTATAAAAATATGAAATAATAGAAATAACAAAGAATAAATAAAATGAATAATTTAATCATGTATATTGTACAATAGGGGCCCAAAACCCAACTTTTAAACCTTAGCTTTGGAAAATATAAAACCACCTTCATTAAATAGCTCATGAAAAGTTATATACAATTAGAGATGATTTTGATACATTTTGAGTTTTTATTGGAAGATATGAGTCTGGGAAATTTGGGTTTTGGCTTTTTATCTTGTGTATAAAATAAACATTGTTTATTATTTTTACATGAAATAAATTTTCTATTTTTTCTATATATTATTATCTACAACTTTCATGTACAAAGTTTCTTTATTTGATGCATAAATAATAAAGAATAAAATGAGTGTTAAAAATGAATTATTGGGGAAAAAATAAATACGCTTTTTATTGTATTTTGGCCCTTATCTCCCCCTACTTTAGTCCTTGTCGACTAATTCAATTCTTGACTTGGTCTCGACGTTCAAGGTCATAAAATACCTTTGGTATTTTATTATTTTCCTTTTCTTCTCTTTATTATATAATTTTGGCATTAAAAATAGTATTGTTTACACACTAAATGCAATAAATAATGAATGCTATTTTGTACAAATTGATGCTATTTGCATGCATTAGCTAGGGTTTTTAAGACCAAAATGACAGAATAAAGGTGTTGAAATGGAGATTCATCACCCCCCCTATTTTTACCTTTGCTAGTCCATAGCAAATGCTTGTGCAATAAGTGCAGAAAAAGAAAAATAAAGAAAAGAAAAAGAAAGAGAGTTGATTGACTTTAGTGGTCAAACTTGTCTTTACAAAAACAAAGTTTGGAGCTTAAGTCGGACCTTTGGAATTTTAGTGCGGGTGGAACCTTATTAGGAATCAGATTGGAAACATAACAACCTTCGAGAATCCAAAAACTATGCTCAAGTCTCCTCAATAGCCATGTCAAAATACTTCAACTCATACGCAAACCCTTATGACTATGAATCTTACTTGTACAATGTATGTGATAGTGTATCTCCCCAACTTAAATGACAAAGAGACTGACTTCTCCAGCATGAAAACCCAATGATTCCCCAATCCAGAAACTCTTTCCTCGAGGAGCAGGCCATTCCCTTCTATGTTCAAGTAGCAACCAACTCAAGAGGAGGGGTTGAAGAGAAGAATGGGTGGTAGCCAGTGTAGCTACCTACCCTTGAATGATCCAGCTGCAGGCTCACATATCATGACCTTGAAGCACAAGCTTGCTTATTGCTATACAAATATGTACACTCCGGCATGCATTTTATTTTCAATCAGACATGTCCACTTTTTTGGAGTTTTTGCTTTTTGCATTTTTTGAAATACTATATACAACAACATTTACATAAAGAGTTTTTCCTCTTGAGCCAGTAGACTATCCCTCTTTTGAAGCATTATTGCAATCCGCACTCTCCTATCTTAAGACGTCTCTGCTATTGGACGGGTTGGGGTACACTTCCCTCCCTAGACGAGGATAAATGTTTCTACTGTGCATCTCACACCGGCAAATCCAACCCCCTCACCACTCCGATTGAGTCGAGCCAAGTGAAAAGGTGCAGGTGTCCAAGTGAGGTCATTATCAACAAGAGTCGTGTGTGTGCTTCAAAATACTCTACTTAGACAATCAAGAATCCATTGAACCAATTCTCATTATTCTCGAAGAATTAAGCCAACTAGACCTAAAGTACCTCAATTCCAACTCCTATAAAGTTCATGTTATTAGGTAGATTTAAGGTCCAACCCAGCTCCAATCTCCGTATTTTACTTAGACTTGTTCAATTATCAAACTCAATCTGGAAAATGCAGATGCTATGCAAATGCTATGTACAATGCGGAAAATCTTTTTATGATGCAGATTTCAAAGTTTTGTACTTTTTATGGATTTTTGAAAAGGTGATGCATATGCAATTTTTTTGTATTTTTCAAAAAGATTTTGCAAATGTTTTTTGGTATTTTTGGTTTTGCAAATGTTTTGTAATTTTTGACAGCATAGATTTAGGCTAAAAATAGGTACAAATATTTACACAGTGATCCATTTTATAGATTCGTATATACAGTTAATAAAGAATTTTGTGTGATGTATATATTCCTCAAACTTATATGAAAATGATTTTACAAACAATTTTGAAAACTATAGTCCAAAATGATTTTCACAAAGAATCTTTACAAACATTTACACATATTTGAAAATCATTTTGCAAAGGCTTTTTTTCAAACAGTATATATATTTCAAAATATTTTTGCAACCATTTTCAAAACAATTTACAAATAGTTTTTCAAATATTTTTATTTCACACAAAGAAAAGAAGTTTCTATAATCAAAAGATTTTTACATAGGTTGAAAACATTTTACAAAATATTTTCTAAACAATTTTCAAAAGATTTTTCAAAAGGATTTTCAAACTAATTTTTAAACATTTTCAAAAGTATTTTCACCTGATTTATTAATCGGTGTATACACCAATTTTGAGGTATACTATGCATCTTTTTATTTTAGTGAATTTACTGGGATATGTGTTGTGTTTTATAAAGTATCTTAGCCATAATTATTATTAAAAATATGAAAGTACGAGTTATGGCTAAAGTTTATATGCAATATGTACGACCCCCTATACTTAGCTCGAGCTATGTCCTTATAGATCAAAGAGAAAGAGAGAAACATAACTTGTACTGAGTATAGAAAAGTCTAAAGAAGAACGAATGAGGAAATGAATATATGAATGAGAAGTCGACCGCTCCCCCCATACTTAGGATCAAATAATCCTAAGTATAGTACATTATTTACAAAGTAGGGAGGGTCAAGGGTGGGAATGAACAGATCGTACTCGGACTGTCTCCCCCTATACTTAGGGTATGATATCCCTAAGTATAGACAAGAAGAGAAGACATGGGAGGATCAAAGAATGAAATTACTCGAGGTGTACACCCCCCTATACTTGGACAAAGTACATCCTAAGTGTATAATACTGACAAGAAGGGGTGATACACCTAAAAAAATAATAATTTTTTAAGTAACGAGAGCTGAAAAACAAACAGAAGAAAAGAAGAAAAGAAGAAAATAGGAAAGCTTAAAGGAAGAGTTTTTGAGTGGTATTATCTGAAACTTGTGATGCTGCTACTACTGTAGATGTATCTTCAGAGCGTAGTACTTGGATAGAGTCTACAACTGCCATGAAAGTGTCATGCTCAAGGTAGGACTTCAGAAGCTGGCCATTGACGACAAATGGTTGTGCGTCAGGAGACAATTCTGATATCATAATACTTACGTTTTCACACACTTCTTGAACTCTGAATGGCCCTGTCCATTTACTCTTTAATTTGACAGGGAAGATCTTCAACTTTTCATCGAATAGCCACACTTTCTATCTAATCTTGAAGGTCTTTCATCTGATGTACCAGTCATGCCAGTGTTTAACCTTCTCCTTGTACATAAATGCATTATCATATGCATAGTCTCTGAATTCCAAGAGCATGTTCAGATCCTCTTTCCTCTTTTGACCACCTCATTGTGAGTCCAAATTACAAATGTTAAATGCCCACAATGATTTATGGATTTGCTCTACTGCATGTGGCATGGCTTTCCATATACATGATGATAAGGCCACATGCCCAACGGAGACTTGTAAGCGGTTCTATATACCCAAAGGACTGAGTCCAAAAGCTGGGACCAATTTGTTCTGTCCGGCTTGACAAGCTTCTAAAGTATCATCTTGATTTCTCTGTTAGATAATTCTGCCATGCCATAGGTTTGAGGATAGTAAGGAGATGCGACTCGGTGCTCAATGTCGTACTCCTTCGTTAGTTTCTTGACCTCTCTGTTGATGAAGTGACTACCCCCGTCTGATATAAATATCTTTGGAATCTCGAACCACAAGATAATGTTTTCTTTCAGAAAGAGGCACACCGTACGCCTATCTATGGCTTGAGCGGGGATAGCTTCAACCAGCAACTCACATAATCAACGACAAGAAGGATGTGCTTGTATCCCTGACTGTTGGAGAAAGGTCCTATGAAATTGATGCCCCAAGCATCGAATATGTTTTCTATATGAATGATCTTCAGGAGCATGGGATCTTTAGCTGCAAGGGTGCCTTTCAATCGCTGATAATCAGTGCATCGTTTGACAAATGCTGTTGCATCCTTAAATAGTGTAGGCCACTAGAGGCCATACTGCAATACTTTCGCTGTCGTTCTGTCTCAAGAGTGGTGTCCACTAGATTCGAGCGAGTGACAATGGTCGAGGACACTGTGCTGCTCCACCTGAGGAATGCACCTGCGCCTATTACAATCCACTCCTATCCTGAATAGGAGAGGATCTTCCCATTGGTAGAAATAGATTGTTGACAAGAATTTGTCCTTCTGAATCTTCATCCATTCGTGTGGAACTAAGCCTGAGATGAGGTAGTTGACAATATCAACATACCAAGGGAGTGATTCCACAACAAGAATTGACTCTCCTGGAAAGGCATCTGTGATGGGTGCACTGCTCAGTGGAGGATCTTGCAGCTCTATTCTAGAGAGGTGGTATGCTACCACATTCTAAACTCTAGGCTTGTCCTTGATTTCCAAATCGAACTCCTGGAGGAGAAGGATCCATCTGATTAGTCAAGGCTTGGCATCCTTCTCCTGCGTAAGTATTGGATAGCATCGTGCTCAGTGTAGATTGTGATTTTTGATCCAAGCAGATAGGATCTGAACTTCTCAAGGGCAAATACCACAACCATCAATTCTTTCTCTGTCATAGTGAATTTCTCTGAGCTTCGTCTAATGTTTTGCTGGCATAATGAATGGCATAGGACGCATTGTCTTTCCTTTGTCCTAGGACATCCCCTATTGCAAAATCTGATGCATCTGTAATGATCTCAAAAGGAAGAGACCAATCAGGCAGCTGCAGGACTGGAGCTTGTGTGATTAGCCCCTTCAACTGATTGAATAAAAGGAGAACTTGTTGATCAACATTGAATTCTGTCTCCTTACACAATAATTCTGTCATAAGTCGGGCGATGCACCTAAAATACCAGATGAATCTTCTGTAGAATCCCATATGCCCCAGAAATGACCTCACATTCTTGACTATCTGAGATAGCTCTAGATTGACAATCACATCCACCTTTGTCGGGTTGACTTCCATGCCACGTTTGGAAACGACATGACCCAACACAATCCCCTCAGTGACCATGAAGTGGCTCTTTTCCCATGATGATACTAGATTGACTTCACGGTATTTCTGTAACACTCTGTCCAGGTGCTCAAGACAAGAATCGAAGCTGACACCATAGATTGAGAAGTCATCCATAAACACCTCCAGAAAACTGCTTACCATTGATGAATCTGCGATTCGTCATCTTTATTCATTTATTTTAGCTTAAAATCCCTTATAAAACACCTGCATATAACACTAACTCCATATTCTTACTAACTTGCATCTGTGTGTAAATATTGTACACTTCTTACTAATTTTAACCTAAAATAAATAAAGAAAGAAAGAAAGAAAAAATAAAGAAAAGAAAATTAAAGAAAATAAAATTTAAAAAAAGAGGAAGTCTGTATACAGGCTGACCTGAACCCCGAGAGAAGGTCAAGACTTGACCTGATCGACCAGGAATAAAGTAGGGGGAGATAAGGGTCCTTAAGCAGAAAATAAAAAAAATTGTGTGTGTTGTTGTAGATACTTCTCACTTATTTTGTATATATCTATATAAAACTGACACTAATTTATTTGGACATTAAGCCTTGGTTCTTGCCAAGACCGCTCTCCTTCGTCAACTCCTAGCTCGCCGCCCGGATATCTAGTGCGAGTTGGCGACTCTCGGAGAGGGTCAAGAGACAACGTGTGATCAGCCTGCCCGAATAAGGTGAGACTGAGGTCGAAAGCGTTGACCTCAAATCGAATAACTTTAAAAACCAAAGTTGTAAATAAAAATGTGTCCTAATTAATAAAAATGATTGCCCAATTAAATCTTGTACAGAATAAAAGTACCCACACTTGGAAAAAACCACTAAGCACTAATTGAAAGACCACTTCCGGCTCCATATGAGCTCAAATTGAATCAATCTCACTTACATTATATTTGAAATTAAATTATCTTTAAAATGGCTATATTTTCATAATTTTTGGAGTTACGGTTGAAAAGTCGTTTTTCTGGGGTGGTTTATGCAATTTCCCATGTATTTTGTGCATATTGTATTTGTATATTTTTGTAAATTATTCTCACTTATTAATTAAAATAAAAATAAAAATAAAAAACTTATTAAAAATTTTAAAACAAAAAAGGCTAATTTCCTCATTTACCCTTGTATATAATGTCATATATGTATATAATATATGTATATATTTGCTATTTTTAATTAACTGCCATGAAAATATAAAATTTTTTTTTAATTCAAATAAATAAGTGACAAAAATTCAAAAAATAGATAATTTTATAAATATGTTTATCTCTTTTATTTTATCTCATTTGATCTCTCTTATCTCTTCCACCAAAAAAATTCAAAAATTCATTTCAATTTTCATCCCTTTTATCTCTCCTCCAAAAAATTCAAAAATTCAAATTTCATTCTATCTTTTCTATTTATATGGCTCCTTCTCCCTCATTTTAACTGGATCAAACTTTAGAGAGAGGAGCCCGATCTCCGAGAGAAAATTTCGTCGAGAAAGTTGCCTAGTCTCCTGGCCGTCCGATGACAGCGATTCGCCTTGTAGAGGCGATCACGGTCCATTTCCGCTCCTAAGGTGAGATCCACATTTTTCTTCTTATTTTATCTAGGTTAATCGTAGTTTATTTCTCGCATTTTTATCTCATTGTCATTTTTTTATTTATCTAGATCTTAAAATCCGCCACGATTTATTCCGCCACCGACTCGATTTTTCATCTCACTTTCTCGATCTCCACACATTCTATTTCTATCGTCCACAATCTCTCAACTCCAACCGCGTACGGTGGTCGGAGATCAGATTCGATTCTTTCATTTTTTGTCGGATTCCCATTCATTTTCCGATTTGTAAATAAATAAAAAATAATAAAAAATTATTTGTTTCTTTTCTCTATCCTTTATTTTGCAGGATCATTTAAAAAAACAAAAAAAAATAAAAATTCTATATCCTTTTTTAATTCCTATTTTTCGGATTTACAAAAAAATAATAAAAAGGTTTCTTTTATTTATTTCTGTTTACATCTCAAACAGTAAAAAAATTACAAAAAATTTATAAAAAAACAAAAAAAGGGGACGACCGCCTTCTAGGCACCGCCGCCCCCTGCTCATCCATTTGCCTCCAACGGCCCACGCTGCATCTTCGTCGGGCAGCCCTCCGACGCCGCCCTCAACTGTGCGCCCCACAGCCGCGAACCGCCGCTGTGCGCCCCCTCCTCCAAGGCAACGCGAGCCCCGCGCGCCCCTCTCGCCTGGACGTCGTCCATCCTCGACGCCGATCTCCAACACCACCGCCGCCGCCGACGCCTTCCACACCGCGTGCCCCAGAGCTCCCTCCTTCGCTTACAGCCACCACGAGCACCGGTCTCCCGCCGTCTCGACATCGCCCCTCCAGTGCCCGCCAGCTCGAGGCCGCAGCTCTGCCCTCCCTCCATCCAGCACTCCATCGTGATCGCCCCCGCACGTGGCATCCGCACTGCACCGCTCGTGGCGTTCCCGTCGACCTCCGAGCCCCTCCTTTGGTGACGGCCCACCTTCCCCCTTAGCACCTTGGGCGACGGATGAGTGCCCCTCTATTTTTGGAAAATTGCAACATTACCCTTGGACATTTCAGAAATTGCGAAGGAGGCCACCAGTTCAAGAATTTCTTTTGGCAAAATTATACTTGTGCCCCAAAGTTTTTCAAATTTGTCAAATAGCCCCTGTCAGCCTCAAGCACATGCCAAGCACGTGATATAATGGTAAAATTACGCATTCTCTCTTGTGATTTATTTTTATTATTTATTTGATGCAAAGACATAACTTATTTACATTTTTGTCCCTGAACTGCAGAACAAAAACTTGCGTGCTCTATTTGAATGAAATAAATGTTATTTGTGATATAAAAATCTTGCAAAAATTGTGCTATGCTCCTGATGTGATTATCTTCTTAGCATAAAAATTTCATTTTATTTTGCCTTCATTTATTATTATTAAAAATCCAAAACATGTCATTTTTCCCTGTTTGAAATTCTAAAATTTTCAAACATTCAAATATTGTTCCAAAATTTCCAAAAAAATTAGGGTAGTTTTATTTCATTGTCTTTTAATTTGTGACCAATTTTCATGCATTATTTTTTTATAAATCCCCCAAAAATTGAAAAACATAAAAATGTTCTAGAAATCATAGAATATTCTACAAAAATCCAAAAATAGTGATTTAAGTTCCTGTTTGTAGATAATTACTTCTAGTTTGTCTTAAAAATAATTGTCAGGAGTTTTGGGCATTAAAATATTTTTAAATTGCAAATTACTCCAGGCTGTGCACAATTTTGTATTTTTCTCACTATTTGATTTTAAAAAAATACAAAACATCTGAAAATTCCATAAAAATTCTAAAAAATATTTCAAAACTTTTAAAACCGAAAATAGTTTCTCTGGATTTTTCTGAATAATTTTGATTAATTGAAAAATTACAAAAAGAGTTGGTGTGCGTATTTTTGATCTTGTGAATATTGCTTCATGTTATTTTTGAAAATAAAATAATTGCAAAATCAAAATCACTAAAAAAATGAAAATCAGAAAATTAAAAAAATTTGAAATAAAAAAAAATAATAGATAAAAATTCACAAAAACCAAGGATAGTTGTCTTTTGAGATTCCTGTTTTCTCATAATTGATTTTTGATTAACTGAATAACCCTCGGGAATTGTAGCTTCCCTGAGTTCGACCCTGTCCGCTATATTGGTTAATAAGTAGCAAAATAAAAAAATTTTGTTTGTTTGTCACGAGTTTTTGGGCATAACAACGACGACAATATTTTTTACCATCAATTTTCCGATCCCTCAAGATTTCGTGCTCAACAACCATCTTGGTGAAAACTGCAAGCAAGCATCTCTGGAATTTTGTTGGTGTGTTGTACAATCTAAAGGGCATTCTCTTGAAAGTATAAGTGTCTAAAGCGCAAGTGAACGTGGTTTTCTCTTGATATTTAGGAGCGATTGCCACTTGTTGTACCCAGAGTACCGTTGCTTGAGTTTTTCTGGGGTTTTAATTATTGAATTATGAACAAGTCGTTGCAACCCAATTAAGCGTCAACGAACAAACAAATTTTCTTCTTTCTCTAACAGCAAAATAATTATACAAAATAAGGCGCAGCGAGAGAAATATTTTTTTGCTACTTATTTACCTGTATAGCGAACAGGATCAAACTCAGGGAGGCTACAATTCCCGAGGGTTATTCAAATAATCGACGGAAAATCAATTAAAGAAAACATGAATCTCAAAGGCAAACTATCCTTAGATTTTGTTGATTTTTTATCTTTTTATTTTTAAAATTTTTTATTTATATTTTTATATTTTCTGATTTTCAAATTTTTAGTGGTTTAAAATTTGAATTTTTTATTTTCAAATAAAGAACAATATGCACAAAATAAGAATTACCCACACCAAACTTTTTTGTATTTTTCAATTATATCAAAAAATGCTCAGAAAAATCTAGAGAAATTATTTTTGGGTTTTAAGGATTTTGAATTATTTTTGAAATTTTTTGTAGAATTTTTAGATATTTTTGTATTTTCCTAAAAATCAAACAATGGAAAAAATGAGAAACAATGCACAACCTAGAGTAATTTGCAACTTAAAAATATTTTTAGTTTCTAAAACTCCTGGTAATTATTTTATGATAAAATCGAAGAAATATCTATAAAAGGAACTGAAATCACGAATTTGGATTTTTGTAGATTTTTTTTGATTTTTTACGAATTTTTTATGTTTTTCAATTTTTTTGGGTTTTATAAACGATTTATGCACAAAAAATGGATAGAAATTAAAAGGCAATAAAATTATCTACTCTATTTTTTTTCGTAATTTTTAAAGAAACATTCAAATTTTTATGAATGTTTGAATTTCAGGAAAAGAAAAAGGCACTGTTGATTTTTTTAATAATAAGAAATGATGACAAAATGCAATGCAAAAATTATTGCAGAGAGATCAACCAAACAAGAGTTAACATGAATTTTTGAAGAATTTATTAAGCACAAATGCTATTTATTCGAAAAAAGCAAGTATATGAAGTCTGGAATAAAAGGACTAGAATGCAAATAATCAATGTTTTTGCATGAAATGATAACCGGAAATAAATAGAGGGAAGTTTTTGCAATTTTACCCAAAAAACACGTGAGCTGCACGTGACTTGCTGGCAAGGGACGTTGTGCAATTATGGAGACTTCCACAGGCTGTAATTTTTTCCAAAATATATATTTTCAACCTCTAGGGTTTTCTTCGATCTTCAATCTCAAAGACAAGGGGAAGGATTGAGCCACCGCCACTGCTGCGATGGAGGAGGCGCGGGCAACCGTGAATGGTGCGCGGATGGGAAACCCGATGGCGGAGACCGGCGACGCATGGGGCGCGATCTAGATGCAGCGGGGCTTCGCCCGCTCGCGACGGAAGGGCGATACTGCACCGCATGGAGGGGCGGTGACGGTGCTGCTGGAGGGCGGTGATGGAAAGGCGGGACACTGCCTTCTTCGGTGGAGGTGCATGAGGGGCCACCCCTCTCTGGAGCTAAACTGCGACAATCGGTGGATGGAGGGTTGCTAATCAACGATCGTCGCGGCTCCGCCGCACACGGCGGTGGCGAGGAGGGGATGGGAAGCACGATGGCGCCAAGCAGTGGAGGGTGTTGGCACTGATGGCGTGCGATAGGCGGTGGCGCCTTCGTGGTGGAGGGGCGCGGGCGCTGCTCCAACCCGAAGTTGGCGGAGGGTTGGATGGCGGCGCCTGGCCGGAGCGACGATGCGCTGCATCGACGGGCGGAGGGCGAGGAGGCGGCTCCCAAGTAGAGGAGCGATGGCCCTCGGGGCTGGTGGCGGGCACACTGGCGGCTGGAGCGGGCGTGCCTGCTATCGAGTTTTTTTATATTTTTTTATTATTGATGTAAAGATAGAAACGAAAATGAATAAAAAAACTTCTTTTTTTGATTTTTTGGAAACAGAACTTAAAATGAGTAAATTTTTTTAATTTTTCATTTTTAGGTGATCCTGCGAAACAAATGTTAGAGAGAAAAAAATAAATATTTTTTTTGTTTTTTAATTGTTTATCAACAAATTAGGACGTGAGCATGATGACCCGATCTCAAATCAAAACAGGATTCGTGAATGAGGATCCGACGAAGTAGAGGAATCGAATCCAAGTCTCCGGCCACCGTGCGTGGCCGGAGTTGAGAGATCGTGCGAGGTAGAAATGAACGCGAATAGATCGAGAGGTGAAACAGAAAATCGAGTCGGTGGCAGATCAAATCGTGATAGTTTTTAATATCTAAAAAATGATGAAGAAATGAAGAGGCGAGAAAATAAAACTACGTTTAATCTTGAATAAAAATAAGAAAAGAAAATTATGGATCTCACCTTAGGAGCGGAAAAGACCTTGATCACCTCAACGAAGGCCGACACGCTGTCACTGGACGGCTCAGAGGCTAGGCACCCTTCTGCGACAAGAAAATTCTCGGAGATCGGGCTCCTCTCACCAAAGATTGATCAAGTTGGAATGATGGAGAATGTGCAATATAAATAGAAAAGATAGAAAATGAAATTTGAATTTTTGAGTTTTTTTGGTTGAAGATAAGAGATAAGAGAGATGGAAATTGAAATGAGATAAAGAGTTTAAAAAGTATTTACAAAATTTACTAATTTTTTTGAATTTTCGTCACTTTATTAATTTGAAAAAAATATTTTTTTATTTTTTGTGGTGGTTATTTAAAAATAGGAATTATATTCATATGGTACCGTATGTACATAGTTAAAGAAACAAATTAGCTGGTTTTTTTTTGTTTTATTTTATTTTTATTTTAAATAATTAGTAAAAATATTTACAAATATTTACAAAATACAATATGTACAAATACATGGAAAAATTGCACAAACCACCCAAAAAACCAACTTTTCACCTGTAATTCCAAAAATTATGAAATCACAACCATTTTAAAGATACATTAATTTAGAATACAATGGAAGTGAGTTTGGTTCAAGTTGAGTTCATATGGAGCCAGAATTGGTCTTTCAATTATCGTTAGTGGCTTTTTCCAAGTGTGGTTGCTTTTATTATGTACATGATTTGATTGTGCAACTATTTTTATTATTTAGGACACATTTTTATTTACAACTTTTGTTTTGAAAATTATTTTGTTTGAGGTCAATGTACAAATAAAATAGTGTATTATACAAATATACACATCACACATTTTTTTTGGATTTTCTGATTAAGGACCCTATCTCCCCCTACTTTATTCCTGGTCGATCATATCAAGTCTCGACCTTCTCTCGGGGATCGGGTTAGCCTGTATCTATTACATATATAATCTTCCTTTTTTATTTTCTTTTCTTTATTTTTCCTTCCTTCCTTTCTTTCTTTATTTTAGGTTAAAATGGTAAGATGTGTAGAATATTTACACACAAATGCAAGTTAGTAAAATATGGAGTTAGTGTTATATACATGTGTTTTATAACGGATTTTAAGCTAAAATAAATGAATAAATATGACGAATCACATATTCATCATCCCCCTATGCTTTACCTTTGGTAGTCTCTTAGCAAATACTTATTTGAAAGAATAAGTGAATAAAGAAAAAAGAAAGGGAAAATAAAGAAATTAGGACAATACTGAGTATTAAACTTATCTTCATAAAATTGTAGTTTGGAGCTCTGTCGGACCTTTGGATTATGAGTGTGTCGGAACCTTAATGGGAGATGGATTTAAAACCTAACAACCTCTAAGTTCCACAGGACTCCTATTCAGGTCACCTCAACAGTCAGGTCAGAGCAAGTCTACATACATAAATTCTTGTGACTATGAATCTTTACTTGTACGATGTAAGTGAAGTATATTTCCCCATCTCAAAAGTAGCAAAGAAACAACCTCCCTCAACAAGATAACTCTAGTTCCCCGATCTTGCAACTCTTTCCTCGAGGAGCGAAGATATTCCCTTCTAAGTTCAAGTACAACCAGCTCAAGAAGAGAGGATGGAGAAAGAATGGACGGTAACCAGTGTAGCTACCTATCCTTGGATGCATGACTAGTGTAGCCAAGTCATCCGCTTCAAGCTTACAAAAATTTGTCTTTGAAGATCTTATTGAATTTTTTATCCTTGTATATACACTCTGGCAGGCATTTTACTTTTCAATAAGACCTATCCACTTTTGGAGATTTTGCATTTTCCATACTTTTTTTGAAAGCATATACAAGGTGCATCATGTACATAAGGAGTTTTTCCTCTTGAGCCATTAGACTATCCCTCTTTTGAAGCATTTTTGCAATCCTACAACATCCTGTCTTTAGACCTCAACATCGCTAGACCAGTTTGAGACACACTTCCTTCCCTAGAGGAAGACGAGAGCTTCCGCCTAGATGTACTACCCTCGTATGCTACCCCAAGCTAAAAGATTCTGCCTCCTCACTACCTCATCCATGAAGAGCTACGTGTAGAGTGCTTGTCCAAGATAAGCCACGGCCTGAAAGAATCATGCTTGTGTTGTTAAATGTTCTACTTAGACTAATCAAGATGATTGTGAACATAGTCTTATGGACTCGAAGAATTAAGTCACTAGGACCTGAAAAGTCTTAACTCCCTTTCCTATAAGGTTCCTATGAAATTAAGTGGATTAAGGCCCAACTAAGCTCCATTCTTCAATTTTATTCCAGACTTACTTTAAATGTCAATACTATCCTGAAAAATGCACATGCAAATGCAAGAAAATATGAACAATGCAAAGAAAGCCTTTTTTTGGAAAAAAATGATGCACATGTGAAAAGAACATTTTTTTGAAACAATTTACCAATTTTGAACTTTTTATGGATTTTTGGAGAAAAATGCAGATGTAAACGAAAGGGTTTTTTTTAATTATGCAAGTTTTTATAGATTTTGGTTTTGTAGTTTTTTTCAAAAAGGAAAAATGGTTAGTAAAATATATATAAGTATATACAAGAATTTTTTTGTTTGTTTTGTTGTTTTTGTTATTAATAATTTTTGTTTTTGTTTTTGTTTTTGTTGTTCTTTTTATTTTTTGTTATTTTTTGTGTTTTTTTTGTGTTTTTTTGTTTTTGTTTTTATTTTTGTTTTTTTGGTTTTTTACACACGTAGATTTTACAAAATTATATACATATCCCCCAAAATAATTATCTTGAAAAGTATGAGTTATGTCTAAAGTATATATACAATATATACGACACCCTCCTATATTTAGCTCGAACTATGTCCTCATAGTGATCAGAGAGCGACAAAGGAAGACATAACTCGTGCTAAGTATAGGAAAGTGAAAATACTACTATGCTACAACGGCTCAAAGAAAAGATAAAAAGAAGAGAAGTTGGTGATCCCCCCTATACTTAGGATCAAGTAATCCTAAGTATAGTAGAATGTACAAAAGGAGAAAACCGATGAAGAGAATGTACATACTCAAAAATAAAAAGACGATATTAACAACATCACCCCCCATACTTAGGGTAGAGTATCCCTAAGTATAGGAAACAACAGGAGTGATGAACTGGACGAATATGAACACCACAAATCCTTCACCTCCTATACTTAGGATAAAGCACATCCTAAGTATAGCATATACACACTCGGAAAAGGGGTGAAGGATAAAACGGGAGAAGAAAGAATGAAACGAAGGGATATACAAAAGGAGTGAATGTACAAAGGTCAAGAAGGTCGAAAATGAACCTTCTTGCGGGACTCCTCAGGTATGGATCTAATAAGGAGTAGGTTGATATTGGGATTATCATTAAATATGAACTTATCAGGATCGACCAAGAATGTATCCTCAGCGGTTTCAGATTGTGCATGCCTAAACCGATTAGTGGAAGTAGTATGTTCATGTCCGGCCTAGGAAGTCTCACAAATATCAAAGTAAAATGGCTCGAATTCATTATCCGAAAAAGTAGGATCAATTTCATCCTGTCGAGCCTCTACTGGATCGTCATCTTTATCAAAAGGCCCAAATTTCTTTATAAAAGCAATCAAATCAAATTCGGCCTTATCAGTCTCATCTGAATTAGGGTGAATAGGAACACACTCATCAGTGAAAGTAGTCGAATCATGTTCGTCCTGTCTAGTCTCAAAGTCTGCCTTCTGCTCTAGGGTATCGTGTAAATTCAGCGGATGTCATGAATGCATCTCCGCATACCAGAAGGGGGAACTCCAAGGTCTATGCTTTCCGAGTCTTCCTCATTCAAGAGGAATTCTTGGGTTTCCTTATGATCCAACATATAACAAGAATCTCTGATATTATCATCGAGGTCAAATTCCTTAGGGTTGTCTAACACGGGTGGGTTCTCATGGGATGCAGGTCTCTAGTCAGTAGTGGGTGTAGTGATCAACACATCGCTCCCTACATCAGAATGGAAGCGAATCTCTCCTGATCCATAATCAATAACAGCTCCCGCAGAGGCGAGGAAAGGCCATCCCAGGATGATTGGAGTGTACTCCACAGAGGTGGAGGTCTCCATGGGCATTACGACAAAATCAGAAGTGAATTTCATGCCCTGAATAAAAATGACAGCGTTTTCTAGAATACCCTTTGGCCTCTTGATAGATCCATCAGCAAATTGAATAATCATTCTGGTTTTCTTGAGAGGCCCAAGATGGAGAGACTGTACCTTAGAGAAGGGTATTATATTGATTGAAGAACCACCGTCAAGGAGAGTGTTATCACAAGAGTGGTCAGAGATGGAGCAGCTTACAAGAGGTATGGTAGTGTTCCCTTTCTTAAAATGTGGACGGTGAGAGATGGCGTAGGCAGTGGCCATGGTCAAGATGTGACGCTCAGATCTTCTCCTTCGCTTTCTCTTCTTGGGTTGAGGAGTAGATAAATATTTCATGGCCTGTTGAAGTGGGGTTTTAATGATCTCATGAATAGTGTCCACTACTTCGGGTTCAGTCAACATTTTTTTCAATTTTTGGACCTCATCCATACAAGGGAGGAGGTCGAAATCAGCATTTACACGAGGATTGCCAAGAGCAGTCTGTATAGTGGCATCCTCGGGGTCAAGGTTGGGACATGACGTGAATAGATGTGTGGGTAAATGATCGGGCATTTGGGTCATCCCCTCACAGAATGAATCAACAATGAGTTTCTCGAAATCTTTTTGAGTTTTTAAAATTTTCTCATTTTTTTGTCTTTTGGGCAATTTCAAGCTTTCATGATTATCCTCAAGTGAATCCACATCCTCAAATAGTAGAGCAGCATTCTGGCTCTTATTGATGTTAAGTAGATTGGTAATCTTCGAATTCATATGCTCCATTATCTGATGTAAGGTCTCAAGTGTGGACAACATGAAAGGTGACTCCAAAATCCCAAGATCGGGTGAGTGGGATGAGGGTGGGTGAGAATCAAAGTCCTCCGACTCCTGAAATAATGGGTTAGGCGGATATGCACAAAAATCAGGAGGAAGATCCTCCTGGAAAAAGGAAGGTGGATCGGCTCGAGGGTACGAGGGATCTGCGAAGATCGGATTAAAATAACTCCAGTCGGCCATCTCCGATACAAGAGAAAATGATTGGGAGAGCACGAGGGACAAGTCAAAAGGTGTGAAGAAAAAGGCGCAAATGCACAGAAGGATCTAGTATGCACACAAGTAATAAAAAATAATACAAACCTCCAGTTCATCAACTCTACTGAATGTGAAGACCGTGAAGGTTCGGTCAATTATTTTGTCAATTTTAGAGTTTGGTGAGAATACAATCTATCAGAGCGGTTAGAGTGAGTTGTTAGGAATCCAATGCTCTCAGGAGACTGGCCCAATCCCAAAGTTAGATCTTTCTCAGCCAGTATGAATTGCGGATCGTTTACCAACTACCCGATCAATTCAATTTGTTAAGGACGTCGCGGACCTCTTAACTGGCTACCGGAGAGATCCTCACTGAAGAATGACTAACCCAATATAGTAATCTGAAAAGAGTTTGGGCATGGTTCTATCCTAGTGCGTGAGTCGCTCTCTCGCTACATACAAACCAAACAATGAGGGGTTACTCTCCCCAAAAACAATGATTTTTCCTTGTGTTTATTTTAGGGTCGAGTTTTCTTTTGTAGTCCTGTATTTTAGGAAGTTGTCACTTGGTTAAAATATCTTCAAAGAATTGCCTACCGAGTGTCCAATTTCCTTTTTTAACTTATGTGAGTGAAAACAAGGAAGGAGATCGGAAATGCCAATGCACGATTAAAAACGATAATGCATGTAGGGGTTAGAGATGCATACCTTGTCGCCAGCACTCTACATGCAAGTGATCCGTTCATAATTGAAATACAGAAGAATAAACTATCCTATATGATGCAAGTGAATCGTCCTAGATGATAGCTTCTATTAATAGGCGAGAACAAGTTAATTTGACTAAGTCCAAATTACGCTCTACTCTATAGGTATATAAATTCTTGTTTAGGGTGTTTGGACCTAATTAATTACCTAGCTCAAGCTAGTTAATTAAAGCAATCAATAGGTAGCTCACAAAATCCGCGTAAAACAAAGAAATGGAAAGTCGATGAAAACAAAATCGGTGAGGTCCCCCAAGTGCACCAACACTTGGCGAAACAGACCCCGCAATAAATGAATGTCCGTTTACAAGGGTTTAAATGCTAAAGAAAGAAATAAATAAAAGTCTTTTTTGGTCTCCTTCAATTCTTCTTCTCTTCCTCTCACGCTATCCTGCGGCTTGGTGAAGAATCAATCTGCCTCCGTATTGCTTGGTTGCTTTGGGTCTCCTAAGATCGCCTCCTTCGCTCCGCAGGCCCTCACAAGAAAAAGAAAAGAGAGAATGTGTAAGAAACACAATTATCAAATATGAGTAGTGAATATGAATAATGAAATATTGCGGTAAAATATAAACAGATATGTACAACCGAGAATAGCAGGTCAAAAGAGAAACCTAACTACCTTCGCCGTGCCTCCCCGGCAACGTCACCATTTTGTTGATTGAGCTTTTCTGGGGTTTTAATTATTTGAATTATGAACAAGTCGTTGCAACCCAATTAAGCGTCAACGAACAAACACATTTTTTTCTTTCTCTCGTTGTAAAATAATTATAGAAAATAAGGCGGAGCGAGAGAAATATTTTTTTCTACTTATTTACGTATATAGCGGACATGATCGAACTTAGGGAGGCTACAATTCCCGAGGGTTATTCAAATAATCGATGTAAAATCAATTAAGAGAAAAACAAGAATCTCAAAGGCAAACTATCCTTGGTTTTTGTGGATTTTTTATCTTTTTATTTTTTTAATTTTTTATTTCTATTTTTATTCTTTGTTCTTCAAAGTTTTAGTGATTTTAATTTTGTAATTTTTTTTATTTTCAAAAAAAGAACAATATGCACAAAATCAGAACTACGCACACCAAATTTTTTTGTATTTTTCTGTTATATCCAAAAAGTGCTAAAAAAATCCAGAGAAAATATTTTTGGGTTTTAAGGATTTTGAAATATTTTTGGAAATTTTTATATAATTTTCAGATATTTTTGTATTTTTATAAAAATCAAACAGTGGCAAAAATGAGAAACAATGCACAGTCTGGAGTAATTTGCAACTTAAAAATATTTTAAGGTGCCCAAAACTCTTGGAAATTATTTTTATGATAAAATAGAAGCAAATATCTACAAACAAGAACTAAAATCATGATTTTTGGATTTTTGTAGAATTTTATGTGATTTTTATAAGATTTTTGATGTTTTTCATTTTTTGGATTTTATAAATGATTTATGCACAAAAAATGATAGAAATTAAAAGACAATAAAATACAACTATTCTTTTTTTTGAAATTTTTAGAGAAACATTCAAAATTTAATGAATTTTTGAAATTCAAAAAAAGAAAAAGACATTGTTTTTTATTTTTAGTAATAAGAAATTGTGACAAAATGCAATGCAAAAATTACTACAGAGAGATCAATCAAACAAGAGATAACATGAATTTTTGCAGAATTTATTATGCATAAATGCTATTTATTCCAAAAAATAAGCAAGAATATTAAGTCTGGAATTAAGGGACCGGAATGCAAACAATCAATGTTTTTGCATGAAATGATAATTAAAAATAAATAGAGGGAAGGTTTCACAATTTTACCCAAAAACACGTGAACTGCACGTGACTTGCTTGCAGGGGGTGTTGTGAAATTATGGAGAATTTCACGGGTGAAGCTGTAATTTTTTTCCAAAAAATACATATTTTTAACCTCTAGGCTTTTCTTCGATCTTCAATCTCAAAGCCAAGGGGAAGGATGGAGTCGCCGCCGCCGCTGCGATGGAGGAGGCGCGTGCAACCATGAATGGTGCGGATGGGAAGTGCGATGGCGGAGATCGGCAGCGCACGGGGCACGATCTAGACACGGTGGGGCTTTGCCCGCTCGCGACGGAAGGGCGGTGCTGCACCGCGCAGAGGGGCGGTGTCAGTGCTGCTGGAGGGCGGTGATGGAAAGGTGGGGCGCCGCCTTCTTCGGTGGATGTGCAAGAGGGGCCGCCCCTCTCTGGAGCTTAACTGCGGCGATCGATGGATGGAGGGTTGGTGATCAATAGTCGGCGTGGCTCCGTCACGCATGGTGGTGGCGCGGTGGGGATGGGAAGCTTGATGGCGTCAAGCAGTGGAGGGCATCAGAACTAATGGCATGCGGCGAGCGGTGGCGCATGCGTGGTGGTGGGGCACGAGCGCTGCTCCAACGCGAAGTTGGTGGAGGGCTGGATGGCGGCGCCTGGCTAGAGCGGTGATGCGCTGCGTCGATGGGTGGAGGGAGAGGAGGCAGCTCCCAGGCAGAGGAGCGATGGCCCGCGAGGCAGGCGGGGGGCACGCCGGTGGCTGGAGCGGGTGTGCCTGTTGCCGAGTTATATATATATTATTGATGTAAAGACAGAAGCAAAAATGAATAAAAACTTCTTTTTTTTGATTTTTTAGAAATAGAACTTAAAATGAGTAATTTTTTTTAAACTTTCTTTTTTTAGATGATCATGCGAAACAAATGTTGGAGAGAAAAAAACAAATATTTTTTGTTTTTTAATTATTTATCAATAAATTAGGACGTGAGCATGATGACTCGGTCCCAAATCAAAACAAAATTTGTGAATGTGGATCCGGTGAAAAATGGAGGAATCAAATCCGAGTCTCCGGCCACCGTGCGTGGCCGGAGTTGAGAGATCGTGCGGGGTAGAAAAGAACACGAATAGATCGAGAGGTGAAACGAAAAATTGATTCGGTGGTGGATCAAATCGTGATGGTTTTTAATATCTAAAAAATGACGAAGAAATAAAGAGGCGAGAAAATAAAACTACGATTAATCTAGAATAAAAATAAGAAAAGAAAAGTATGGATCTCACCTTAGGAGCGAAAAAGACCTTGATCACCTCAACGAAGGCCGACGCGCTGTCACTGGACGGTTCGGAGGCTAGGCATCCTTCTGCGACAAGAAAACTCTAAGAGATCGGGCTCCTCTCACCAAAGATTGATCAAGTTGGGATGATGGAGAAGGAGCCATATAAATAGAAAAGATAGAAAATGAAATTTGAATTTTTGAATTTTTTGGTTGAAGATAACATATAAGAGAGATGAAAATTGAAATGAGATAAAGAGTTGAAAAAGTATTTACAAAATTAAATATTTTTTTGAATTTTGGTCCCTTTATTAATTTGAATAAAAAATATTTTTTTATTTTTTGTGGTGATTATTTAAATATAGGAACTATATACATATACTATATACATACATAGTTAAATATGCAAATTAGTTAGTTTTTTGTTTTAAATTATTTATTTTTTATTTTTATTTTAAATAATTAGTAAAAATATTTACAAATATTTATAAAATACAATATGTACAAATACATGGAAAAATTGCACAGACCACCCCGGAAAATCAACTTTTCACTCGTAACTCCAAAAATTATGAAATCATATCCATTTTAAAGATAATTTAATTTAGAATACAATGGAAGTGAGTTTGGTTCAATTTGAGTCCATATGGAGCCGGAATTGGTCTTTCAATTATCGTGTAGTGGCTTTTTCCAAGTGTGGTTGACTTTTATTCTGTACATGATTTGATTATGCAATTATTTTTATTATTTAGGACACATTTTTATTTACAACTTTTGTTTTGAAAATTATTTTGTTTGAGGTCAATGTACAAATAAAATAGTGTAGTATACAAATATACACATCACACATTTTTTTGAATTTTATGGTTAAGGACCCTATCTCCCCCTACTTTATTCATGGTCGATCAGGTCAAGTCTTGACCTTCTCTAGGGGTTCGGGTTAGCCTGTATCTATTACATATATACATTCTTCCTTTTTTTCTTTGCTTTTGTTTATTTTTCCTTTATTTATTTATTTATTTATTTTAAGTTAAAATGGTAAGAAGTGTACAATATTTACACACAAATGCAAGTTAGTAAGAATATGGATTTAGTGTTATACACATGTGTTTTATAAGGGATTTTAAGCTAAAAAGCAGAAGAACTCCTTGCCAGCCGGTCTTTCCAAAACTTGCTCAATGAATGGCAAGGGGAAGTGGTCCTTCTTAGTTGCTGCATTAAGGCGACAATAGTCAACACATACACATCAGGATGTTGGTACTTGAGTAGATATCTCCTCTCCTCTGTCGTTGGTAGCCATAGTAAGCCCTGATTTCTTTGGAACTACGTGTAGTGCGCTTAGCCATTTGGAGTCAGAGATGGGATAAATAAAGCCTTCATCACACCACTTCATGATTTCTTTCATAACGATGTCCCTTAGATTTGGGTTCAGTCTCCTCTGAAATTGACGGGACGGCTTGGCATCTTCTTCCAAATAGATGTGGTGTGAGCACAGACCAGGATTTATCCTACGAAGATCTGAATCTTGCCAACCAAGCACCCTGTGATTATTTTCTAGAACCTCGAGGAGTCGAGATTATTGCTCCGGGGTCAGTCTGCTACTAATGATGACCGGATACGTAATTTATGCACTCGTAAGGAAAGCATACTTCATGCCTGCTGGAAGTGGCTTTAGTTCAAGTTCTGATCTGGCCGGCTTCTTGGTCACTTCTAAAACGGTGTTGGTTGGAGGATGAACTACTTGAATTGTGGAGGTAGTGCAGACCTCAGTGTCCTGTTGATCTTTTGAAAATGTGCCAAATAGATCTGTAATGAACTCATTGTGTTCAGGTTGGAGTGACTCATTCGAATCAAAGAGATGCATCAGAAAATTAGATTTTGTCTCCCAAATGTTATTAGAGCTTGCATCAACTGTGCTTTCCAGTTTCTACTCAAGTGAGAGTATTTCTTGTGTCCATGGGTCATTCAAAGAGAGTAACGTGTCTCTGATCTCTACAATGAAGTCACAGTCTGCTTCAGGCGGTGCTGCATGACTTTTATCAGTTATGACTTTAGGCTCATGTCTATGGTAATTCTATTGTTGTTCGAGCAGAAAGTGGTCTTTCCAGACCCATAATCGACCATGGCTTCTGAAGTGTGCAGCAATTGTCGGCCTAGGATGATAGGAGTCTGGAGTAAGGGTGCGGAGGAGTCCATATCTGAGACTACAAAGTCAATGGGAGACTACATGTCCCGTACCTTTACCACAATGTCTTCCAAAAGACCTTGGGGTATCTTAATGGATCAGTCAGCCAACTGGAGGATCATCCGTGTCTGCTTGAGAGGACCTAGCCTGAACTCTTGAAATAATGAAGAGGGAAGGTGGTTGATGGAAGAACCACTGTCAAGCAAGGTTCGCTCGAAAACCTGATAAAAAATCTCGCAACTGATCAAAGGTGCTCCTTTATCTTGTTTCTTATGTGAGAGATTGTTGTTGGCTACAACATTGGCCATAGTGAGAAAGTGCTTTTCAATTTGTCGACATCTGTTGTTACGTGCTAGTTGACACTTATTTATACATGCCTCTTTCAAACCTTTCTTTACAACAGGCATGTATTCCATGGCCTTCATCAAAGGAATCTCAACAATCAAATTTTATTGATATCTACAACTCTGGGATCAGATAATGCACTTTTTCTTTTTGCCTTTTTTTGGAATTTTCTATTGCTTCAGGAAAGGTAATATTCACAGTGCTGAAATAAAAAATAGAGTTCTTATTTACAATAAAATCTGTGTCCACAATATTATGTACATCCGGTTCACAAAAAGGAGTACATGGTGGAGATAACCGTGCTAACGTTGGTGGATAAACATAAGGTACGGTCCTTGCTCCATCGGCTGGCGTTGGATCGACTGCTTATGGCAGCTCCTCCATGGTAGTCTCAGCTTTACGTCAACTGCAAACATTTTTTTGGTATTTTTGAGCTTTTGATTTTTTTATTGTTTTTGTTGGTGGTGGTGGAAATGGCTGGCAATTGGCATGGCTCCTCCTCCTTCTTTCTCACCCGTCCCTGTAGCTAGTGCGACTGATGCAGAAATTGTGATTCACCTGTCAAAGCTTCCTTTTTCCCATGACTTGTGGCAGATGTAGGTAAAGACCTATCACTCTGAGAGTGACAACATTAGCTATAGCAATATTACAATCATTTGACTCTACATGCATAGACTGAACATCACATTCTACCTGCTCTTTACGTTTGAAGCTATTGGGATTTGCTTCGACCTGCGTCGGAATGGATGTTTTGGTGGTAGTCAGGTCATCTAGCTTTTTCGTCATATCTGCTAGGCCTTTCACAAGTTTGGCTAAGCAATCAAGGGTAGGGTTCATAGGATTTACCTCAGAAGGTTCAACATGTAGACCACATTGTGGCTGGTTGGTTTGGGGCTGAGGTTGCTGATGTGGTAGAAGAGGTGGAGGAAGCTTGTACTACTGATAGGATGGGGGATGGTAATGCTGAGGTGGTGCAGCATCGTACTGGTGGTACTGTTGTGATTGGCGGTACGACGGCTGCGCATACTTTTGATTTTGCCTCCATTGATTCTGGTAATGTGGAGGCCGGTGATACTAAGGTGAGGGATGAGAGGACTGTTATAACGACCACCCTGGTGTTGGTGGTAGGCTCTGTTGGCTTGTGACTGGCTTTGTGGTTGTCTGGTAGGACGGGCTAGCTGTGCATCATTGTTACATATGCCGTTGACTTCTTGAATCAAGGTTGATGGTGGGAAGGATGGATCAGAAGGTGGAAGGAAGTCTGGCAAGTAGACCACCATCTACTGCTGCGGCGGGTCCTGATCGGGCGCCTGCACTTAGTACACGTGCTGGACTGCCGGTGGTTGCTGACTCAGTTGAGGTTGTTGTTGTGGTGCTGGATCATCCTTCTTCTCAGCAGGAGTCTCTGTAGAAGATGTCACCGAATGGATTGAACTGATGGTGCTCACAAGCAACTCCAACTGCTTGGTGATCTGGTCCAGCTTATCTAAGTGTTGCGTCCTCTTTTCAATCACAACGAGCTTCTCGAGATCCTATGACCATTTCTCGATGATGTCAACCTTTGAGAGAAGGCCCCTGATGATGCTGATGTTGGAGCTCTCATCTCTCTCCACCTCACGAGATGCTGCCATATGTACTTGCTTCTGGAGGATCCGGGACTGCTTTTGATAAGTACGGGATGAAGAGAGGGCGACCTCTCCTTCAACCATTTCTTCAAAATATGCCAAACTACGTCGTCATCCTTACTGAAATGAGATCCTCCACATGTTGCGTTGATGAGACTTTAGCTCTCTACATTCAGTCCTCCCAAAAAAATGTTGGACCAGACTGGTCCTCGGTATCTCATGGTGGGGGCACTTCTCCTGCAAATATGTGAATCTCTCCCAGGCTTCATGGATGATCTTGTGGGCACCCTGGGAGAAGTTACTGATCCTGGCTCGCATATGGTTGAGCCGACCAAGAGTATAAAATTTGTGTAGAAAGGCATATTTCAATTCCACCCATGTCGTCACAACCTTTCCCAAATGATTGATCCAGTATAGGGTATTGTCTTGTAAACTGAAGGGGAATGCCATCATCTTTATTATGTCCAAGGGAACATTGGGGTAGTGGGTAGTACGATAGATGCATGAGAATTGTTGCAAGTGAATGTATGGCTCCTCGTCGGTGTTCCCGTAAATGGTAAAAGAGCGAGGAACTGAGTCTTGAGCTCAAAGTGAGCATGTACCAGTGGGATGCGGATCCACTCGGTCATCTGGCTGTCTCCATGATTATATGTCTTCTTTAGTGTGGGTTTCAGCCTTCCTTGTTCCGTCTCTTCCTCGTCCGGATCATCATGGGTCCATCTTCCCTTCCTCCTGTTGGATTATATCCTCCTCCCACTTGTCTGTTCATTACATCTTTCAGCATATCCTAGAATGCAGTTTGTGCAAGGGCCTGCTCTGTCAGCTATTGCTGGATGGCCCGGATGGAAGCCAACAACTGAGCATTCACATGGTTCTGATCTGGCATCTGACCCTGCTCAGGTTGGGAAGTTGGCTATTGTCCCTTGCCCTTTCCTTAGGGAGACATTTTTGTGTCTGAGTCCGAAGAGATGAATTCTATGTTGGGATCTAGGATTGGGGCTGGCTTCTATCTGAAATGAAAAGGTCCCAATCAGACCACTTGAAATTGATTCCCAGCCCTCAAGATGAATATGGGATTAGGGTCAATCCCAGAATGTTGTGAATGAAAAATGATGTAGACTGAAATCGGCTCTCATTCACAACAACGAAGGTGGGACAAAAGTGCTCCCAGTTTAGGTGGGCAAAGAAAAGAAGACAAGGAGTCTGGAGATAGGTCCATAAAGTCCAGACCGGGTTCTCGGGAATCACCTCAAATTATTGATGATGTCGAGTCTATGGAATCGATGTTGGCAACAGCGAAGTCCTCACTGGACCATCCTTGGGTCACCATCATAAAGCAAAAAGGAGATCAATGCTGGAGGAAAGATACAGTGGTCAACAAGGAATAAAGCGGAGTGTAAAACAGTAGAAAGGCTCGAACTGAGCGGGAGTCAAAAGGAAGACACACATGACAAAATTTGCGCAAATGCGTAGGACTTGATCTTTGAACCTTAATCTAGATCCATACAAGCACAATACAAAATTGGGTTCACCAACTCACGCCATAAACTGTAAAGGTTCAGCTATTTATTATCTTTTCAGTTTTAGAGTTGTTATTTGTGGTATATCTTTCAATAAGTCCTTAGCACGCTAACCCTATAGGAGATAGTACTGCCAAAAAAGGGTCCCATACTTGTCCTCCTCCTTTGTAACAGTACTTTTCCTCCTCCTTTGTAACATGTAATCTACACTTTTTGAGGTCCTTGTAAATCATAGATCCCTACTCAGCCAAAGAAAGAGAGAGGAAGCCGATAGGCATAACCACTACTTTGATCCTCGCTCACAACGGAATCACGCGTGAGCATGCAAGAGCCTACTTAGATGCAAACCAATGAGATAGACACACCCGTAAAGGTGTGGTCTAAGCTCAGTACTTCAAACCATGTTGATGTTTCACATAAGGAGGGAACACCATCGCTGACAAGGCCCTACTCGATCACGTACGGTAGAAGCGCCATTACTTCAGAAATTCAGGCGATACACAAGGCATTTACATACTGGATTTTTGGCTCTAATCCTTAACAGGCCATGCCTCGCTCGTAGGAGGGGTTTTGGTCCCCTCCTAAGGCACCTAAAAACGACGAGTACTTTATGAACCCAAAATAATTAAAGTCCATTACGGATTTTAATTAAGGTAAAAGTTTATATAGCAGTCCCCTTGTTTAATATTTTGGGTTTTCACTTTTTTTGGATCTTTTTGCATACAAGCGCCTAATGTTTTTGTATATATTCATTTAAGTCCTAGGTGCTCAAAATCAAAGAGAGATAGCGAAAAAACTGTGCAAGTCGATTCGATGGTGGAAATCTCACCATTGAATCTAATGATGCATGTTGAATTAGAGGACTTACAGTGCTTCCCAGCTCTCTCCATGCGATATACAAAACAGAATTTTTAAACCTAACTACAAGGCGGTGTGCAACAAACAAAATTACCCTAAACGGTAGCTGTTATTAATCGTGAAGAACCAATTGTTAATTATTCAGAAATGAAACCAAGGTCCGATCTTCGATGCTGATCGTTGCCTGATACGACAGGTCCCGCAAGCGCTGTATATGACCTCTCTCGGCACGCAGTCTCAAATCCAAATAACTAACATTTATTAATTTGACTGGATCCAAATGTAAGGGACCATAGGAACATGCATTTTTATTAGGGTTTGGACCTAATTACCGAGGTAAGTAACCTATAAGCTAAGAGTTCATGCACACAAAACAAATATACATAAAGGTGGGGAACTCAAAACAACAGGAACCAAAATAAAAGAAAGCAACAAAATGCGAAAAACTGCGACGAATCCCCCAGGTGAACAAACACCTGGGCATTTGACCTCGTTGTGAAGAGTAGAGTCCAAGTCTTAATTATTACAAATTACTAAGTATCTCTCTCTCTTACTAATAAATATATAAATAAAGCTAAGCTATATCCATACTAAATTTCCTCTCTTTGCTTCCTTTGTAGCCTCTCCAATTGGTCAATGGGTGAAGATCAACCTCCACCAAACTTGGCTGCGCCGACCTCCTAAGAAGCCGTCCTCGCGTGGCGGGCCCTCGCAACGAAGTCATAAATAAATGTATTTAGCACAGATAATCAAACAAAATCAAACTATGCATGATAAAATTAATTTTTATTTACATCAATAAATCAATGAATACACAATAAAGGTTATAAAAAATAAATGACAAAAATAGGCTATGCTCATTGACCCCCAACAACAATGTCATTTGTTAAGTAGGGAAATTCGAGGGTCGTACTATTTTATAGTTATTTTGATGGAGAAATCTGTGTAATACCCTACTTAGATGCGAGCAGCTATGCACGTCAGTGAACCCTGTGATCCGTCACACATTCATTCACCTAAGACGCATGATGTCTACCGATTCTCCATCGCTTGCAGTTTGATTATATTCTTTCAGTTTCACTATCGTTTTCCTCTCGATTGAATTTATAGAGGAAACTCTTTTCATTTTTATTTTGAAATATATCCCGATATAAGGGTAATCTCTGTCGAAATTTTCCTATAAATATATCACGATATAAGTGGAAACTCCGCCGAAATTGTTATACAAATATGTCTCAATATAAGGGGAAATTCTGTCGAAATTTTCCTAAAAATATCACCCCATATAAGGGGAAGTTCTGCCGAAATTTCAAGAAAAAATATGTTCTTCGCGTGTTCTTCACATTCTTCATGTTCTTCATTCGTTCTTCACGTTCCTGGCACGTTCTTAGCATTTTTGATATGAAAATGAATTTCGATCATTTCAGGAGCTATAAATCATTCGGTTGAAAAAGAATCACGCCAAAGCACTGTAACGAGAGAGAGAGAGAGCTTGATTAGGTAACAAAATCCTTCCTTTTTGCTATTGAGTTTTCATATAAGATCGTTGAGATTTCTGTATTTATGCTCCTTACTACGAAGAACCCTAATTTGGCTATTTTTGAGAAAGTATGAAAAGTTGCTTTGTGATTTCAACTAAAATAAGATCTAAGCATCGAATGGATGCAGTGATTTGGAAAGTTAGGGTTTGGAAGTTAAAAAGAGCATAAATATGAGTATATAAATATATGAATTAATATATGTATAAGTCTATACTCATTATTTATGGTTATACTAATCTAAGGCTTAATGGAGGAATTACATCATGGGAATTGATATGTTTTGAGTTGGATCCCTAAAAGGATCGTGTGTCACGTTAAAGATGACTGGGAGTAGAACTACAGGTCAAGCATGCAACCTGTAGGTTTTTCGAAAGGAACCCATATTGACGTGTCCCTACCTAGGTGGTACACAGTTGCTCTGTTATGATAAGTGCATACGAAATAAATAATTTGCAATGCGTGGTACCGGGTGCCAATATCTTCGGGTTGAATGATGGAAGATGTAGTCGTGCCATGTGGAGGCACGGGTGGTTGGATAGCGGCTGGGTCACGATAACATGTATTTAAAGCCGCTAGGTTATATGATTAAATGTTAGCCTAAGGTTTTAAGCAACCGAGTCCTCAAGGACAGTGTGCTCCTTTGTTTGTTAGGCTGAAGGTTTGAGACCATGATTAATAAAAAAGGAAAATTGTCAGGTAGTATTGGAGGATTGGTTGAGGCGATGTGCGGCGACATAAGCTTACCAAGATCAACACAATCTCCAATCTCGAATTGTCCACAGGTTTGGAGTCCATATAGTGGTGAGATAATTCCCTGGACTAATCCCTGACGTGGAATAGAAAGGAATATGACTTAAATTAATGAGAAGGAATGAAACTTTTTGTGATAACAAGTTTTGAAAAATTACACAATCTGTTTGCTTTTCTCTTCTTCGTTACTTAGTATTCGCTAATTTTTATCCTATGATTTACGGAGAACCCAACAGATGTCGGTGAGCCATCGCAATGACTTTAGTAATCCAGCCAGCTTACATAGTAGACATCCAGCCAGCCACAGTAGCTTTTCTTTGTAAGGTAGTGATTTAGCCGAGATTCGGTGGTCTTAAGTTCCACACAAGGCGGGAACTCAGTCGAAGTGTCGACCACGCAAAATCCCAACTAAAGTCAACAATTAACCCACAATATAAATATCAAGAAATGAAAAATAAAGTGGAGTTAAAATTTATTTTTAACAATACATAAAAGATGTATAGATGCAAGTACGTAGAGAGTTCGAACACAGGGAGCAAGGCAGGATAAATCAACAATTATGTGTGTGTGAATGTGATTGTGTGTCTACAAAATGCAATGCAAATGTTTTCGTGGGTTTTTAATTTTTAATTTTTTATTTAATTTTTAATTTTGTATTTTGATTTTTTTAATTTTCTGATTTTATATTTTCTTTTTATATTTTATATATTTATATTTTCTTTTTTCAATATTGGAATGTATATACAATATAAGAAAAAGGTGCTAGGCTATTTATAAAAATTGGAAAAAATAGTCAAAAATTAGGAAATAAAATATTTTTGGTATTTTTATTATTTTTTTATTGTCTTTGTGATTTTTGGGGATTTTTTTAAATATTTTTGATATTTTTAAAAGCTAAAATAAAGGAAAACAGTGAATTAAGATTCTGGCCGAAATTAAAATGGGAAGGAAAAATACCAAACAGTATCAAAATTTTCCCAAATTAATTTTAAAATAAAGATAATAAAATAGGGAATCTACAGAACCTGAGTTTGTCATTTTTATATTTTTCTAGAATTTTTTATATTTTTTTGAAGTTTTTAAGTATTTCCTAATTTTTAAGGTTTTGGTTTTGATATTTTTAGTGGTTTTTGGACTGACACTAGAATCAATAAATTAGATAGTAGATATTTTTTTTGGAATTTTTCAAAGTGTTTTAATATTTTTTGGTATTTTCTAATGCGAACAATAGCTAAAATGCATGTTTTTGATTTTTAATAAATATTAAAATGCAACAAAAATGTAATGCAAAAATATGTTGTGGATCAGCAAGTTACCAGGAGCCTATGATGATTTTTGGGGAATTTTTGGGGTTAAAGTGATGCTCTAAATAATTAGGGAAAGCAAGCAAAAATTTATGGCATGGCAGGGGTATATATGCAAATATCAAAACATCCAGGGGCACAGTTGCAATTTTTCCAACAAAATATAACACTAATCAACAAAGTTCTTGGGCCAATTACAAATTTACAAAGCCTCAAGGGTATGACTGTAAAATACCCACCAGGACGCGTGACTGGTACGCGTCTGGGAGGGACCTGCTTGTAATATCAAAAATGCTCGAGGGCGCACATGCAAATATTCCAAAAAGTTTACACTGGATATCAAAGTTTCAGGACCTAGACGAAATAGCAAGACCTGCGGGGGTATCCGTGCAAAATGCCCCGCGCCTCATGTGAACTGGTCCCGTGAGGTGACGTGGCTTGGACCCGTTCGCAAATATTGAAAGTTCGAGGGCCTTTTACTAAATATTACAAAAATATTAAAGCTGCCGATGAATGTTTTAATATTAACTAATAAATACAAAAACTTCGCAGGGTAGAAGAGCAAAATACCCACGATGGCGGATCTGACGGCTGAAGGTCTTCACTTAAATACGTAGCGGAGATCCGTGGCCCATACCCCTTCGCGTGTGGATGGCTGAGATTAGAAGGTAGGCGTCGATCCAACGGCTGGGGCCTTGCAAGATCTAATGGCTGCTGCTCCTCAGGAAGATCAGGCTCGATCGGACGGCTACCAAGCCATCTGGAAGAACACGCGAAGAACAACGCGCTGATGAGCTTCGTGCGACGATTCCACACGGGTCCGGCAGCTTCTGGCTGTGGCCCGAGGTGCAAAAGCTCCCTGGGGAGGCGCTCTATCGGCTGGAGGTCTCAGAGAGAGATGAAGGTGTTCGGTGCTCGCCTGCGAGACCGGAGGAGCTGCAGCCCCCCAGGTATCTCCGGCGAACGTCAAAGAAGACGCTCCAGGCTCGCTTGAAGTCCAGGGACCTGCAAAAATGCGTGAAGTAGTCGGGGGTAAACTGCCTCGACCCCGCAAGGAGGTGGAAACGGTGGCGAAAGGCAACACGAAGTCGGCCGGAGGTAGCTCCGGCGAGCTATCGATTGAGCGAATCGATTGGTGAAAATGGCGAATGGAAGTAGAGTTGTGATGCTACGACTACGTGAAATAAAAAGAGATCGAAAAAGCAGAGAAATAAACACCTCAAGGGTCCAGGCCCGAGGTTGAATACCTCGACGGCAGGGTGTCGCCGGAGGTGGAGGAACGCCCAAATCGTCGTCGCTCCGCCGCCTCGAAGAAGCCAAACTGGAGCTGTCACCTCCAGGGAGTCAAGGCGGGGTGTAATGGGGATGAAGGACCAGAAAAGTGGGGTTCGAATTTGAATGGAAGTAAAGGTTTCCATTTTATTGGGTTGACGGACAGGGCTACAAGATCGAGTGTCAACGGGCGAATCGATGCACGACAGCCTAGGACAACGTCTTGGCGTGTAAGCTGGATGGTCAAGGAGCAATGTTGCAGAAGGGTGCAACACCAAAAGATGAAAGATTTGGCCTTGAGAAATCCACAAAAGCGGGTCAAAAACGAGGCTGGAAGAGGCTACAGAACCTAGGGTAGACAGTTGACCGAGGTCAACTGTGACTGCCTCCTGGTTGGTCCACGTGGACCAACCAGGAAAAAGGTTCTAAAAAAGATTTAAAAATAACTTAAAAAATAGTAAATGATATTATTATTTTTAGGTTATAAAATAAAAAAATGTTTGTAATTTTAAAAAGTATTTTATAGTGATTTTTAATTATTTTTATGAAGTATATTTTTACAAGTTTACTTTTATACCCTTTATAGGTATAATATCTATATATTTTATTCTTTTATTTTTATTTTGTGATTTTAATTTATTTATTTTAATTTATTGTTTTATATAATTTTAAAATACTTTTATACACTTAGAATAAAATATTTTTATTTTATTTTTCTGAATTGTTTTGTATATTTAATAAAATATAAGCATGTACTATATAGGTATATTTATAGGTTTGATACCTATGTATTAGATATATAAGTATTTTATTTTGTATTTCTTTTATGTTTTTATTCTGATTTTAATGCACACATATATTATAAATAATATTTACAAAATTATAAAAATATAAAAATACAAAAATAATGAATAAATAGTAAATTGAATATTTTAATCTGTATAATTATACAATGTGGGTCCAAAACTCAACTTTCAAACCGTAGCTCCGCCAAATGCGAAACCACCGCCATTAAATAGCTTATTTTTCACTATATACAATTAAAGGTGAGTTTGCTGTATTTGGAGTTTTCATTTGTGAGATACGGGTCTGGGAAGTTGGGATTCTGGATTTTTATTCAGACCATAGCTTTTTATATGTACATTATTTTTCAGTGAAATGAATTTTGTATTTTTCTATATAAAATTATCTACAACTTTCATGTACAAAGTTTATTTATTTGATGTATAAAAAGTGGAACCAAAAATAGGTCCCAAAATGATAAAGAATGGATGCAAAACATTGTATTCTAGCCCTTATCTCCCCCTACTTTATTCCTGGTCGACCTATTCATCAAGATGCCTAGGTCTTGGGGTTTTGGGTCATAAAATATTTACAATATTTTATTCTTTTTCTTTTCTTTTATTTATTCTATAATTTTGGCTATAATTACAGTATTTTATACACTAATTATATGCACATGCATGAATGCTAATATGATGGATTTAATGCTATTTACACGCATTTGCTAGGGTTTTTGAGGCCAAAATGATAGAATAAAGATGATGAAATGTGGATTTATCATCCCCCTATACTTTACCTTTGCTAGTCCCTAGCAAACACTTATGTAATAAGTGCAAAAAGAAAAGAAAGAAAAGAAAAAGAAGAACTTGGATTTAGTTTAATTATCAAACTCGTCTTCACAAAATCAAAGTTTGGAGCTTAAGTCGGACCTTTGAAATTTTAGTGCGGGCGTAACCTTAATGAGAACCGAATTTGAAATCCAACAGTCCCTGAGAATCCCAAAACTCTGTCCAAGTCTCCTCAATAGCCAGGTCAGAAATATCTCAATTCATACGTAAACCCTTACGACTATGAATCTGACTCGTATAGTGTAAGTGATGGTGCCTCTCCCCAACTAGAATGACAAAGAAACTGACTTCTCCAGCATGACAACCCAATGATTCCCCAATCCAAAAACTCCATCCTCGAGGAGCGGGGTATTCCCTTCCAAGTTCAAGTGGCAACCAACTCAAGAGGAGGGGGTGAAGAGAAGAATGGACGGTAGCCAGTGTAGCTACCTATCCTGGGATGCAAGACCAGTGTAGTCAAGTCATCCAGCTGCAAGCTCACATATTTGACTTTGAAACTCAAGCTTGCTTATTGGCTTTACAACATTTGTACATACTTTGCAGGCATTTTATTTTTGTACATGCCTGACCATTTTTTTGATACTATTCACAGCAGCATTTACATAAGGAGTTTTTCCTCTTGACCTAGTAGACTATCCCTCTTTTGAAGCTTTATTGCAACCCACACTCTCCTGTCTTTAGACTTCCTCATCAGTGGACGGGTTGGGGTGCACTTCCCTCCCTAGAGGAGGACAAGTGTTTCCACTTGTGTGCGTCTCATATCGGCAAATCCAATCCCCTCACCACTCCAACTGAGTTGAGCCATGTGAAAGGTGCCGGTGTCCAAGTTAGGTCATTATCTACAAGAGTCGTGCGTGTGTTCCGAAATACTCTACTTAGGCAGTCAAGAATCCATTGAACCAAGTCTCGTGATCCTCAAAGAATTAAGTCAATTAGACCTGAAGTACCTCAAACCTAGTTCCTATAAGGTTCCTGTTATTAGGTAGATTTTAAGGTCCATTCAAGCTCCAATCTCCGGATTTTACTTAGACTCGTTCAACTATCAAACTCAATCCGAAAAATGCTCATGCTATGCAAATGCGATGAAGAAAATATTTTTGTGATGCAATTTTCAAAGATTTTGAACTTTTTATGGATTTTTGAAAGATGATGATGATGCATATGCAGATGCATTTTTTTGTCTTTTTCAAAAAGATTTTTCAAATGTTTTTGGATTTTAGTTTTGCAAATGTTTTTGGGATTTTTGAAAACAAACAGATTTTGGCTGAAGACTAGGTGAAAAATATTTACACGGGAGTGCTTCTTATACTTACAAGAAGTGTATTGTAAGAATTTACAAGGGTAAGTGATCAATTTTATAGGTATATATAGTGGATTTTGGTATGATGTATGTATTCCTCAAACTTATTTGACACAGGTTTTTCAAACAATTTTGAAAACTATAGTCCAAAATAGTTTTTTATAAACATTTTACACACATGTACACACACTTGAAAATCATTTTGCAAAGGTTTTTCAAACATTATAGATAGATTTTTCAAAATATTTTTGCAACCATTTTTCAAACCATTTGCAAATCATTTTTCAAACATTTTATTTCACACAAAGAAAATAAATTTTTACAAACCACACATTTTATACAGGTGAAAACATGTAACAAAATATTTTCAAAATAGTTTTCAATAGATTTTCACAAAGATTTTCAAACTATTTTTCAAACATTTTGCAAAAAAACATTTTCACCTGATTTATTAATCAGTATATACAAAAAGAATATGAGGAATAACCACATCTTTTTATTAAGGATTTTAAAGAATTCTTAGCCATATTATTAAGAAAATACGAAAGTACGAGTTATGGCTAAAGTATATACGTAGTATATACGACCCCCCTATACTTAGCTTGAGCTATGTCCTCATAGATCGGAGAGAAAAGAGAAGACATAACTCGTACTTAGTATAGACAAGTCTAAAGAATAAATGAATGAACCAATGAGAAGTTGACCGTCCCCCCTATACTTAGGATCAAATAATCCTAAGTATAGCAGACTGTACACAATGCATGGAGGGTCAAGGGTGGGAATGAACAGATCGTACTCAGATTGTCTCCCCCTATACTTAGGGTAAGATATCCTTAAGTATAGACAAGAAGAGGAGATAATGGAGAGGATCGAAATAAATGAAAACTCGGGGTGCACACCCCCTATACTTAGGACAAAGTACGTCCTAAGTATGGAAAACTGACAACAAGGGGAGGTACCTTTTTGATAGATAAAGAAGATAGAAAAGGATGAGAAGAAAAGAAGAAAAGAAGAAAAGAAGAAAAGAAATCAATAGATGAAAGAGTGATATAGACAGATGGATCTGTACAGCGGAAGATGGAAGTGATCACCATGTATGAGATGCAAGTGATATGAGTCAAAGAACACATCTCATACCAGAAGAATGAAGCAAATTTCAATGGTCGGCGGGTCATGATCTAGATATAGTTTCAGGCGCTGACCATTGACACGGAAGGTAGAGGAAGATGACGGTTTGGATATGTCAATACTGCCATTGTCATGTACCTTCCTGACCACATAAGGACCTTTCCACTTGCTCTGTAGTTTCCCTGGAAATAATTTCAGCGTGGAATCGAACAACCATACGCGCTGATCTGGCTCAAACTATTTATGGCTGATATGGGAATCGTGCCATGTCTTCACTTTTTCTTTGTACTGTAGGCTGCTAGAAAAGGCTGTATCTCTCAGTTCCTCCAGGGCTGCCAACTCTGCTCTCCGTTGTTCTCCTATACTCTCGGGATCCAATAATAGCTCAGTAACTGCCCAAAGTGACTTGTGCTTTATTTCCACAGGAAGATGGCACGGCTTGCCATAGACGAGTCGAAAGGGAGATGTCCCTAGTGGATTCTTGAATGATGTCCGATAGGCCCACAAGACCGAGTCCAAAAGCTGTGACCTATCCTTTCGGTCTGGGCGGACAACCTTCTGTAGGATAGTCTTTATCTCCCGGTTTGATACTTCGGCAAGACCATTAGTCTAAGGTGATACGGTGTGGCAACACGATGGTCTATGCCGAATTGGTCTGCAAGGGCCCTAACCTTGTCATTGATAAAGTGAGACCCCCATCTGAAATCAAGACTCTAGGTGCCCCGGACCGTGAAATGATATTTTCCTCAAAAATTTACACACGATTTTAGCATCTGCGGCTCAGGCGGGGATGGCCTCAACCCATCGGCTGACATAATCTACAACGAGCAAAATATGCTCAAACCCCTGACTCTTAGGAAATGGGCCCATGAAATCAATCCCCCATGCATCAGAAACCTCACAAAAGTGAATGGGCTGCATGGGCATCATGTCTCTCTGTCCGCAGGTTCCCATCTTCTGACAATCAGTACATCTCTTCACGAACTCATCAGAATCCTTGAAGAGACCAAAGGCCGGATTGAAGCACCTTCTGTGATGTCCTTTTCCCAGAATGATGTCCTCCTGCCTCAAGCTTGTGGCAGTATGTGAGGACGCTATGCTTCTCTTCTTGAGGAATGCACCTCCTCCAGATGCTGTCCCCTCCTTCATGATAAAGGACGAGATCCTCCCAATGGTAAAGCTTGGCCTTCGCCAGGAAGGTCTCGAGCTTCTGCCTGGGCCAAACTTGTAGGACCGTCTTGGCAACAAGATAGTTCACAATGTCAGCGTACCATGGGAGCGAGGTGACAGCCAAGATCGCCTCATCTGGAAACGTCTCTGTGATAGGTGTGCTGGGCTCAGATTCCTCAAGGTTCTCCAAGCGAGAAAGATGATCCGCCACCACATTCTTAACTCCAGGCTTATCCTTAATCTCAATATCAAACTCCTGAAGTAGAAGGATCCATCTGGTAAGGCGTGATTTGGCATCCTTCTTAGCCATTAAGTACCGGATGGCGGTGTGATCTGTGTAGATTATCACTCTAGATCCGAGAATATAAGATCTGTACTTATCCAAAGCAAAGACTACGGCCATCATCTCTTTCTCTGTTACAATATAATTCTACTGAGACGCATCCAAAGTCCGGCTGGCGTAGTGAATGGCAAATGGCAATCCATCCCTCCTCTATCCAAGCACAACCCCAACAGCAAAATCAGAAGCATCCGTCATGATCTCGAATGGGAGAGACCAATCGGGTGGCTGAAGGACATGAGCCGAAACAACCATACTCTTGAGAGTCTCAAAAGACGCAAGACACTTATCATCTACAATGAACTTGGTGTCTTTTATCAGCAAATCAGTAAGCAGTCGGGCAATTTGACTGAAGTACTGAATAAACCGTCGGTAGAAACCGACATGCCCTAGAAAAGACCGCAATTGATGTAGATTGGACGGTGAATTGAGTTTTCTAATGATATCCACCTTGGCCGGATCGACCTCCATGCCCCTGTTGGAGACGATATGACCAAGGACCGTCCCTTGAGTCACCATGAAGTGACTCTTCTCCCAAGACAAGACAAGATTGACCTCAATGAAGCGCTGAAGCACACGGTCTAGGCAGTCAAGACAAGCATCGAACCCATCGCCATAGACTGAGAAGTCATCCATGAAGACCTCCAAACAATCACCCACCATGTCCGAGAAAATGGACAACATGCACCTTCGGAATGTCGCTGGAGCGTTACATAGACCAAAGGGCATCCATCTGAAAGCATAAGTCCCAAACGGACAGGAGAATTTCGTTTTCTCATGGTCTTCGGGCGCAATGGCCACTTGATTATATACGGAGTACCCGTCAAGGAAACAATAATGACTCTTCCTAGCTAGCCTCTCGATAATCTGATCAATGAATGGCAACGAGAAATGATCCTTCTTGGTGGCCTCATTCAATCGTCTGTAGTCCACAAAGACCCTCCAAGAAGTGGGTACTCGGGTAGCGATCTCCTCTCCAGACTCATTCACAATTGTAGTGATACCCGTCTTCTTGGGTACCACATGTAATGGACTAACCCATTTGGAGTCGGAGATGGGGTAGATAAAATCGGCGCTCCACCACTTCGATATTTCTTTCATTACCACATCTCGAAGATTCGGGTTCAGTCGTCGCTGGAACTCACACAATGGCCTAGCGTTATCCTCAAGATATATGTGGTGGGAGCACAGAGCCAGACTAATCCCTTGGAGATAAGCTATACTCCAACCTATCGCCTTGCGGTTTCTTTCAAGAACCTCCATCAGACGAGATTCTTGCTCTCCAGTCAAACCTGCTGAGATAATGACTGGGTGCATATCTAGCTCACCCGCAAGGAATATATACTTCAGCGACTGCGGTAGAGGTTTCAGTTATGGACAACTAGGTGGTGGCAGATCTGGCTTCTGATATGTCTGTGTAAAGGTGACCAGATCTGCATGTGAGAACTCTCGCTCTTTATGAATACCTGACGAAGGGAGCCCTGCTGAATCATCAATAAACTGAACTGGCTCGCACTCTGTCATGGCTGTTGGCTCAGAAGGAATCAGACAAGGCAAATAGTCATCAAAATCATCCCAATCAGTGTCTGAATCCGAGGGATCTGAAGTAGATGAACAAGACTGAAAATCATCAGCACCACTCGCCCTAACACTGTCAGCCACAAAAGTATCCTCGTCCAGGGGTGTGCTTTATAGGCTCTCGACTGCCATAAGTCGTAAGTATGGTGAATCTGTAGGCAAGGCGAGGGTCTGTGCTACGGGATCTGTCCAATTGGATTCATCATCTGTCATCACAAAATCACACTCCTGGTGGATGTCTAGCTCTTCCTCTGTCATCTGTGCGGCTTCGCTGGACTGCTCCGAGCATTCTAACTCTCTCGCTCTAGTCTCCTCGATCGTCTCTATTTGTATGGTTTCACCCTCTATGCGAAAACATACCTTCCCACTATCATGATCAGTCACCGCCTTGGCTGTGGCCAAGAATGGGCATCCAAGTATGGTGGGGGCATCAGTTACCGACTCAGGGATCTCCATGTCCAAGACAACAAAGTCCACGAGGAATTTCAGGACCTGAATGGTAACGACCACATCTTTCAATAAATCCTTCGGCCTCTTAGTCGACATGTCAGCAAACTGAAGGACTGTCCTGCTCCTAAGAAGAGGACCAAACTCGAATCGGTCGATTAAGGCTGCCGGAAGAAGGTTAATAGAAGAGCCGCTGTCTAATAGAGTACGAGCAAACTGCTGCTCCTAAATCTCGCATCTGACATAGGGAGCTCTTGCATCTGGTCTCTTGGCTGGCAGTTTATTCTGAATGGTGCAACAAGTGGAATGAGTGAGCACATGGATTTGATCGCTGTGGTTCGTCCTCTTCCTGCGGACTGTAGTCTTCTCTTTCAAGTTCTTTTTAAAGAGGGGGATGTGCTCAAGTGCTTCCTGTAGAGTCAGCTGAATGTGGAATCTATCAATCATCTGATTGCTGAACTCTACCTATTGGGCCTTTTTAGGATTTTCTCTTTTATTCCCCTTCGCCTGGCGGAGTGCTTCAGGGAAGGGGATAGTAGGTTCCTCCTCAGATGGAGAGCTAGGATGAGGTTCCTGTACCTGTGAAGGAATGGAATCCATACCATGATCATCATTCAACACATATGGATCTGAAGTATGAACAGAAATCTTTCCTTTATTCATATTTTTGTTCTTTTTGTTGTTACCACAGTCCATAGATACAAAAGATGGTAACACCACAGAATGAAGCTCAACAAAAGTAGATGTGGTGGCCTCAGTACCACCAACGGCACCTGTCTTCACGGCATCAACACCGCATTCTAGCTCTGCATCCAAAATAGTGGCTTCAGCACCACCGTCTGCATCTGGTATCTCGACGGCCTCAGTACCGTCGTCTGGATCTCCATCATTGGTGGCATCAACACCACCGTCTTCAACATCAACAACGGCATCAACACTGCTATTCTGCTCATCTGGCGCTCCTGGTTCTGCTTGTGGCTGTCGCTCAGATGAGACGCCGCTGGCTGGCATCCTACCACTCCTAGTAGTCACAAAATCAACATCATACAAAGAAGAAGACATGTCACTCAAATAATCATTAGGAGAGTATCCTCTGTAAACTCTACCTGCTCAGATTTCCTCTTCAAATTGTTTGGATTTGGTTAGATCTGAGTTGGTATGGTGGCTTTGCCCTTGATGATATCCCTCATCTCTTGCCGAAACTCATCCATTTCCTGCCGAGAGGATGCTCGCTGTTCAGAAAGAAAGTGGGCAAGGTCATCTAGAGCTGGGTTCTCAAAAGCGGGGGCCTGAGAACCGGACGGGTATCCCTGCTGGAAATGAGGCTGCTGCTGCTGCTGGTGAGGATAATGCTGTGGGGGATGGGAGTATGACTGTTGAGGCGGCTGATGCTGCCTCCATTGCTGTCCCTGATAGGCAGGACGAGGACCGTGCTTGTATTGCTGCTGGGCATACTGGGGCTGCTGCTATTGTGGCTGGCTGTTCTGCTGTCCTTGAGCGGTAGACTGCTGTTGGGATGAGGTGCCACCATTACCCCAACGGAATCTAGGGTGATCGCGACGAATCCCAGGCTGTGGGTACCGGTCGTACCAAATCCCATTGACTTCCATCAATGGCTCCTGCTCGAAGGATGGTGGAGGTAGAACTGCCAGTGGCTGCTCCGGCTGATAGACCACCATCTGAGTGTCCTGAGATGGTGGCTGTGATGGGTAGTACTGTAACAGCGGGACCGGCTCTGCCTGGATGTGGTTGACCTGGCGGTATGAGGCAGAGGGTTGGGATGAGCTGCTACTTCCGGCATCAGCTCGTGACCTGGAAGGCTGCTGGGAAGAAGTATGTGCCTCCTGCACGCAAAGAATCTACGTCTTCAGGTCACTCATAGTCTTGGCAATCTGGTCCATCTGGGCCATGCCTTGAATTTGCTTCTTCTCGAGGATCTCGAGACGGTCCAGCTTCTCACTAATAATGCCCATGTCGGTTGCGGCTGATTCAGCTTGGGCTACGGCTGCCGACGAAGTGTGCGGACCGACATCGATGCGGGCAATCCTCTGGAATGATCCCACTCCTTGCGGGGGCTTCTGTTGCGTGTAGACGCGGGCTTGGGCCATAACAGTTGAGTTTTCTACCATCCCTTCATAGATGGCCCAAACACCGTCTTCACCCTTGGAAAAGTAGGACCCACCACAAGAGGCGTTTACAAGCCCCTGCAGCTCCGGTATCAGCCCATAAAAGAAGCTCTGAACTAGATTGGGCTTTGATATATCGTGATGTGGACACCGGTCGATGAGCTCTCTGAATCGATCCCAAGCTTCATGAAACTGTTCATTAGGGATCATGACGAAATTGCTGATCATAGCTCTAGCTGCGTTCGTCCGAACGAGAGGGTAATACTTCTTCAAGTATGCGGTCCGGAGATCTGCCCAAGTGTCGATGAACCTCCCCAAATGTTTGAGCCAGTATGCGACTCTGTCAACCAAAGAGAAGGGGAAGGCTATCATCTTGATAGTATCCTCGGTCATCAGCCTGTCATGAATGGTACTGCAGATCATTTCGAATTCTTATAAGTGGAGGTGTGGCTCTTCGGTCAGCAGCCCATGGAATTTGGGCAGAAGCTGAATAGTGTGGGGCCGAAGCTCGAAATCTCCATGGATGGGAGGGAGTCGGATCCACCGATGTGTGAGGGAGGCTGCTGGATTGTGCAATTCTCTCATGATGGTTTGCGGTGGCCTCTCCTGGTTAGGTTATCCTCCCTCGTTCTCTACAACTGGTATATCACCTCCACCGCCACCGCCCCCAGGTCGGTTTTCTCGCATCTGTGCGATCTCTCTCATGAGGTCACCTATAAAGACTCCCTGGCCTCGGATCTGTCTCTGCATGGTCTCCAGGGATGCTAGAAGTGAATTATTGATGGCGGCTTGATCATACAAGAATGGAGGGTGCTCATGCTCATCTGGATGCTCTCCTCTGTCAGCCATGTCTAGATTCTCTGAAAAAGTAAAAGAACCCATCTTAAGTGCTGTCAAATGCTCTGAGCTCTGTGATGCACTAAATTTTGAAATTCTTGGACTGATGGAAGGAGAAGGGTGGTCGAGGGGGAACAGGGTGGATGTGAACTCAGGCTCGGAGAGTGGGTCTGGACTCTCCGAGGTCGTCCTAGATGAATGGGGAGGAGTGATAGATAGCGGTGCCAACAAAGTCGGCCTAAGAGACCTCCTTCCCATCATCGTGATTATTGAGAAGAGCAAGGTAAATGAAGAAGAAGAGGAGGGCAAATATAAGTGTGCAGTGTTTTTGATCTTGACCTAAATGCGACTAGCAATCAAACACAAAGCAATGGGATTCACCAACTCAACACATGAAGCCGTGAAGGTTCGGCTTTTATCTTTGTAGTTTTTAGCTTGAATTCAGGAATTTATCTTGTAACGAGTCCTTAGAGCGCTACGCCTATAGGAGCGAGAGTATTGCCGGAAAAATATTCCCGTACTTGTCCTACTCTTGTGTAACCTGTAGCTTGTGCTTTTTAAGGTCCTTGTAACCCTTCCTGGATCCCTACTCAGCCAAAGAAGAAGAGGGAGGAAGCCGATAGGAGAAAACGATACTTTAGATGTCGCTCGCAATGGAATCACCCATGAGCGTGCAAGACCCTACTCGGACGCAGATGGTGAGACAGACACACCCGTGAAGGCGTGGCCTATGCTCGGTACTTCGGACAAGGTCGATGCTCACACAATAGTGAGTCACCAATGTTGACCAAGCCCTACTCGCCTACGTACGATAGTAGCACCAATACTTCGGAAATCCAGGCGATACACAAGGCAGCCACAAGCTAGGTTTTTGGCTCTAATCCTTACGAAGCACTCTGCTCACTTGGAAGGAGACCTTCCCATGCAACCTGAATACAAGTGAGGGTGTTACTCTCCCCAAGCAATGAATCCAATTACCAGTTTTATTTTTGGTCAAGTTTTCTTAGCAGTCCCTTTTTTTAATTTTTTTGGTGTTATCGCTTCTTTTGAGTAGATTCAAACAAGTGCCTAATGTTTTTGTTTTTTTTCTTTATTCCTACTTGATCCAAAAACAGAGGGAGATAAGAGTCAGAAAAGCCGTGCAAGTCGGCACCAAGATGGAAATCTCACCTTTGTGCCTATATAATGAATGCAAAGATAGAATGACTTACAACGCCTCCAGCTCTCTCCATGCGATATACAAAACAGAAAATTTTAAACCTAAACTATATGTCGATATGCAAGCGGAAATCGTCCTAAGCAGGCAATTGCTAGCGTTAAGAACCACAAGTCAATCACCAATCTCCAATCCTAGAGTCCGGTCTAGGCTCACCCCTCCTCCTCTCAACACATCGAGTCCAGGAGAAGCGCTTGGCAGGATGAGCTCGCGGCGCGACGGATCAAAGAATAGTGAATCAACTGTTTAATTAAACTAAGTCCAAATACACACTATAGGTACATGCAATGGTTGTTAGGGTGTTTGGACCTAATCTAATCGATCAAGAAATGCCTAAAATCCAAGGGCTCAATCCACAAAAGACAGGAAAAAGGAAAACAAAACCGAAAAATGACTGCCGTAAAACACGACAAAATCCGCGATGAGCCCCCAGGTGAACAGACACCTGGAAATTAGGCCCGAATGTCTGAGTGTCCGAATGTCCCTGTATTATTACAAATTATATAAACCTCTCTCTCACCAAAGAAAATAAAAGCTATCTAACTAATCTCTCTCACTCCTCCTGCTCTCTCCTGTCGGCTAGGCTAAGAAAGCCGACTCCGCTTCCCAAGGTTACACCGAATCACCTAGGTGATCCTCCTCGCTCCGCGGTCCCTCGCAAGAAGACAAGAAAAGAGATGGTCAGAAAGCTCAACAATATATATCAAAAAATAGAAAAGAGATAAAATAAAGAAATAATGTAGACAATCAATCACACAAAAATGAAACTATACGCTGTTGCTCCCCAGCAACGGTGTCATTTGATTTAGCCGAGATTCAGTGGTCTTAAGTTCCACACAAGGCGGGAACTCAGTCGAAGTGTCGACCACGCAAAATCCCAACTAAAGTCAACAATTAACCCACATTATAAATATCAAGAAATGAAAAATAAAGTGGAGTTAAAATTTATTTTTAACTCTACATAAAAGATGTATAAAAGCAAGTACGTAGAGAGTTTGAACACAGGGAGCAAGGCAGGATAGATCGATAATTATGTGTGTGTGAATGTGATTGTGTGTCTACAAAATGCAATGCAAATGTTTTTGTGGGTTTTTAAATTTTTTTATTTAATTTTTAATTTTGTATTTTGATTTTTTTAACTTTCTGATTTTATATTTTCTTTTTATATTTTATATATTTTTATTTTCTTTTTTCAATATTGGAATGTATATACAATATAAGAAAAAAGGTGCTAGGCTATTTATAAAAATAGGGAAAAATAGTCAAAAATTAGGAAATAAAATATTTTTGGTATTTTTATAATTTTTTTACTGTCTTTGTGATTTTTGGGGATTTTTCTAAATATTTTTGATATTTTTAAAAGCTAAAATAAAGAAAAACAGTGAATTAAGATTCCGGCTGAAATTAAAATGGGAAGGAAAAATACCAAACAGTATCAAAATTTTCCCAAATTAATTTTAAAATAAAGAGAATAAAATAGGGAATCTACAGAATCTGAGTTTGTATTTTTTAGATTTTTCGAGAATTTTTTAGATTTTTTTGAAGTTTTTAAGTATTTCCTATTTTTAAGGTTTTGGTTTTGAGATTTTTAGTGGTTTTTGGACTGACACTAGAATACAATAAAATAGACAGTAGATATTTTTTTGGATTTTTTCAAAGTGTTTTTAATATTTTTTGGTATTTTCTAATGCAAACAGTAGATAAAATGCACGTTTTTGATTTTTAATAAATATTAAAATGCAATAAAAATGTAATGCAAAGATATGGCGTGGATCAACAAGTTACCAGGAGCCTATGATGATTTTTGGGGAATTTTTGGGGTTAAATTGATGCTCTAAATAATTAGGGAAAGCAAGCAAAAATGTATGGCCTGACAGGGGTATATATGCAAATATCAAAACATCCAGGGGCACAGTTGCAATTTTCCAACAAAATATAACACTAATCAACAAAGTTCTTGGACCAATTACAAATTTCCAAAGCCGCAAGGGTACGACTGTAAAATACCTACCAGGGCGCGTGACTAGCACGCGCTTGGGAGGGACCTGCTTGTAATATCAAAAATGCCCGAGGGTGCACATGCAAATATTCCAAAAAGTTTACAATGGATATCAAAGTTTCTGGACCTAGACGAAATAGCAAGACCTGCGGGGGTATCCGTGCAAAATGCCCTGCGCCTCACGTGAACTGGTCACGTGAGGTGACGTGGCTTGGACCCGTTCGTAAATACTGAAAGTTCGGGGGCCTTTTACTAAATATTACAAAAATATTAAAGCTGCCGATGAATGTTTTAATATTAACTAATAAATACAAAAACTTCGCGGGGTATAAGAGCAAAATACCCACGAAGGCGGATCTGACGACTGAAGGTCTTCACTTAAACACGTGGCGGAGATCCGTGGCCCGTACCCCTTCGCGTGTGGATGGCTGAGATTAGAAGTAGGCGTCGATCCAACGGCTGGCCTTGCAAGATCTAATGGCTGCTGCTCCTCAGGAAGATCGGGCTCGATCGGACGGCTACCAAGCCATCTGGAAGAACACGCAAAGAACAGCGCACTGATGAGCTTCGAGCGGCGATTCCACGCGGGTCCGGCTGCTTCTGGCTATGACCCGAGGTGCGAAAGCTCCCTGAGGAGGCGCTCTATCGGCTGGAGGTCTCAGAGAGAGCTGAAGGTGTCCGGTGCTCGCCTGCGAGACCGGAGGAGCTGCAACCCCTCATGTATATCCGACGAACGTCAAAGAAGATGCTCCAGGCTCGCTTGAAGTCCAGGGACCTGCAAAAATGCGTGAAAGAGTTGAGGGTAAACTGCCCCGACCCCGCAAGGAGGTGGAAACGGTGGTGAAAGCGAACGCGAAGTCGGCCGGAGGTAGCTGCGGCGAGCTATCGATTGAGCGAATCGATTGGTGAAAATGGCGAATGGAAGTGGCGTTGTGATGCTACGACTACGGGAAATAAAAAGAGATCGAAAAAGCAGAGAAATAAACACCGCAAGGGCCCAGGCCCAAGGTTGAAGTACCTTGACGGCGGGGTGTTGCTGGAGGTGGAGGAACGCCCAAATCCTTGTCACTCCGCCACCTCGAAGAAGCCAAACTGGAGCTGTCACCTCCAGGGAGTCAAGGCGGAGTGTAATGGGGACGAAGGACCAGAAAAGTGGGGTTCGAATTTGAATAGAAATCAAGGTTTCCATTTTATTGAGTTGACGGACAGGGCTGCAAGATCGAGTGTCAACGGGCGAATCCATGCACGACAGCCTAGGACAACGTCTGGGCGTGTAAGCTGGATGGTCAAGGAGCAATGTTGCAGAAGGATGCAACACCAAAAGATGAAAGATTTGGCCTCGAGAAATCTGCAAAAGCGGGTCAAAAACGAGGTTGGCAGAGGCTACAGAACCTAGGGCAGACAGTTGACCGAGGTCAACTGTGAATGCCTCCTAGTTGGTCCACGTGGACCAACCAGGAAAAAGGTTCTAAAAAAGATTTAAAAATAACTTTAAAAATAGTAAATGATATTATTATTTTTAGGTTATAAAATAAAAAATGTTTGTAATTTTATAAAGTATTTTATAGTGATTTTTAATTATTTTTAGGAAGTATATTTTTACAAGTTTACTTTTATACCCTTTATAGGTATAATATCTATATATTTTATTCTTTTATTTTTATTTTGTGATTTTAATTTATTTATTTTAATTTATTATTTTATATAATTATAAAATACTTTTATACACTTAGAATAAAATATTTTTATTTTATTTTTTTGAATTTTTTGTATATTTAATAAAATATAAGTATGTACTATATAGGTATATTTATAGGTATGATACCTATGTATTAGATATATAAGTATTTTATTTTGTATTTCTTTTATGTTTTTATTCTGATTTTAATGCACACATATATTATAAATAATATTTACAAAATTATAAAAATATAAAAATACAAAAATAATGAATAAATAGTAAATTGAATATTTTAATATGTACAATTATACAATGTGGGTCCAAAACTCAACTTTCAAACCGTAGCTCCGCCAAATGCGAAACCACCACCATTAAATAGCTTATTTTTCACTATATACAATTAAAGGGTGAGTTTGCTGTATTTGGAGCTTTCATTTGTGAGATACATGTCTGGGAAGTTGGGATTCTGAATTTTTATTCAGACCATAGCTTTTTATCTGTACATTATTTTTCAGTGAAATGAATTTTGTATTTTTCTATATAAAATTATCTACAACTTTCATGTACAAAGTTTCGTTATTTGATGTATAAAAAGTGGAACCAAAAATAGGTCCCAAAATGAATAAAGAATGGATGCAAAACATTGTATTCTGGCCCTTATCTCCCCCTACTTTATTCCTGGTCGACCTATTCATCAAGATGCCTAGGTCTCGGGGTTTCGGGTCATAAAATATTTACAATATTTTATTCTTTTTCTTTTTGTTTATTTATTCTATAATTTTGGCTTTAATTACAATATTTTATACACTAATTACATGCACATGCATGAATGCTAATATGCTGGATTTAATGCTATTTACACGCATTTGCTAGGGGTTTTGAGGCCAAAATGATAGAATAAAAATGATGAAATGTGGATTCATCAGGTAGTTAGTATTTTTTCTGTGTATTTCCTTCCAGCTGATGTACATGTAATGGTTGTAGTGGGACAATGAATCATGTGAACTGTATTTACATGAATGGAAAAGTGTTGAAATACTTCCTTCCGAGTATTTTTAATTGCAGTCTATTTCTGAATGTTAGTTGTAATTGCTGAATAAATTATTGCTGAGTGACCAGATCCAGATATGGGAGGATCCGAAGGCCTGGGAATCGAGGTTGCGACAATTTTGTATCAGAGTTCAGTTACTCCAGTAATTTACTCAGAAATCGATAATGATGAGTGGTATTCAATAACTAAGGTTGTCTTAAGATCATTTGATCTTAATAATGACCGCAGTACCATTCACAAGTCATTATCCCTTTATGTACATCACGCAAAAACGTAAAGAACCTAACCTTTGGCCTTAACTCATCCCAGGATAATGGCAGACCAAGATGTGTCTAGGCAATTAGTGTCTATGACAGTGATGCCCCACGAGATGGGGCAAAGGTAGCATGCATTAGAAAGGAGACTGATGCTACAACGAGAGATCAAATTCATCCATACCCGTGAAAGCTAGAGCTAAGGTTTATGTTCATCATTCTTAGGAAGAATCCAGTCAAGTAACTCCATGGAGTAGAGCCCTACTCCTATCGGAGGAGTCATGTAAGAGGTCCTCCTTTGGCAGAAAAAAATTGCTTGAATCCTACCATAAATATAAGATTTTGATAGAAATACATAGACATTATTTGATTAAAGGAAAAGGAAGTAAAGTACTCATAATCCAAGAGATCTTAGATGACTACATGATATAGATTGTAGGACATCATTTACCAGCTTCTCTACTACTTATTGAAATATGAATAATTTTGATCTCATCTTGGGGATGGACAGGTTAGAAAGGCATCATGCATGCCTTGACTGTTTTCAGAAGACAAAAACTTTTTACCTTCCTAACTCGATATAGTTCCAGTTCATTGGAAAGACATCCAATGATAATATTGAATATATCTCTACTTTGAAGGCACCACAGTTGTTAGATCAAGGGTGCCAAGGCTATTTAGCTTATGTAACCACTACATCAGAGTTAGACAGAATGATAGAGGATGTACCTATAGTGTGCGAGTTTCCAGATGTATTTCCAGAAGAACTACCTGTATTACCACCTGAGTGAGAGATTGAATTTGAAATCTCTCTCACACCTGATACCCAGCCTATCTCTATCCCTCCATATAGGATGGCCCAAAGACAACCTTTCGAACTAGATATGGACATTATAAATTCTTAGTTATGACTTTTGGACTACCAAATACCCCAATGACCTTCATGGATCTCATGAATAGAGTATTCAGAGAGTTCTTAGATCACTTTATAGTAGTCTTTATTGATGACGTACTTATTTACTCCAAGGATAAATATCAGCATGAACACCATCTCCGGCAGGCACTCGAAACACTAAGGAAGAACAAGCTATATGCTAAATATAGCAAATGAGTATCAACATGAATCCTTTATCTAACAATTATTGTAACTGTACTTTTAACTCTCGCAACTCAGTTGGGGCCATCCTATATGGAGGGATAGAGATAGGCTGATTAATAGGTGTGAGAGAGATTTCAAATTCAATCTCTCACTCAGGTGGTAATCCAGGTAGTTCTTCTGGAAATACATCTGGAAACTCGCACACTATAGGTACACCTTCTATCATTATGTCTAACCCTGATGTAGTGGTTACATAAGCTAAATAGCCTTGGCACCCTTTCTCTAGCAACTGTTGTGCCTTCAAAGTAGAGATATATTCAATATTATCATTGGATGTCTTTCCAATGAACTGTAACTCTATTGAGTTAGGAAGATGAAAAGTTACTGTCTTCTGGAAAAAGTCAAGGCATGCATGATGCCTTTCTAGCCAGTCCATCCCAAGGATGAGATCAAAATAATTCATTTCAATAAGTAGCAGATAAGTAGGTGACTGATGTCTTGCAATTTGTCCCACACAGTCGTCTAAGATCTTCTTGAATTATAATTGAGCTCCTGGTTCATTACTCAGGTGATGGTTTTATACTTTTATTGAAATCTTATCCTTACAATAGGAATCACATATCTTCTTCTTTTTTGTGTGTCTACAAAGCGCCTCCTCCACTGCTCCTCCAAATGGAGTAGGGGCAAAGAAATTCTATGGACTGATGGTATCTAGACTTTTTCTTATGAGGGTGAGTAGAACCCTCAACTCTAGCATCCACGGGTCTGGATGATTTTGATCTCTCATTGTGGCATTGAGACTTCACTCTAATGCCTACAACCTTTGCCCCATCTCGTGGAGCATTGTCATCCTAGCCTCTAATTGCCTAGACATGTATTGGTCTGCCATGATCCTGGGTTAAGTCAAGGCCAAAGGTTAGGTCCTATACGTTTTAGCATGGTGTACATAAGGGACAATGACTTGTGAATAGTACTACAATCACTTATTAAGATCAAATGATCTTAAGACCACCTTATTTTCTGAATATCGCTCATAGTTATCAATTACCGAGTAAATTACTGGAGTAACCGAGCTCTGATATCAAACTGTCATGACCCCAATTCTGGGACATCGGATCCTCCCATATCCGGATCTGGTTACTCAACAATAATTTATTCAGCAATCACAACTACCATTCAGAAATGAACTGCAATTAAAAATACTCAGAATGAAGTATTTCAACACTTTTCCGTTCACAATATGAAGTTCACATGATACACTGTCCCACTCTAATACATGTACATCAGCTCAAAAGGAAATACACAAGAAGATTACCAACTACCTTATCGAGTGAAGCTACTACGGCTAGCTGGATGGCTACTATGTTAGCTGGATAGATTACTAAAGTCCATGCGATGGCTCACCGACACCTGTCGGGTTTTCCATAAATCATTGGATAACAATTAACGAATGTTATGTAACGAAGAAGAGAAAAGTAAACAAATGTGTAATATTTCAAAACTTGTTAACACAAAAGATTCGTTCCTTCTCATTAGTTTAAGTCCTATTCCTTTCTATTCCACGTCAGGGATTAGTCCATGGAATTACCTCACCACTATATGGACTCCGAAGTTGTGTACACTTCAGGATTGGAGATTGCATTGATCTGGTAAGCTTATGCAGCCGCATGCCGCATCAACCAATCCTCCAATACTACCATGACAAATGCCTTTTCTTTTATTAATCAGGATCTCAAACCCTCAGCCAGGAAAACAAAGGAGCACACCCTCGAGGATCCGGTTGCTTAAAATCTCATGCTAACCTTTAATCACATAACCTAACAGCTTTAAAAAACATGTTATTGTGACCCGACCGCTATTGAACCACCCATGCCTCCACATGGCACGACCACATCTTTTGTCGTTCAACCCGAATATATTGGCTCCCGATACTACGTGTTGCAAATCATTCATTTCGTGCGTACTTATCATAACAGGGCAACCGTGTACCACCTAGGTAGGGCAACACCAATATGGGTTCCTTCTGACAAACCTACAGGTTGCATGCCCGACCTGTAGTTCTACTCCCAGTCATTCTTAATGTAAGACACAATCCTTTTCAGGATCCAACTCAAAACACATCAATTCCCATGATGTAATTCATCCGTTAAGCTTTAGATTTGCATAAACATAAATACTGAGTATAGAATTACACATATATTAATTCATATATTTATATACTCATATTTATGCTTATTTTAACTTCCAAAGCCTAACTTTCCAAACCACTGCATCTATTCGATGCTTAGACCTTATTTTAGTTGAAATCACAAAGCAACCTTTCATACTTTCAAAAAAATAATCAAATTAGGGTTCTTCGTAGCAAGGAGCATAAATACAAAAATCTCAATGATCTCATATGAAAACCCAACAACAAAAGGAAGGATTTCGTTACCTAATCGAGATCTCTCTCATATGCAGTGCTTTATCGTGATTCTTTTTCAAAGGGATGATTTATAGCTCCTGAAACGATCGAATTCTATTTTCGTATCAAAAACACTATGAACGTGCAAAGAATGCGAAGAGCGAACGAAGAACATGAAGAACGCGAAGAACATATTTTCTCTTGAAATTTCAATAGAGCTTCCCCTTATATGGGGTGATATTTCTAGGAAACTTTCGGCAGAGTTTCCCCTTATATTGGGACATATTTCTATAAAAATTTCGGCAGAGTTTCCCCTTATAAAATCACCGAAAGGAAAACAACAGGGAAACTGAACATGAATCAAAAACCTAGTTCACGAAGCAAACTAAGAGAGGATCATACCTTCCTCCTCCTCGTTCTCCCGGCAGCGCTTCGCTAGCGCTCCTCCCTCTTCTCCCACTCCTCCTCCCGACCCTAGCCCTTGATGTAGTGGTGGTAGTGGAAATCATAGAGAATGAATGGGTAGGAGGGGCTATTTATAGGCTCCAGAAAACTGCTAACCATGGTTAGAAAACCGTGGTTTAGACCTTAACCGCGGTTAGCGGCCCATGATTTTGGCACATGGTTTTGGCCAAAACTTATCCGAAATTTAGGGCTTAAGTTAGAAATATCCATAAGACTCTAGATTCGCAAATGACGCTTAATTAGCGCTAATCGTGATTAAATTTTACTAATCGTGATTTAACCTTCACGGTTTATGCTTAACTTTTTCTAACCATTGATTAGTGTTCGCTAATGTCATTAACGATTGTCAATCCGTCAATAATTTCTTTAATCGTATTTAATTAGTATTAATGACGGTCATTAAGAGTTAATGACGTCTTAAACCTCCTTACTTCTCTTTCTTCCGAAAATCATAACAAATCAAAACAAGTCCAATTTATACGAAACAAATTCAGTTGGTTTCCTCTTGACGAGCCGGATCTAATGATATATGATCCGAGAGATGGTTAAATTCAAGGCTTTACAACCCGTCTGTTATGTTTTGTGCTATACCGTCTGTTATGTTTTGTGTTATGTTTATTTATGTTTTTATAACATTTATTCCCTTGAACCTTTTATTGAATAAATTGAGCATATAAACTTTGATTGAAGCGAACTAGATTTCATTGTGATCCTAGTTTCATTGTCTTCAATATGGCTTAATTTATTATCTGGTTTGATGAATAATTAATGCTTAATTAATTGGAGTTAACTTAGATGCTTGTATGCATCTCAAATGAAAGTTGGCCTTGATATTCAATTAGGTTTGGATTTGTATTCCCACCATTGCTTAAGTTAAACGATTCATTATTGGGCATATTTATTTGTGTATCTAATTACATGTGCTTAGTTAAATCATTCTGTTCTTTCTGGCATTATTTTTAACATGCAATAAAATGTTTTGAAAATTAAATTATTTCACACATGCATATATTTGTGATGTGCATTATTTTGCTTGCTTTGTTTGATTCCTCTTTGACCTATATCGAATATTAATCACTTAGCTTATATATTAACACCTGATTAATTATATTATGGCTCGTATCCTTGTGTTCGACTATGGACTTTCTAGGTTATGAATAAAAAATTGAGTCCTCTTCGCGGAGATATTTAACTTGGTTCTGTTGATTGCAAATTGACACGTGCTACAACGAGTGCTTCTTATCTTAGCCTATTTGCGGTTCATCATATGACACCGATGCTGAAGATGCGACACAATATTTGATTATATTTAGTTTTGATCAATTATTTTTGTGATTTTTAGAGTATTAAGTTAAAGTACTTGTTTTGTTGTTTTTATTATTTTTTGTTGATGTGATTTTCTATGTTGTTAATAGTAACTTAATGTGCTAGATTTCCTCTGAGATTATATTTGACACTTTTTGTGTTTTGTGGTAGGGCCTACAAAGCTGACGAAGACAGGAGGACGACGGATGCTAGGATCTTGGAGTTCCTGCTGAGGAGACCGCAAAGCACTTTTCTAGGAGAAATTTAAATCCATTAGATAGCTATTTTTGACAAGTCTGCTAATAGCTATTTTTGTGTATTTTGTTGTGTAATACTTTTTGTAATTTATTAGTTAATTAAGTTATAATTAATTGTCTATTTACAATGGTTCTTGTTTGAGTTCTTGCGCATGTAAAAAAGGCCAATATTTATTCTTTTTTATGTGGTTGTGTTGAGAGTGATTCTCAACTTAAGTGGCAATTTAAGTTCAGGCATTACATCCAAATAGATAGATCTTAGGTCCTATATTGCTCGATCTTTATCATAACTTAGGGTACACAACTCAATTTCATATGATTCACAATTGCATAATCTTAAGAGATTCATGAGACGCACATAATCAATGTTCTATTTAGTCAAATTTAATTGGTTCGTCATCACTGATAGAACTATTGTTTAGGTACGACTTTTACCGGCTTGTATTATACAATGTAATTTTTACAAATTCAGTCTTGCATCCACATGGAAAGTGCTGGGAATCACTATAAGTATTCCTAACAACTGCATCCATCATTGTTCTTCGCTTGCATTCTATTTTCCGTCTTCTCCCTCGATTTTTGCCAACCTAAGGAAAAAGGAAAAGGGACTATAAATTATGCGATTTTTGTGGTCACGTAAATTCAAGTGATAACCACCAAATAAAATTGGAACTGAATTGATGCAAGTGGACACAAATAATTTGGAATAAAATCAACCTTGTATTACAGACAGAAAAACCCTCATTGTATGCAAGTGCTTACCCCTAGACAGAGTGGATGAGGATGGATCCCTAAGGTTAGAGCCCAAAACTCTGGACTTCCACCCTAAGTCTCTAGGCCTGACTCTTACATATTTTGGGAGCTGCAAGTGGTTGCCTCCGACCTTGGAATACAATTTGGTTGTCTACGCCTATAAGTGCCTTTTGCGATGTGATATTGAACCTGACAGCCCAGGAAGATCAATCCATTGATTGAGGGCTTATATGACTTCAACTGGGTGTAGTAAGAGACTCCCTATGTGCATGCATAAGATTGTATTGAATCACCAATTTGAAATTGCCAAGATAAAAATAAGCGAAACTCTTACGTCTTTCACGTGTTGAGTTGGTGAATATATTCAAAGGAGTTCAATTGCATTGTACTGTGTGAGTGATTCTGCACATTTACATGCACTGTAGTTGCTAGGTTACTTTCTTGAATCGAGCGTGCTTATTTTTGTAATCTCCTTGAAATCGAAGATGGATAATTGGCCAGAATTTTATTCGAACTTCACGAACTTATCGTTGAATTACCCAAATATCACATTATCCGAGGTCCAACCATCTCTTTCCCCTGGACCTTATTGGATCCGAAATAATCTCTGTTTCGATCAGGTGTATTTTGATTCGTTCTTAGGGAGCGATTATATCCCAACCGATCCCTTTCTTTATTCTCTTCTCACCGAGGAAGACCATTGCCTGGGTGAGATCGATTCGATTTTCATGTATTCATCAAGATCGCATTCCAATCCTCTTTTTGATGAAGGTTTAGAAGATTCATTCACTATGCCTCTAGAAGTAGAATGGAGAGGAGGAAGAGAGAGAGAGGACCCTATACAAATAGTACTGGCTAGATTAGTAGCTTCAGAGCAGAACACAACATTGATGACCACGCAAATTGCCCAGTTAAATATGGGAATAGATGCATACTGGACGCATCATACAACCCTAGAAAACACTAAATGACTAATTGGTTGAGTCCGGTCGAGCCCAAAATAGAATATGAGTTGAAGCCTCAATTTTTGAGCTTGTTGCCTCACTTCCATGGGAATGCCCATGAGGAGATTTACACATTCCTTAGGGACTTTGAGTTGATCTGTTCTATCCTCAAGCATCCTAGGGTTAGTCAAGACTAAATTAGGCTCAAAGCCTTTTCTTTTGCTTTGATGGATAAGGCAGATTACTGGATTAAGAACTTGGGTGTAGTTGTAATTACCTATGTTTAGTTCAAGGACCACTTTTTGAAGAAGTTTTACCCTTTGAGTAGAACTAACCTAATGCGCTCATGCATCACGAGTTTCTCCCAATTACCCAATGAAGCTTTATGTGATACATGAAAGAGATTCAAAGATCTCTTACAGAAGTATCCTTGCCATAGTTTAGATCTATCTATCCTAGTTCAGTCAGTGTTTTGTGGTCTTAACCTTGAGGTGCAGAGTTTGGTTAGTGCTGCTTGTGGTGACAACTATACTTCATGTGGTGTAGACACCGTCTGGAAGGTGTTCTGACCGAGATGAGCCGAGCATAGACATTAGCAGAGATCAGTTAGACACTCCCATACCACTCTTACCTAGAGGGGGAGCGAGGGCTACGATGGATACTTCTGACATGATCATCATTGCAAATAAATCGAAAGTTGTAGTGAGGATTGATAGGAGAATGGATGAGTTGGAAAAACACTTATCCAAACTGTCGAAGCATATGGCTGAGATTTCTGAGAAGGTATCCAAGATCAAGATACATGCCTTGTCTACATCTACTACTCGTGTGTACCGTGTTCACAACATTCAGAAGCAAAAGATGTCAGGGCCACTTCAACCATGGGTAGAGGACCAACCTTCTACCCATTCTCGTCAGCAACAACCACAGTTTGTAAAGACAGTTACTGAGGAGCCTTCCCAGTCGTGGGAGGTAAATGGTGTGTGATACACTCACAACCCTTTTAGGCATGGGAGTTCATGGGACCGCTTCTCTTACCAACGCCCCCTACTTTTTACAACACAACATTTACTCCTACACCTCTTCTAGCACCACAAAGCTCTTTAGCCTACCCTTCCCAGGCACCAGGTTAGCAACAACAACAGTACGCCTTCCATCAAAAGTACCACTAAGGCTAGTAGGGCCCACCTATGCAGCATCATTCCTAGTAGCAACAGTACTGGGGCCTTCAGGACCAGTCTTCACATTCTTCATTTTCTTCTTCAAAGATGCATCCATCATCATTTAGTCCTACATATTTTCAAAGGAAGATTTTAGACGAGTTATGTTCCTACAGGAATGAGATACATGATTTGTGAGTTGACCTCAACTGCTTATCCCATTTGCATGATGAGTAGACTGCACCATCTACATCCATTCCTGCCTAAGTTCAAACTAATCCCAACAGACTGAACAAGTTTCAACAGCATCATATACATGATCAGGTATACTACTCAAATTCTAACAAATCTTGGCATGAGATTCTTCCTTTTGATTGTATTAATCACATGTCACTCATGAGCAGGAGGACCATGGTCATGCCTGATTGAGCAAGGGAGATGGAGATGACTTCTGAAGCTCACCCTAAGGAGACTTCAGAGGATGACGAGGTCAGACATCGTCAACAGAATCGTTATAACGAGGCGACGACATCAGCGAGAAGGAAAAAGAGGAGTATAAGAGCTTTATTGCAACACGAGGAAGATTCAGAGTCTACGAAGGACCTTGCACCTTCGGTTGAGGAGAATGCACATTCAGCATGCATTCTCCAACCTGTAGTAGATGATGTTATTTCTAATTTCAAGTTGTTTGTAGAAGATTCAATTTTGAAGAACTCTGTTTCAAGGAATAAATGCATGTTTCTGTGTATGATTCAAATTCATCGCATTCATCTATTGCTTGTTCAATCCCTTTCCTCTGTGCTCTTGCGAAAACAAAAGCAAAATATAAAAAAAAAGATTCAGAAAGATGATCCTGAAATGGCATGATTTTATAAAGATAATATCATGGTGAAGGTGCCATTTGATGAGTATGTGGTGAGTCATCCTGCTTTTCAGAAATACAAATTTATTGTACACCTAGCAGGGTCACTAAGAAGAAACCAAATAGTTATGTCAAGAGTCACGTGTTTTCGGTAGCCACTACTTATTGTCTCAAGAACCTACAGTTACCAAGGAAGAAGAGAGATTTAGGAGCACACTATATGGTGAGTCATATTGGTGACAATGCATTTTCACACACTCTCTTAGATAATGGTTCTTCGATCAATCTACATCCATTTGCCTTATATGGGAAAGTGGAGTTGGGTCCACTTAGAAAATCAAAAGCATTACTCTAGTTTGTAGATAAATCTATGAAGGCAACAAAGGGAGAGGTCAAGGACAATATCATCTTGATTGAGGGCTAACATTACAGAGTGGACTTCACTGTCCTTGCAATTGATCTCCCCAATCATTGGAGAGATTCACAGATCATCCTTGGGTAACCTTTCCTTAGGACCGCTGGAGTTTCATCCGATTACCATACGAGGATCATGAAATTCTGTTCTCCAGGCGGAGAAGTGGAACTCAAAATGAAGCAGACGAAATGCCAGAGACCTGTCTCTAAATCAAGTGCATATTTCTCTTCATCCTCACAGACAGATAGTAGATTAGTTAGCACACTTGGGGTATGGAAATAGAACCCAACATGACTGCGCGAGACCCTCTCATTTGGAGAGGATAGTGTGTATGATATAGTTGGCAAGGTATTGCCAAGTTTATTGGAAAATGGATTATCTATCTATTCCTTTGATGACTCAGAGATCTTTTCAAATCTATCAGTTCCTACCTCTAAGGGACAATCGAAGGAATTAGATTCATAATCGGATGCGGCTTTGGCTGAACTACTGCATTTCTTTGGTGGTCTGACTCCTTCTTCAGTTCAGTTGTGGTCATCATTATAGAGTTAGCACCACCTTCATGCAACATGGAGCCAAATTCAACATCGGTTCAGCCAGATTTGATTTATGAAACATCTTTGCTAGAACTGAAGCCATTACTTCCTACACTGAAGTATTCTTTTTTGCGGGACCTAAGAATAGATCTCCTGTCATCATTAGTTATAAGTTGACTATAGAACATGAGTCTAGGTTTCTTGCAGTGTTAGAGAAAAACCACATGACACTAGGTTGTATGGTATCAGATCTCGTGGGTATAAACCCCTCACTCTATTCACACCACATTTATGTTGAGGATAATGCTAGACCTTCCCATGAATTTCAGAGGAGACTTAATCTAAATCTTTGGTAAGTAGTTAAGAAATAGATGAGAAGTGGATTGGAGCGATATTTATTTACCCGATCTATGACTCCAAGTGGGTGGCCCCCTACATGTTGTCTCGAAGAATTCAGGAATTCAGATGGTCACCAATGAGGAGGGAGTTGAAATTGCGACATGAACACGTCGTGGTGCATCTGTATCGATTACAGACGTCTGAATGCCACGTCCAAGAAAGATCACTTTCCCCTACCTTCTATTGATCAGATTTTGAAGAGACCAGCGGGGACAGAATTCTATTTTCTGGATGGATACTTGGGCTACAATCAGGTAGCCATCACCCCTGAAGACTAGGAAAGAACCACTTTTACTTGTCCTTTCGAAACGTACGCATTCGGATGCATGCCTTTTGGGCTATGCAATACCCCGGGTACTTTTCAATGGTGCATGATTGTCATTATTTCCAAAATGGTGGGGGATTTCCTATCTGCTGGGCCGACACTGATACTAAGATATGAAAGCTAGGGGAGCGAATGGGATTAGATACCCCAGTAGTCCTAGCCGTAAACGCTGGATACTAGGCGTGCGTATCGACCCATGCAGTGCTGTAGCTAGCGCGTTAAGTATCCCGCCTGGGGAGTATGTTCACAAGAATGAAACTCAAAGGAATTGATGGGGGCCCGCACAGGATTTCCTGAAGATCTTCATAGATAATTTCTTGTCCATGGCTATTCATTTGGTACATGTTTAGCACACTTTATCGAGTTCTTCAGAGATGTAGGCAAGTGAATATGATACTCTCCTGGGGAAAAGTCATTTTACGGTTAAGGAGCGTATCATGTTAGGGCACACCATCTACAAAAAGGGAGTGGAGGTTGACCCTGTCAAGGTGGATGTGATCAAGAAACTTGATCCACCAACCAACATCAAGTTAATGAGGTCATTTTAGGGCATGTTGGATTTTAGAGATGATTTATTCATGATTTTTCTAAGATTGCTCGACCACTGACTGAGCTCTTAGGTAATGAAACTGAGTTCGTTACAGATCAATAAGTGTCTAGAGTCCTTTGAGCTCTTAAAGTGAAAGATTTGTGACTCATCAATTTTGTAGGCTCCTGATTGGTCTCTTCCCTTTGAGATCATGACTTATGCATCAGATTTTGCTATAGGAGCCGTATTGGGACAACGACGAGATTGGATCCCATTTGTTATTCACTACGCAAGCAAAGTTTTAAATTCAACACAAAAAAATACAATGACTAAGGAAATGCTTGCAGTAGTCTAGGCTTTAGAGAAGTTTAGGTATTACATCTTGGGATCAAAAGCGGCGATTTACATAGATCATTCAACCATTAGGTATCTCATGGAAAAGAAGGATGCGAAGGTGCATCTTCTTAGGTGGATTTTGTTACTCCAGGAGTTTGATTTGGAAATGAAGATAAACCTGGAGTCAAGAATGTAATGGTTGATCATCTGTATAGACTTAAGTTGAAAGATTCTCTTGACTTTGAGCCGATCAGAGAGACCTTTCCAGATGAGTCAATTTGTGCTGTAGATTCACTCCCTTGGTATACTTACATGGTGAACTATCTTGTCTCCAAACATGTTCCCCATGGTTGGACTAAGAGCAGTATTGACCGACTGAAGTCGGATTCGAGGAGATACAATTGGGAGATTCCGTTCTTTTCTTTGAAGGACCGAATTGTGTCTGGAGAAGGTGTATTTCTCAGTAGGAATACAGAGTGTCCTCATGTATTGTCATTCACTTGAGGCTAGAGGACACCATTCAGGAAAAAGGACCGCACACAAGGTACTCCAATGTGAACTGTTTTAGCCGACCTTATTTAGAGATGCTACTGAGTTTGTTCAGGCATGCCCTATTGGCCAAAGAATGGAAGGGATGGTTGCCTATAGAGATGAAATGCCCATGTAACCTATGCTTTTCCGTGATGTATTTGATGCATGGGGCATAGATTTCATAGGTCCTTTTCCCAATAGCCATGGATTTGAGTACATCTTGTTAGCAGTTGACTATATTTCTAGGTGGATGGAGACTGTCCCAACCCAATCTTCAAGCAGTAGGATTGTCTGTAAGTTCATCAAGGAGCATATCATTTCATGGTTTGGGGTTCCCAAGGTTTTGATTGCTGATGGGGATAGCCACTTTGTGAATAGGGAAGATCTTTAGCTAAGGACTACAAGTTTGAGCATAGAGTTGTTAGTCCTTACCACCCACAATCTAACGACATGACAGAGGTTTCAAATAGGGAGGTGAAGAGTATTCTTCAGAAGTTAGTTCGTTCTGATAGGAAGAATTGGTCTCAGTTGTTGGACCAAGTTCTATGGGCCTACAGGATGGCCTATAAGATCCCTTTCAGCACTTCACCTTTTAGGATGATTTATGACAAGCTATGCCATTTGTCCACTGAATTAATTCACAAGTCTGAGTGGGTAATAAAGAAAATTAATTTGATTTGTCACCTTGGAAAGCTTTGTAGAGACTTGAACCTTAATAAGCTGAAATTCATAACAGAGCATATGACAACAGTTTGATCTATAAGGACGAAGATAAGAAGTGGCATGATTCACATATTAGATGCAAGAACTTTGTCCGAAGACAAAAGGTATGGTTGTTTAATGCAAAGTTATGAATTTTCCATGGAAAATTGAAATACAAATGGACGAGTCCTTACATAGTTAAGGAAGTTCATGGAAATGGCATTGTAGAGATTGCAAATCTTTCAGATGGTGCACCTTCCTTCTTTGTCAACGAGCAACTGTTAAAGCACTTCGTTGAATCCAAAGAACAACTGACTTCTGTTGAGGTCATTGACTTCATGCCAATAGTCTTTTGCAGACATTTTAGATATAGCGTGAAGTTGCAGCTTGAAGATTCGCATCAGTCAGATTCAACATCATACATATTCTGATTCATTCTTACTATATTCTTTTAGAGTTTGCTTTCTCTTATCTGCAGACTCTTACTCCTAACTTAGGCTATTTTCATCCTAAGTACATGGGGATCCTGACCCTATCTTGTGTATTCTTCAGTTTCATTGATTTGTTGGTCTTTCTACTTTATTTTCCATTTATTCTTCTTACTTAGGTTATTTTCAGCCTAAGTATAAGGGGACCTATTCATTTTATTCTTTGTTGACTAAAGTCTTTTCATTCCTATTTACACCTTGATTCTTGATTTAATTCTTGTTCATTTCTTTATATTTATCATGAGCTATGGCTTCATATCACTTTATGTTATGAGAGCATATCACCAGCTAAGTATAGGGGGGTATACCATATATATTGCATATATACTTTAGCCATGCTCATAGTTTTAAAATTTTCAAATTTTTAGGGCTATAGGTATCGTATTATTATTTTGGAACTGTTTTATGTAAAAATGACCGAGAACTTTTTATACTTATTTGACATGATTTTCAAATGTTTTACATTGTTTGTGAAAATAAAACTTTGCATGTTTGAAAAAATCATTAGTAAAATATTTCAAAAAACATATATTTATGTGACATTGTTTTGAAAAATATTTTACTTAGGTTTGAAAAATAGGGTTTTACTTGTTTTGAAAATCTTTGTAAAATCTATACATATGTGACAATATTTGTAAAAAGTTTGCAAAAATCTTTTGAAGTTAAGGGTATAATTGAGTGTAACTAATTGTTTGGTAAATAAATTAACTCTCTAACTTAATTCAAAAACAAATAAAAATGAAAAAAATCACAAAAAATATTAACTTATTAGTTGGTGTTTTTCACTGACACTCTCACTTGCACTCAAGGCTTGAGATGTTCTTTAACACTTGGCTTATGATGTCCAAAGACTTAGAGTTAACCTGTCTTAATCATTAGAGTCTTAGACTTAATAATTCACACTCCCCTTTTTAGAAAGATTTGTGTGCTATATTTACATGCTTAGTATCCTTTTAAAGAATATGACCATCACTTCATAATGCATGACTACATTCATGGTTGAGATGAGTTGAGGTATCACTTGAGGGACTGGGATTTGAGATTTTAGTTTAGACCTGATTTTATGATACTCGAGGATGGGATAAGATTAATGAATGCTTCTTGAAACCTGAGTGCTAGCATCTTAGTCAGTATGGGACTTGGTTCTTATACTACTAATTTCTTCATCAAAACGTAAGTGCCAGGGTGTGATGACATTTGATCAAATCGTTGATCAGTGTGCGCTTATCCTTGATAAAAGCAGTGGAGCTAGCCCATAAAAAAATAAAAAATAATAAAAAAATAAAAAATTATGAAATAATGATGAAAATAAAGGCTCAAAGCATAATAAAGTTACATCCATATGAGCTTACTTCAAAGGCGAGTGCTCCCAACCTATTAAGTGTCCACTTGGACCAATTATTAGGCTTTTATGATTCAGGCTAGTACATCAAATAGGGCTCTACATTGTTAGCACTACAAGTCTGGATGTAAGTATACTATACTTTTAAAATATGCACCCTGGTGTACTCCCAAGAAAACAAGTACAGACGACTCAATCTCTTTTGATGGATAAACTGATTGACATTAAAAAATACAAATGTGTTGAGAATCTGCACTTGAGAGAAACCTTGTTCCAATGAGAGGAAGAGAAAAGAACGACACTATCCTATTTCCCTCCATTATCCGGCCATCCATCTACATTTTGTAAGTCGGACAAACTAAAGAGACTGTTTAATGAATCAAGACTAGATTTATTCCCTATTGTTGATGGTTGGGTCCTTAGGCAAGTCTCTGTGTTGGCACTTTGGGTGACATTTAGACTCTACTCTTGTGTATATAGTCAATACATTAAGCCATACTTCTTATATTTATGTATATATTGAGAGTATGATGATTAGAGGAGTTGAATTCCTTGTGATTAAGACCTGGTTCAACTTAGAGTCTTAGGATCAAGCCTTGTATTCTCAGAGACACATGCTAGGAAATTCATTAATTAATCTAATTATCCAACTAATTCTTTATTTATTAGCTCGAGGACGAGCTTAGATTAAGTATAGGGGGTGATAAATCACATATTCATCAACATAAAATAATACAATTATCTCTCTTAAGAAATTCAATTGAATTCATTGACAATTAACACTACTTAATTTATTGTGTATTGTAAATAAATAGCCCTAATTATACTATATTATTTAACCTATTAACGTGCTATTATTTTATGTATTTATTTCTTATTAAAAATCAAATAAAAATTATCTTAGTATTGTATATAATTAATTTAACATAAAATATAATTCAAAAATCCAAAAAAAAGAAAAGAAAATAAAAGAAAATATTTTTATTAGTTTTAATTACTTGTAAATTATTATCTATGTATAGATGACATTATTTCTCTTTGGATTCCACGTGAAAGTTGTAATTCTCATCAAGATCTACAACTGTCATGTTAACCACTTTTTCTAAATCGACTCCTAATTATTTTATTTGTAATTATCATTGATTTGTATTTCTTTAATATCTGATTGGGTCACGTGTCTTCCGCTACATTGTCCGTCCTTTTGTCCTTACCCGCTTCAAGCCTCAACCCTTAGTTCGTTTATCATATCCAATCTTGACTACTTATCATCGCCTAATTTTTAACTCTTTGATCCATCTGATCAGATGAGCTGAGCCTTCAAAGTACGCCCAAATCATGATCGTCTGATCAATTGTGGCATCTCCTTCAACCTCCACTCCTCTTCCTTGATGCATTGAAAACTAACACCAACCACTTAACTTCCCCATGTTTTCCCATCTTAGTCAGACCACCTCCCGACCAACTTCTAATTCCATCGCATCCCTCTAACTTCCCTCTCCTTTGTGCTAACCTCTATAACTTCTGGAAACCACCGCTGCGATCAGTAGTGGTGGTCGAAACCACCATGGAAACTCCCAAACTGCCTCCGTCTCCTCCTTCAAATACGTTTCTCCGCCGCATGCGACGGTTGTCCATCCTCATCTGGAGTAACCCTAGCAATCTCCTCCCCTTCGTGACAGAAAGGTGGCATGATCGACGTGCAAAGATGGGTCAACTCCTAGTGCCGCCCCATGGCTATTTAGCCAAGCTACAATGCCAATTTGATAGTTGTTCGAGCTTTCCATCATGGCTGGACAGATGTAGCAATGACCCCGAGGATGATTTAACCTCAAGTCCAAGCCATATCATTCACCTAAGCATGATTCTTCATCTCCAGGTAAGTAGGTATTTCTTTCTCTTTGTTTTCTTTGAATCTAATCACTTTGTAGAAAAATCCCAAACTTTGATCTAAGATGCTCTCGACCTCACCATAGACCAATCCTCCATATGGGAGGTCATGTGCTCAGTTCTCGTTCTTTCATTCCTATCACCTCGAACAATCTTCCTCTCCAACATGGAGAAAAACCCACAATGGCTACCGCCTTCTTTGCATGATTCAACCTCCCATTCCATTCACAATATGCACGTACACACTTCGTTTTTGCTTCGACTATGCACTACTAATGCTTGCAGGACTTAAGACCTTCAATGGTTGAAAAATTAAGGATGCTCCGTTCAACTTCATCAACTACGATGGAACCGTCATCGTCGACCTCTTCCAATATCTTCACTAGAGACCTCCAACCATCTTCGCAGAGGCTTCAGAGATCTTCCCCGTGCAGCAGGTGAGGTGTATCACAGTGGAGGAGGAACAGGGCTCTCGCCAGAGCCCCACCTTGCCGCCACTACTCAAGGTGAAGACGATGATTGGGACACACTATTGCCATCAGATGGTGCTAGATTGGGTGTGATCTGATGACACTCGAAGAGCCACGCTAATGATTCCAATCCTGCATGTTCAGACGACTCTAGACCATCGCCGAAGCGTCAACACCTGCCGTGTGTCCCAAGCCACGTGCCTTTCATCAAAGCCCGACTTCACGTGTTTCTAGCATGTGGGGATGGGTTATTTGTAATGATTCATCCACCGATTTCTAATATTGCAAAAATGCCCCTGTGTTGGGGGGTTATCTATAAAATCAGGAGCTAGATTTTATTATTTGCATTTCAGTCCGTGTCGGGACCTGTTTGTTATGTTTTATGCTATGTTTCTTTATGTTTTCATGACATTTATGCCCTTGGACCTTTTATTGAATAAATTGAGCATATGAACTCCGATTGAAGTGATTTCAATTTCATTGTGATCATGGTTTCATTGTCTTTAATATGGCTTAAGTTATTTTTTGATTTGATGCATAATTATAATTGGAGATACCTTAGATGCATGTATGCCTCTCAAATGAAACTTGGCCTTGAAGTTCTTACTTAATTAGATTTTGATTTGTATTCTTTTCATTGCTTAAGTTAAATGATTCATTTTATGGCATATTTATTTGTGTATTTAATTGCACAAGCTTAGTTAAAACATACATTATGTTCTTTCTGGCATTATTTTTAACATGCATTAAAATGTTTTTAAAATTAAGTTCCGTTTCATTCATGCATGCATTTGTGATGTCCATTATTTTGCTTGATTTATTTGGTTACTATTTGACCTAGATCGAATAATGATCTCTTAGCTTATAGATTAACACCTGATTAATTATATTATGTCTTGTGTCCTTATGTTCGACCCTAGACTTCCCAGGTTATAAATAAAAAACCGTGTCCTCTTCACGGAGATATTTGACTTGGTTCTGTTGATTACGAATTGGTCTGTGCTACAACATGTACATGCTATCTTAGCTGATTTGCAGTTCATCAGAGCACACTCCAATCATCTTGGGTTGGCCTTTTCTCGCTACGGTGAAGGCCGTTATGGATTATGGATCAGGAGAGATACACTTTCGTTCCCATAACAAGAGCATTTTGATTGAGATGATCATCACACCCACTATCAGTCAGAAACACACACTTGATGAGAGTGTACATTGTCAGACGAATCAGAGGACTATGACCCTGTAGCTGAGATCAGATATGTTTGCTATACCATGGACGATACCGAGACCTGAGAATTCCTCTTCATGAGGAAGACTCGAAAAGCATAGACCTATGTGCCCCATCTTCTTGTGTGTGGTGATGTGTTGACGAGATCTATAGTATTTACAATATAAACACTTTGTTGCAGAGGGCAGCTTTAGGAGAGACTTCTCAGACCGGATCCAACCTTACTACTTCCATTGATACGTTCGTGCCTTTTCATTTTGAGACCACCGAGGATCTCCTCCATGTAGATCCTGATCATGATTCGTCAGCCATTGACCTCGAAATCGACCTACACCTTATTAGATCCATTCCTCAGCGGTCACACAAGAAGGTACAATTTCTACATTTTTGATCATTATACTTTCATCGCCTTGTATATTCTCGCTTGCATTTCTTTCATTCCATCTTCTGTTTCACTCATCCACCTCAATCCATGTGTTTTCCTTGCTTAGGATGTGCTTTATCCTAAGTATAGGGGAGGTGGATGGGTTAAGTGTTCCTTCTTCATTTTGAATCATCGCTTTTGTTGTTTCTTGTACTTAGAGATCTCTTGCCTTAAGTATAGAGGGAGTGATGTTATTCATTCTTTCATCTCTATTTATTTTATTTATTTTCATTTCTTTCGATCACCTCGCTTGTCTCCTCACTTGTTGATTTATGTTCCATACTTAGGGATCTTTTACGCTAATTATAGGGGGAGACGAGACGAGCTGTTGCTTTGTTCATTCTCACCCTCAATCATCCCCATTTTGAAAACATTCTACTATACTTACGATTAATTGATCCTAAGTATAGGGGGGATGGTCGATTTCCCTTTGTCTATTTAGTCGTTGTAGTATAAACGATCCTATACTCAGCATAGCTTATGTCTTCCTTTTTTTCTCTGATAACTATGAGGGAATAGCTCAAGCTAAGTATAGGGGGCCGTATATACATTACATATACTTTAGCCATAACTTGTACTTTTGTATTTTTGAAAAATGTGGCTAATATACCATGCGTGGTAAGGGTATATGATTAATCAACTGTAAAGAATACACAATGGATATGTATAAGATTTTTCAAAAATTCTTTATGAATTAGTTTAAAAATGGTTTGCAAAATAATTTTAAAAATGATTGAAAAATCTTTTGAAAACCATTTGGAAAACTTTTGTAAAATATTTTCAAACCTTTATAAAAATCTTCTATAGATAGTTGCAAAAATTTGCTTCATCTATTTGAATAACATTTTAGAAAATTCAGTTTGCAAAAGATTTGGAAAGTTGTTGTAAAAATACTTTGAAATATATATATATATACCATTTGAAAAATATTTGCAAAATGATTTTCAAAGTTTCTAAAGAGTTTATCAAATTACTTGCAAAAATAATGTTTTCAAAATGTTTGTAGAAATATTTTTGAACTATTTTGAGAACCTTGTAGATAATTATTAAATACTTTATACATATATAGATATATAACCCTTGGATATAGTAAATATATATATAATAACTAACCATTAACCTCTGTATAAATTCCCAGTGTAAATTCCATACCCAATTCTTGTAAATAAGCACACACTCCCATGTAAATATTTGTATATACTTATTTCACTAACCTGTATTAAAAAACCCCTAAAAATTGCAAAATTTATAGAACCTATAAAAATTTACAAAATGTTTTCAAAAATTGCATAAAAATTTGCAAAACTTTTTCAAAAATCCATAAAAGTTTAAAATCAGAAAATAACTTCACAAAAAGATTTTCTTGCATTACATAACATCCGTATTTTTCAGAATGATGTAGACTATTGAACAAGTCTAAACAAAGTCTAAAAGTTGGAGCTTGGGCTAGACCTTAATCCAACTAATTTCAGAGGAACCCATTTAGGATTAGAATTGAGATGCTTCAGGTGATCTTAACTTAATTCTTTAGATTCCACGAGACTATGTTCATGAGTCGATTCAAAGTGTCTAACTAGAACCCTTTATGTCACCCACACGACTCTTTAGATAAAGGTTTGACTATAGACCTCACATCTAACACTTAGCTCAACCCAGCTGGATTGTTGAAAGATCTTGGAGTCAAAATCAGGACGATACTAGGCCATTTCGTCAAGGGTGGCTCAAGAACTATTCTTAAGGACAACCGAAATCGGTACTTCAACCCACTTTCTCTGGTAGCATGAACATATAACGACTGGAGACTAGATTGAAATAAAGCTTTAGATGAGGAATGGTCTACTAGCACAACTTTTTCCAAGACCCCAAAACATGGGTGGAACAAAATATTCTATATCCGTCATGAAAAACAAGAATGCTGAGCAATTCCAACAAGAAAATATCCACAAATAAGCCTCTATACCGAAAATTCTAAAAATATCGAGATTCCAAAAAAGGCCCGCTTCTTGGTTAAAACTCGGTTACACTAGCCGAGCTCTACAAATAAATGCGACTATATTGGTCCACTTCCACATATTTCCCATTCTTCTAGCTTCTCACTTCCTTCAGTTGTGAACCAATACATACCTTGATTTAGAAGGAAATATCCATCTCATCGAGGATGAGTTGCCAGAGTAGAAGACCACCAGATAGTTCAACTATTTGTTTGGGAAGGGCTAACACGATAAACACGCATGGTGCTTGTCGTTTCAAGGTTACGAGAGTATGCAACTGAAAGGATGGTTCTGATCTGGCTTTGAACCGAACTGGATAAAGGAGCATGGAACCTAAGGGTTGTTGAGTCACAATTCTTAACCTGAATGTGGTTTCGAACAACCCTTAAATATAAAGGTCTTAACTGAGCTCCAACATTTGACTTTATGAAGACAAGTTTTAGAGTCAAAATCATTCTAAGTTCTTTCTTTTTCTTCTCTTTATTTTCTTTTTCTGTACTTATAGCCATAAGTGTTTGATAGGGACTAGCAAAGGCAAGTATGTGGGGGGTGGGGAGTTGATGAATCTCCATTTCAACTCCTTTATTATTCCATTTTGGCCTTATCCCTAGATAAATGCATGAAAATGTCATTAATTTGTACAAAATAACACTAAATAATTGACTATAAACACTGCATAAATATTGGTATTTAATTCTAAAATAAAAGAATGAAGGAAGAAAAGAAAAAGAAATGAAGTGCCAAAGATAATGAATGACCCCATACCCCGAGACCCAATCATCATGATGACTTGATCGACAAGGAATAAAGTAGGGGGGAAGATAGGGCAGTCAAACTGTATAGAAAACACCAAAAACCCTAATTTTTATTCATCAATAAATAGCCTTTTGAGGCCTATTTATTTTCTTATTTTTATACCTCAAATAATAAAACCTTCAACGTGAAAGTTGTACATAAAAATACAATGAAAAAATACAAAATTTATTTCAAAGAAAAATAATGCAAAGTGGACCTGGGATACTTAGAACAAAAGTCACAAACAAAACTTCCCAGACTTGTATCTTCTCCATACATATTGAAAATTGACCAAATTTACCTTTATTTTTCATAAAAACAAATTATTAATGAAGATATTTCATTAAAAATGGAGTTAAGACGCAAAAGTTGACTTTTGGTTCAAAATACTTGTAAATACTCTTTTAAATACATATAAATAATAAACATAAAAAAACATCAAAAATATAATAAAACAAATAAAGTAATAAAATATATAGGCAAACTATACCTATATAATACTTACACATATTTATTTAAGTAAATAAAAAATTAGAAAATAAGCTAAAAATAAGTAAATACGTAATTAAATAAGTTAGAAATATATAAAATTTGTAAATACAATAACAAAATATCTAATACAAAAAATACTATAAATACATGTATATGTACCTATGTATATACATTTAAAAATTAACATCTAATAAATAACTTTATAAAAATGAATAAAAATCATAATAAAATACTACATAAAATAATAAATATTTCTTATATTTTGACTAAAAATTAATATTGTTTATTAATTTGGATCCATTTAATAAGGGATTTAGTTCCCCTAATTGGTCCATGTGGATCAATCAGGGCGCTCTTCAACTGTTGACTCGCGGGGTATTAGTCCTTCCCTCCATCCGACTTTGTCAGAAGGTCATGGGACCTCTGACTTTGCCACTTACCATGCCATCTCCATCCTCCTTCCTTCTCGAGACACTCACCATCCTGTAGCCTTCATATCCCTAACCCTCGTGCTACCCATACCTTCTACCAACCCTTCCTCCATCGCACAAAATCCTTCTTCCCCTTCTGCCCTTTAGCTTGTGCATAAATATATCCCCCTCGTCGAATTATTGATTTTGATCCCCCTTCATCCTCTGTAACCCCATTTCTTCGATTCGTTGGATCTCCCGATGACAACAACCAGCTTGTGGAAGCTTTGGCGTGGAGAAAGAGGTGTTGAAGCGGCGTGATCTAGTTCACCGGAGCTCCTCCGAAGATCTTTCTTCTCCTTGGCTACTAGGGCCAGATACGAGATGTTAGTTAGGTTTTCATCTTGTATTTCATTCTTTTTGAAGGATATGGTTAGATCCTCAAGCACATCATGGAAGCGTGAGCGTCGTATCGAATACGACGAGGAGCGACTAGTCGCACTAGTTGCTCGATGCAACAGAATTTAAAAAAATTTCTTACGACGAAACCACATGATCCAAGAACACTTCTTGGATCGTTTCGTCTAAACCACAAACAAGTAATAGGATTACCTCTTGAAGCGTGGTTGCGATCGAGTCTCTAAACGAAGAGGCCTCCTGTCTCAAGTCCGATCCGACGGAGGAGACGCTTGCGAGCGCGGGGATGAACCACGTGCTTCTCACAATCCATGTTGATGATCCAAGCGGCGGATCTCCTGATCTCAACACACGAGATCTGACGTCTTCTTCACGAGCAAGGCGCACCGAAGGAGACGGAGATCCACGAGCAGAAGAACGGGCAGCATAACGACGATGCCGCGGCGATGGAGAACCTCTCTTAGGTCATCCATGGTGGACGACCACATGAGAGGGAGAGAGGGCTGTCGAGTAGAGAGAAAAGAGAGAGATGCTTCTCAAGCATTGTGTGTAAAGAAGAGCAATGGGGTTCCTCTCCTTTTATAGGGTTTTGGGATCCATGGATCTCAATCCATGGGACAACACAAATCCAATGGCTCTCATTGATTGTGTTTCTTTTAATGGCTAAGATTTGTGTTGGAAAAACCAACAACAATTAATTTAATTTAAATTAAATATATGTTGATAAATCAACACAATTTAATCACAAAATTAAATCATCAATACATGGAGATAATGGAAGAGAGAAAAGCCTCCTTCCATGTGGAGAGGGGGGACGGCCTCCCTTTCCTAATGGGAGTGGTGGCCGTCCACCCTCCTCCATTAGGAAGGTGGCTATTTTATCTCTTATGCAATCTCCATTATTTGCAACAACTTTTGTTGCAAATTATTCTACAGAAATAATTCACAATTATTTTGTAGACATTGCAATCTTGCCATTGAAAAATTTGTGAATCATATTCACAACCCAAAACAAAATGTAAATTACATTTTCAATTCAATATCCAATGTGAATCCAATTCACATTAACATTTAATTAACAAATGTAAATTACAAATATCTCTCTCTTATATATTATAAATCACATTTATAATATATATGACTAATATGGATATTGCTATTCACATTATTCATATCCATGATAATTAAATCATATTTAATCATCTTGGATCTTTATTCTCCTGTTCTCAAATAATATGAATCACATTCACATTATTTACATCTTTGATAATTAAATAACATTTAATTATCTCAGATAACTCTCTTTATAATATGAATCAAATTCATATTACTCATGATAATTAAATCACATTTAGTTATCCATTTTCTCAATGCTCGGATACATATATCAACAATAGAATTATCCATGAATTCTTCCAAGGATAATGCGCTTTCTCCGTGAATACTTGGAGATAAGGACATGGCGATTGTATTGTTCCACGTATAGTGACATGGATATTAAGATTATATCTCATATCCAGATCGTGGGCCTCCCATAGATGCTTTATTAAATCAGGACCGCAAATCTAATCTTCTCATTGCATTTGAATCACATTCAGATCAATGTCCAACATTTGGACTAAGATCAAATTACTTCTCTACTGAGAGGAGTCACTAAAATCCAGACCCGTTTCATCACTCCCTAGGAATGGAAGCGTCATGGTTATACAATCGTTTATGATCACATCACCCTCAGGTATTCCTAATACCTGTACATCCTGCATACTGGAAGACTCAGAATAAACCCGAAGTATTAGATCAACTTTACACTGTCTACTTCGTGGTTTTATCAGTCCGTTTCTCATTTGATCATTGGGAGTCGGTATAGATCATATACTTTCTAAAAGCATATATCATACCTAGGTCTTGATCATATACTTTCCAAAAGTATATATCAATCCTACAAATTCGGTCAAGCTTCCAAAGCGAGACGACCATGCGCATGGAATTTGATTCTTCCCAATATCTCATGAGTGAGCTCATGTCTTCCGGTTCAGTAACTGAACCTGTATGATCCCTTTAAGAGATTGTATTACTCATATGCCCTTATATGCACACCAGCGCGCCGGTGTATAGACCTTGATTAGGTCATCAACCTATTGGTCTGCCAAATGTACATACTCAGACATATAGTAACACATCTGTCTCCGGTCAGAGGATGCGTGCCTATATCATGACAACATATGATATAGGACTTTGGCTATCTCGATCTCGTTAAGTCAACTCTTTGACCCAACTCATCTGGCACCTCCGAATCTCTATTCCTATGCAGAGGACCTGCATCAAGAGGTCAGTCAGATATCAGCCTAAATGAGATAGGATTGCCATTTCCTACTCAGGCTGGAGATCATCTCTTAACAATCATTTAACGGTGCTTGATTAGTCCTCAATCTAACTCATTAGATATTCATCCAAGCACCAGCCTCTATGATTAATTAATTGAATTAACAGCTGTATGATCATTAAGATGGCCATGGTACATAAACCTAATTGTACTAAGGGACCTATTATGCAAATTATGTACTCTTTATTTCAGATTAAGGAGTGAATTGCAACAACATTTATTGCATAATGGCTCGCCGTGGGATCGCATGTCCAACAATCTCCCACTAGCCCAAAGAGCCATTAATGGGCTAATCATTTAAATCACACTCATGTGACAATCATAGGCTATTTAGAAAATAGCTAGGTAAGCTGATCAGTCACTCTGTTCCTAAGAGACTACGCCAAGTCCTTTTATGGCACTTGCATATCTCCTAGTAACAGTGCTTTCATCCAATGCGAATGTTGCATCCTATGCAACCAATACTCAATTTTGTCGGTTATAGTGTCATTGACACTACATCTTATTAATTATCATAACCAGAATCCCATAATCCTTTTAGAATACCTTCATTCCTGGAGATCTCTATCTCCTAAGGTATCTACAGTTAAGATCCTTATAGATCACTATCTACAAGGTTTAAACTTTTGAAGATAAGACTTTGAGATCACTATCTCTAAGTTTCATCATCTTTGAAGATATTGTTATTACTGCAACTAAGTGTTTTATTTCCATAGTAGGATTAGTAATAGTTTACTACTCCCACTGCATGGTAGACATCTGGTTTTTGTACACATCTAGCATACATTCAGCTTCTTAAAATTGATGCACAAGTGCAAGCAGTTCCAGCATTCACTTCCTCAACTCTTTGAGGTGCTATCCCTTTAGACAGGTCACTACCACAACTTAAGGGAAGGAAAATTTTCTTGGAATTTTCCAAAAAATGGAAAAAGTCCAAGGTGTATTACTAATGTGATGGTCCCAATACCCTCTTCTTTTTTCTTCTGAATGTCTTCAAAACTAAGATTTAAGAGGTATCCTTGAGATCATATCTCAAGGTATGGAACAACCAAATTATAAAACACTTATATCATTCTAAATGATTAGAATATTATCTACATTTAGCACGATGAACACAATGTCACTCCCACTAAGCTTCACATGGTTCATCAAGATTTTATCTGAAATCATAACATTTATAATTTCATCAAATCTTATGTTCCAATTACAAGAAACTTATTGGAGTCCAAAGATGGAGTTCTTCAGCTAGCACACCTTGCTTTCCTCAACCATGAAGTCCTGGGGCTACTTCATATGAATATCCTCAGAGAGGTATTCGTAGAGGAATGCAATCTTGACTCACATCATGAAGATGTCATAGACAAGTTGTGTAGCTATAGTTAGCAATACTTTGATGGGTTAAAGCAAGGTCACTAGAGATCAAGTCTTATCGCAAGCGATGCCTTCTCTTCGGTGTGTAGCTCATGGCTACGAACCGTGCTTTGAAGGTCTATACCTTCTCATCAGGTTCCCTCTTTCTCTTGAAGATCCATTTACACCTTAATGGGTCTTACCCATACATGTGGATCCTCGAGGGTCCATATACAACACTTGTATATGAAGTCTACATTAGACTTTTATTGCTAACATCCATCTTTCCATGTCATGATCCTCAGGAGCTTCATCACATGAAGTCCGATCATTTTCAGACTCAATTGATGCATGGAATCCATCCTCAAACTTGTTTGAAGAGGTATTAATGTTTCATATTTAATTGTCTATTTAGTTTCCGATTTCAGGAGCCTCATTATCTTCTCAAGATTAAATGAGTTCCTTTTCTTCATTTTCATCTTGATTCTCAAGAGAGTCATCCTATAAGAATCATATTCTCAAAGATGATATCTTTTAAGAATCTCAAGGTCATAAAGTAGGTATCCAATACCATCCTTTATTTTCCTAAAGAAGTAGCACTCTCTAGTACCAGATTCCAGCTTAATTATATGGAACCTTATTAAGAATATATATAATGCAGTCTCCACCACATTTATATATATACCAAGAAACTAAGAGATAATTATGCTAAAATTAATCATTGATCAAATCATGTCACACATGATCAATTGTGTCTCCCTACAACTCTATTGAGTTAAGGTTCATCAGGAGGATTGAGATAGGAATGATATTCACATCTCCATAAGGTATTCCTTGAATTCATCTAATAGGTACAAGCTACCTTGGTTAGATCAAATTCATTTCATCTTCCTTCAAACTTTGGTTCTAAACCAAAATTGTGAAATCTTTGAACATTTCAAAGTTTTCTAGGGTGAAGAGAAGAAATTTCATATCATACATAATCATCAATACATATCACATATCCATAATGTTTACTATGATATAGATGATTCTCATACATCAATATGTATTAGATCCTGAATACCTTGACATTTTACACCTTTCCCAAAGAAGGGTGTATTGGACATTTTACTTTGAATATAGTATACACAAGTATGTAAGATTTGAACCTTTAGACAATCTAAAGTTTCATCTCTTATAAGTCTATCAATCACATCAACAGACAAATGTCCAAAACATGATGCTATATCATTATCAAATGATCTTCATCCTCCTTTTCAGCGTTAGAAATCTTAATGAACCATTCATTAATTTTCTAATTTGGTAGAGTCCACAAGATTTTAGATTATTATCTGAAATATCTCCATCATAACTCTTTATGATAGATTTATTACAGAATTCATGTTTATTTCCAACATTTGGAAATAAATAATGAGTGTATTCTAATATCTAGGTCATAGAGACATTCTCTAAGATTAAGGACCCCACTGAAAATATGAAGTCTATCAATGGAAATTATTGCAACAATTGCATTAATTCCAACATGGATGACCATTAAACCTTAAGATCAAATTTCTAATATTCTAATACAGATGCAACCAATTGCAAGTGTCATTAGAAAATTGAGATACAATTATTAGACTTTATCTTATCAAATAAGTAAGTCAATTTCAATGATTGTATGTAGATTATTCTGATGTACTATCCGATTCCTTCTCTAAGGATTCGAGATAGATTTGATAGTCATAATATCAACACATCAACTTATTGCAGTATTGGCATACATCCAACTCTTTGGATGTCATATGGAAGTCACAGAAGTACAGTCAACTCTTTGACTATACTTCTAACTTGGGTCCAACCCATGCTTCCACTGCGCTCCTGTTGTCTATAAGCAACCATTGCTCAAGACCAATGATCTCTTATGTTAAAATAAAAAATTTCAATATAAGAGTATTTCAACATTTATACAAGTTTCATACAATATGAATATTATGAAGCTTCATGAATGACTAGAGTATAGATAGTAGAGTGATGACATTCATCATATCTACATCCATCTAGACTCTTAAAATATTGGTTCAGGTAGGTACTCAAACAATTTGAATACATCATCTCTTGTAGAGCCACCATTCTGCATGATACAGAGAACCACATCATTCATGATTAAATGTCGAGAGCACATATGTATGCCAGAACATCTTCTTAGAGTTTTATAAGGATTATTTGATAATTACGATCATTATCGACATGTCACTTCAAAAGTACATTCGATAAGATCAAGACTTATAGAGACATACAAACCCTAGGGTTTTAGTCCTATTTTCTTATTTAATCATCATTCCTCATTATTATGAGGAAACTTGCACATTGCAATCACATACATTATGTGTCCAACTGCAAATACAATATCTGGATCATGAGTCCAATCCATGATATTTTACTGGTTATTAATGAGTATAACAATGAGTGGGTTTAATGAAGGATTATCTGAAATAAGAAATTTGCATAAGGATATATATTCATATATATACATGTTTTTACTTTGATTTAGGATTTTTTATATCAAAGTTGTCTTGCCATGTCAATAATGAAAGTTCATTCCCTTAATCACTTTCAATGTAAGAGATATACTTACCATTATATCTCAAGCAAGATCTGGGATCTCCTTCCTTATCTTTGTTGCATCCCAATAATATGAGAACCTACAACTCGGATAAAAAGAAGCGGGAACACATTCCGCCTTGCAAGTCCAACTTGCATCTCCCAATTCGGTCTTTAACACCCGAGCCCACCACCCCTAAGGTGATGTTGACTCGTCATTAATTGAACCAACCGTCAACAGGAATACAACTCGCTATGCGCAATCCAATATCGCCCCAATAATATGAGGACCCGATATTGGGGTCACTACGCATACGTCCTTACTCTTTCGAGAAGCGACGAGCCCGATCCAAATGGATCATATGCAGGAGCTATCACTTCGGACAAGCGTCTCCCACATATAATATTTGGCGACGAAACCCTTCGCCTTGACGAGAGACCATGGATGTCACTTATTTGATCCTCCATCTCTTATTCAAATTTAATTAATTACTATGAATCACATTCATACAATTAATTATTCCAAGGGAATTATTAACTCTAATCATATTAGAGTATTCTTAATTGGATATAATTAACTTAATCACATTAAATTAATTATCAATCCAATTCAATCAATCAAACTTAATTTTATGCTTGAATATATATATGGTATTATTCTCAAAGTACGTATTAATTCGTATTTTAATGATTAGAAAAATACATCTTAATCCCTCGGATATTATCCCGGCCCTACCTGCTGTCATGGCCAGTACCGGTGGGAGTGGGACGGACCACATACGTTGCAACCCGCTACCCCAGCGATCCCTGACTAGACACCATATCCGCCTCGGGAAAGGATAATGCCAAATTGATTAATTTGTACTTGAGATGATCATCAGTTCTTCAACCGAAATTATACCATATAGTAATCAAAACAATTTTGATTATAAGGAAATTTGCTAGACAAATTCCCAATCCTATTCAAGCAAGGAGTTTGATGATTGTGTTTCCAATTATGATCTAGATCAAATCTAATCAATTAATTGGTTGAGGCCAAGTCAATTAAGGAAATAATAATCTTCCAATATTTCTCAAATATTTTCCATAATTATTTCTCGAAATTAACAATTAATTTCATTAATTGACAATCACATGGTTCTTGATTAGGAAAGTAATTTCAGTAGTGACCCCTACTTACTAAAATTAGCATATCTCAATCAATTTAAATCCAAATTAAGCAAAGTAAATTTCCATAGTTTGCTAAATTGATTTACAACAGAACCTATGTGATTTGCATGCATTTCGAGGCGTCTCTAAACAGTAATTAACTCCTTAATTACCTTAAGATTCGCAGCTCCCGTAACAGTGAATACATGTTCATTAAAACAACCATATCTCGAGCATATGAAATCAGATTTTAGCAAACTCAGATCCTATGGTTTCCTTATTTAATGGGGAACAAATTCCAAGTGCTATTTTCGTGTTTAAACAATTTAAACAGGGCCTAAAAAATACACTAAACAGATCTACGAAATCAAATGCGATAAAAACTTTCGCGACCTTAACGAACCCAAGTCCTCCTCGATTAGAGAATCATATTCGAAACCATCGACCTAAGGCTCTGATACCACTTAAAGGATATGGTTAGATCCTCAAGCACATCACGGAAGCGTGAGCGTCGTATCGAATACGACGAGGAGCGACTAGTCGCACTAGTTGCTCGATGCAGCGGAATTTAAAAAATTTTCTTACGACGAAACCACATGATCCAAGAACACTTCTCGGATCGTTTCGTCTAAACCACAAACAAGTAATAGGATTACCTCTTGAAGCGTGATTGCGATCGAGTCTCTAAACGGAGAGGCCTCCTGTCTCAAGTCCGATCCGACGGAGGAGACGCTTGCGAGCGCGGGGATGAACCGCGTGCTTCTCGCAATCCATGTTGATGATCCAAGCGGCGGATCTCCTGATCTCGACACACGAGATCCGACGTCTTCTTCACGAGTAAGGTGCATCGAAGGAGACAAAGATCCACGAGCAGAAGAACGGGCAACATAACGATGATGCCGCGGCGATGGAGAACCTCTCTTAGGTCATCCATGGTGGACGTCCACATGAGAGGGAGAGAGGGCTGTCGAGTAGAGAGAAAAGAGAGAGAGATGCTTCTCAAGCATTGTGTGTAAAGAAGAGCAATGGGGTGCCTCTCCTTTTATAGGGTCTTGGGATCCATGGATCTCAATTCATGGGACAACACAAATCCAATGGCTCTCATTGATTGTGTTTCTTTTAATGGCTAAGATTTGTGTTGGTAAAACCAACAACAATTAATTTAATTTAAATTAAATATATGTTGATAAATCAACACAACTTAATCAAAAAATTAAATCATCAATACATGGAGATAATGGAAGAGAGAAAAGCCTCCTTCCATGTGGAGAGGGGGGACAGCCTCCCTTTCCTAATGGGAGTGGTGGCCGTCCACCCTCCTCCATTAGGAAGGTGGCTATTTTATCTCTTATGCAATCTCCATTATTTGCAACAACTTTTGTTGCAAATTATTCTACAAAAATAATTCACAATTATTTTGTAGACATTGCAATCTTGCCATTGAAAAATTTGTGAATCATATTCACAACCCAAAACAAAATGTAAATTACATTTTCAATTCAATATCCAATGTGAATCCAATTCACATTAACATTTAATTAACAAATGTAAATTACAAATATCTCTCTCTTATATATTATAAATCACATTTATAATATATATGACTAATATGGATATTGCTATCCACATTATTCAGATCCATGATAATTAAATCATATTTAATCATCTTGGATCTCCATTCTCCTGTTCTCAAATAATATGAATCACATTCACATTATTTACATCTTTGATAATTAAATCACATTTAATTATCTCAGATAACTCTCTTTATAATATGAATCAAATTCATATTACTCATGATAATTAAATCACATTTAATTATCCATTTTCTCAATGCTCGGATACATATATCAACAATAGAATTATCCATGAACTCTTTCAAGGATAATGCGCTTTCTCCGCGAATACTTGGAGATAAGGACAGGGCGATTGTATTGTTCCACGTATAATGACATGGATATTGAGATTATATTTCATATCCAGATCGCGGGCCTCCCATAGATGCTTGATTAAATCAAGACCGCAAATCTAATCTTCTCATTGCATCTGAATCACATTCAGATCAATGTCAAACATTTGGACTAAGATCAGATTACTTCTCTACTGAGAGGAGTCACTAAAATCCAGACCCGTTTCATCACTCCCTAGGAATGGAAGCGTCATGGTTATACAATCGTTTATGATCACATCACCCTCTGGTATTCCTAATACCTGTACATCCTGCATACTGGAAGACTCAGAATAAACCCGAAGTATTAGATCAACTTTACACTGTCTACTTCGTGGTTTTATCAGTAAGTTTCTCATTCGATCATTGGGAGTAGGTAAAAATCATATACTTTCCAAAAGCATATATCATACCTAGGTCTTGATCATATACTTTCCAAAAGTATATATCAATCCTACAAATCAGTCAAGCTTCCAAAGCGAGACGACCATACGCATGGAATTTGATTCTTCCCAATATCTCATGAGTGAGCTCATGTCTTCCGGTTCAGTAACTAAACCTGTGTGATCCCTTTGAGAGATCGTATTACTCATATGCCCTTATATGCACACCAGCACGCCGGTGTATAGACCTTGATTAGGTCATCAACCTATTGGTCTGCCAAATGTACATACTCAGACATATAGTAACACATCTGTCTCCGGTCAGAGGATGCGTGCCTATATCATGACAGCATATGATATAGGACTTTGGCTATCTCGATCTCGTTAAGTCAACTCTTTGACCCAACTCATCTGGCACCTTCGAATCTCTATTCCTATGCAGAGGACCTGCATCAAGAGGTCGGTCAGATTTCAACCTAAATGAGATAGGATTTCCATTTCCTAGTCAGGCTGGAGATCATCTCTTAACAATCATTTAACGGTGCTTGATTAGTCCTCAATCTAACTCATTAGATATTCATCCAAGCACCAGCCTCTATGATTCAATAATTGAATCAACAACTGTATGATCATTAAGGTGGCCATGGTACATAACCCTAATTGTACTAACGGACCTATTATGCAAATTATGTACTCTTTATTTCAGATTAAGGAGTGAATTGCAACAACATTTATTGCATAATGGCTCGCCGTGGGCTCGCATGTCCAACACTTTTATCATAGAGTAACTTTCATTTCTTGAAATTAGTGCTTAGCTTAGTTTAATTTTAGGATTTAAATTTGCTGAATCTTTTAGCTCCGACCCAAATTCCACTGTGATCTGACTCATTTCAACCTACTTTCACCTCATATTCATCAAACCCCCTACCTTTCACCCTCAATTCTGTAAGGATCAAGGTCAATTGAGGGGTCGCCTTCTCCATCTTCGTCGTTGAACCTTCACCCCTCTCATCCATTGTGCGTACGACTTCATTTTTGGAACGATCATCTTCGCCTCGAGTCAGGGAACATTTTTGTGCAAGACAATGAGTGTTGCAGCTCATAGAGTGAAGTTTCGAAGCCCATTTCAGAGCTCTAGGTATCCTTGTGCTCCATACCCCTATAGATGGGGTCCGGACCTATATTACACTCCCTGCAGTTGCGAAAGGCTTACGAGAAGCCATGTAGCCAATCATGAGAGATGGAGGAGGCCTGAGCATGGAGACAATGTCGATTGAAGCTCGGCCATGCCCAAGTTCTTCAAAGTTCTTCCTCCGTACCTCTCCGTCTTTGGATTGAAGGCGCGACCCGTATCTAATCTGGATCGTTCATTTAAAGGCAAAGCAGTACGTGAATGGGGTCGCTTGATGGAGCCACATGGCGTGTCGTGCACCCTTTCATGAAGCGCTCAAGGTAAATATTTAAGTAATTCCTCTTACTTTTTGTATTTAGGCATAAGTCCTGTAAATATATGCGTACATTTTAAAACTTTTGAAGAAATTGCACATGACCCCCATACTCCTGTCAATTTCAGAAAGGTCTTCGTGCCTCACGTGTTGCGCCACGTGAGGCATTGTGATAATTGCTACAAAGCACTCACAACTTTTATTTATTGGTGTTTATTCTTAAAAATTGTAAAATAAATGTAATATTTTAGGGAAATTTGCATGTAGTCCATTGAACTTTATTTTAATTATAAATATACCTTTGCCAGTCTGTATTTGATTTTATGCTTTTCTATTTTTATTAATTAATCCTTGTGCTTATCAATTAATGGTAAAATTATAATATATGCTTGATTTTATGTTTATTCATGCCCCTATTTTTAATTGGGATATTTACCCAGCAGACCCTGAAATCTTTCGAAATTACCTCTACGACCTTTGAAACATCGATATTCCTCCCTCGACCCCGTAATCTTGCTCCGTTTTACCCCATGAACCCTACCGTTAAATTGACACATCTACAGTTAACTTCTTTGAGTTAGAAACAAGTTAATCTAACCCATCCCTGATCGGGCGGCTAGAAGTTAATCAGCCCTTCACGTGCTGCCCCCTTTATCCTTCCATCGTCCCTTTCCTGTTTGGGCGACGCAAAAGAAATCGAATGCAGAGAAATCCAAACCCGATCGACTCCTCAGGCGGATCTGGGACATCGGATTGAGATCGGGCGGTGAAGATCCTCCGATACGGTTGACTCCTCAGGCGGCAACCTTCCATCGCACGACCAGTGCTTTCCTCCTCCCCCTCCTCCTCCGGCCCAACCGCCGGAGCTTCCTCTCGAGCTCGCCGTCCCTCGCAGAGAGCTCCTCCACCATCCCCCGCAGCCTCTCGTTCTCCTCCATCACCCCTAGGTTTTCCCCTTCCGGTCTCTGCTCCTCCGCTGCCATCGCGTCCAGCACGTCCAGGGAGGGGTTTGGCACAGAGCTTGCAGGGGGGCTTCGAGAGAGGCGGGGATGGTGCGAGCCAGGGGCAGGGCGAGGGGGAGGGGAGGCCTTCGATCGAGCAGCAGCAGGGTTGCGGGAAGGGGTGGGGGGGCTTCGAACACGGCGGCGAGGGTGCGGGAAGGAGGGGGCTTCGAGCACATCGGCGGGGGTGCGGGAAGGGGAGGGAGCTTCGAGTACAGCGGCGGCGGCGGGGGTGCAGGAAGGGGAGGGGGCTTCGAGCACAGCGGCGGGGGTGCGGGAAGGGGAGGGGGCTTCGAGCACAACGGCGGGGGTGCAGGAAGGGGGGATCGAGCACAGGGGCAGCAGGCGGCAGAGGAGGGGCCTCCATTGTCGGCCGGGGGGAGGGAGCCGCATTGTCGGGGACGCGGGGCTGGGGGATAGCCGCATCGCCGGGGACGCGGGGGGGGGGGGGGGTCTTAGATAGTGGCACTCCTCGTAAATTTAATAAACAAATTGGGTATAATATAAATGAATATAACGGAATCAGGTTAATTTTAACGGGTCAATTAACGGGGGTTAACCACAGGGTCTGTAGGGTAAGAGTTAGCAAGATTACGGGGTCGTGGGAGGAATTATGATGTTTCAAAGGTCGTAGAGGTAATTTCGAAAGATTTCAGGGACTGCTGGGTAAATATCCCTTTTTAATTAGGCATTTATCACATTTTCCAATTCATGAAAAATCATTTAGGAGCTATTTATTCCCTATCTACAGATAAAAATCCAAAAAATCATAAAACTAACTTTAAAAAGTTACAAAAAAATCAGATAGTATATATTACTATAGATTATAACTCCAGACCAAAAATCGCAAAAAAAACATTTATGGAAAACACTAAAAATTACAAAACCCTAAAAAACTTATAAAAATCAGTAAAATTTCCTTAAAATTCCAAGGAATAATTTTCTATCATGTTTTTGATTTATTATGTAGTATATTTTAAAAATAGTTTTCGGAATTTTTGAACCTATCACATATTTTTAATGTCCAAAACAATTTGGCATATATATTATATCCACTATTTCACATATTTAAATACATTAAAAATACATAAAAATTAGCAAAAAAATATAGAATCACAAAAATGAGGAAAAATAGTAAAATTATAAAAATATTTTATTTTGTAAAATTTTGACTATATACATATATATATATATATGTAATATTATAAAACTTTATATATACTATATATACCTTATATACATATACAATATTTTTATTATAATTATAAGGGATTGATGGGGCTGCCCCCTGGGGGCATTCAACATGGCTGCCCCACCCCATTTTTTGGCAAAATTTTTTATTTTTTTGAAAAATATCGCCATGTATATTCATCCATATATCCCTCCTATATGCCATTCGAATTTCGTCAGAAACAGAGACTCCTACAGCCTCCATCCAGACATGGTCGATTTAAAAAATCTTACGACCGTTAAAAAAATGACGTCTGGATGGAGGTCGTAGGAGTCTCTATTTCTGATGAAATTCGAATGGCATATAGGAGGGATATTACGGATGAATAAACATGATGATGTTTTTCCAAAAAAATAAAAAAATTTTGCGAAAAATGTGGTGGGGGCAGCCCCATTTTTCCCTATTTATAAATACTTATCATATATTTAAAATCTTAAAAATAGAAAGGATTGTTCTTGTATATATTTACATATATTTGTTATTATGTATATATTATATATTATTTATAATATCTATAATATTATTATTACTATATATAGATATATACATATTATATCTTTAAAAAATAAAAATAAACTAAAAATTTGCAAAATTCTAAAAGGAAATAAAAATTTAAAATTTTAAAAAAATAAAAATATAAAATAATTTACAATACATAAAAATTAAATATATTTAAAAACTCTAAAAAATAGAAAAAGAAAAGTACAAATATAATTATCGATTTTTATTAATGGATAATAAGTATACCTATCCAATTTGCTCTCAGTGGTTCAACCCCTACTACTTTGTCACTATACACATTTTATAAGGTATAATAAATTTCAACCCTCATTTATTCATTATTTTATCTATGTCATGTATTAATTGTTTATTTTATTTGATTGGTGACATATCGAGAGTCTAGAGAGGGCCGATACAACGATTGCCGTATCCGACTTTTTTGACACTGCATGCTCCTACATGATCGAATGTTAGACACCACTCTCCGATTGATCAACAATACCATGAAGAAGGATCGCATGTGCAATGTATAATTCAATAAGTTGATATGGAGTAATAGTTAAACTTATTGTAATAAAATGTGTCGCCTCGGTAAGTAGATTTATTATTACCCAAATATTGTCTTTGCCACATGTGGTTTCTGGAAAACCGATGATGAAGTCCATGGAATGCTTTCCCATTTCCATTCAGGATAGGAAGGAGCTGCAATAATCCTGATGGTAATTGATTATAAGCCTTTATTTGTTGATAGGTAAAACAAGTGTTCACAAACTCAGCAACAACTTCTTCATTCTGGGCCACCAAAGGTATGAATGAAGATCTCTATACATCTTTGTAATTCCAAGATGAATAATCTTGAATAGTGTGCTTCTCGCATGATGTCTTTTCTTAACTCAAGTGTGTTCGGTACACATACTCTATGATGGTTATACAATAAACCGTCATGTATATAAAATCCATCGATTCATTTCTTTCTAATTTTTCTCTTAAGTATTTTAAAAGTAGATCATCTTCTTAACATATATGTATTCTATCCCAAATCTCTGGACTATATCGATGAGGAATGGTTATTGTCTCTGTATTACTGTCAAAAGGTTTCTATTCACTTAGTGTGGCTAGCATACCCAAAAATTGGATCATTGTCACCATACCTTGGGAATAACTTCTTCTACTAAGGGCATATCCTACCACATTTTCCTTACCCCAGTGGTAAGAGATTATGCAATCATAGTCCTTTAATAATTCTAACTAGCATTTCTGTCTCATGTTTAGCTCTTTTTGGTTAAATAAGTATTTTAAACTCTCATTATCAGTGAATATTTCAAAAGGTGTTGCCATAAATGTAGCGCCTACATGTGTTCAAAGCAAAGACAACTGCAACAAGGTTCAAGGCAATGAGTTGGATATTATACTTATGTGTCTCCATTGTGAAATAACATAATGGACAGAGTAGCAAAGTCCGATCTTAGAGGGCCTGCTGTGTCTGATGAATCTCCATTCAGCATTCTTTATTCTATCATTTTGGCCTTAAAAACCCTAGCAAATGCATGAAGATAACCTCAATTTGTGTAAATAAGCACTCATTATTTATTGTATTTATTGTATATAATTTACTGTTTTTAATGCCAAAATTATAGAATAAAGAGAAGAAAAGAAAAAGGAATAAAACATTGAAGATATTTTATGACCCTAACCCTGACACCAAGTCAAGAATTGGCTTGGTCGACAAAGAATAAAGTAGGGGGAGATAAGGGCCAATAATACAATAAAAATTCCATCTATTCATTTCATTATTTATGCATTTTTGGCACCTATTTTGTATCTAAATATTTATTCATCAAATAAAAATATTTTTTACAAAAAATTTGTAGTTAATAATGTAAATAAAAATATAAAATTGAGTTTGTACAAAAATAATATACTGTGTACATTTTATATACAAAATAAAAGTCCAAAATCTCAACTTTACAGATCCATATCTTGCAAATAAAATCTCAACATCTATCAAACTCACCTTTAATTGTATATAACTTTTCAAGAGCTATTCAATGGAGGTGTTTCATATTTTTTGGAGTTTATCTGTGAAAGTTAGGTTTTTGGCCCATATTGTAGATAGACCTGATTAAAATAATCATTATATTCATTATTCATTATTTTTATAAATTTATATTTTTATAATTTTTAAATATTATACATAACATATGTACATATTGAAATTAAAATAAACCAAAAAGAAAATGTAAAATAAAATAAGTCTATTTAATTACATAGGCAAAATACCTATGTATTACTTGTATATAAATAAAAGGGGATTTCATTCTTTTATTCTTTATTCATTTATATTTTTATTAAATTGTAAATATTACCATTAAAAATGTAAATAAAAAATAAAACCCAAATAAATACATTAAATAAATAAAATGTATATAAAATATAGGTAAAATACCTGTAAGTATACATACATATTATATATACCTATTTATTTAAGTATATAAATAACATCATAAAAATAAAATAAAAATATATTTATGTACCTAAAAATACGTTATAAATATATAAAATAAGAAAATAAAATAATAAAATAAAATCTATAAAATAAAAATAAATTATACAAAATACATGTAAATATAACTATACATACACCATTAATAATTAACTTGTAATAAAATACATCAAAAAAATAAATAAAAATCGTAATAAAATACTACATAAAAAATAAAGATTTATTATTTTATATCTAAAAATTAATGAAATCATTTCTTATTTTAAATAATTATTCTTTAATAACCATGTTGTTTTGTCCTGTAGTGAGCCTACATGGACCAATGACAGGGCTTCCTCTGTTGACCTCTGGTCAACTCACCCTCCAGCCTCTGCAGCCCGTCAAATATGTCAAAGCATGCGTTTTCTCCCATTTTTCCCGGCCGATCCATCGCTCCAATAACATCGATCCCTTCACGGAAATTACTCCCAAAACAACCCTCATACATGCCTAACCCTTGTATCCTTTATTCATAACTTGATTTCTTTCCTAACGGTCGGTCAAATAAGGGTACTCACTTGTTTTATAAACAACTCGCTCTACAGCCCGTGAAATCTGTCAAAGACCCCGTTTTCTCCCATTTTTCCCGGGCGTTCCATCCATCTATCACGCTCGCTTCCTTCACAAGAAATGTTCCCCAATAGTCCATGATACACGCCCATGCCTTGTATACCTTGTAAATACGATAGAATCATTTATTACATCCGGTCAATAAGGGTGTTCCATTTTGTCTATAAATAATCAACCTCCTCCTCCTCCATGTTTCAATTTGGTCATTTCCCTAGCCCTAGAGCTCCTGTCTTCGGCCAAGAAGGTCACCATGTGACAGATGGTGTATCCCTGAAGGTCTGGTAGCTTGAGGATGAAGGAGGTGCACCCACGACCACCAACTTCGGCGGTCCTGCTCCTTGGCCCATACCCAGGTTTGAGCTACACATTTTTACTTATTTTAGGTAGATTTCAATTCCAGTGTTTTAATTATGCCTTTAGATTCGTTGTTAGACCCTAGGTTTAGCGTAGTTAGGTTATTTCGTAGTTCACCGGAGCTCCGCTCCAGCGAACTTATCCACCATGCCTCGTGTGTTTTTCTGCCCCGTTGACCACCTCATTTCCTTCCCCATCACTTTCTCCACCTCCTAGCCACCTTTGACCAACCAGAACCTTCTTGGTTCTGCGAATCGAGGTCTCGCTCCACCGCTTCGCTGGAGACCTCGTCGCCCACCTCATCCTTCGCGCTCACAACTTCATTTTTGGTCGAGGAGAAACCCCTCGAGCCCCTCGCTCATTCTGTGCAGGTCACGTGCCCCACAGAGTCCTCCTGGGCTCGAATCACATCTGTCTGCAGGTACCTTGAGGTCCCATCTTCACCGAGCTCGCCATGCCTCCTTCTGAGGTTCTGGAGCCTCTTTAGACCCCCAGCGGCTGCGGATGTCCTTGCTGATCATGTAGAGCCATTAACGATCGAAGAAGAGTGCTGGTGGAGGGAGGAATCGACGAACGAAGTTCGGGGAAGATGAGTTCTTCCATGTTCGTTCTAAGGAGCAGCCACCGTCTGATCTGGGGAGGAGCCCCAGTTTTGATCAGCACCGTCCGATGGAGCCACGCCTCGATCGTCGGATCCTCCCTTGGATCTGATCTCCACCACTCATCGGCGAAGCATCATCAAGCGCCGAGGATGCGACACGTGTCTAAGTGAAGAGGATCCATCCGTCCGCCCGCGCGCCATTTGGGGTAAACTTCACACTTAGCCCCGCCATTTTTTGTATTTATTATTTAATGCTGTAAATAAAATGTAGCGTGTAAATAAAATTGGGAATTTTGTAAATGGACTCCCATACTTTATTGTTTTTACAATCAGGTCCTTCCCCGCCTCACGTGTAGTCCCACGTGAGGGTTGTAATTTTACATAGAGGCCCCTGGCAATTTTGTATATTGTAATGGAGTTATTTAAAATTAAATAAAGGTTCTTTTATTAAGGCACATTAGTAGATGAACCCCTGATGTTTATTCGTATTGCATTTATGCCCATGCCTGGACATGATTTTTTGTGATCTTTTATCAATTTATTTAATATAGCTAATTTGTTCCAAAAAATACACAAAAATAGGGATAGATGCATCTTGCTATGTATTTTCACGCCCAACACTTGTTTAGCATTTTTTGCATTTATCTATTTATTAAAAATGAAATACGAGCATACATTCCCTGTTTAAAGTATAACATACCAAAAAAATATAAAAACATTTTTGAAAAATACAAAAAAATTATATATAGTATATTTATATATTTATTGAGTCCAGAAAATTAAAAACCCTAAAAATAGGAAAAAGAAAAGTAAAAAATTAAAAAGCTCCAAAGTCCACCAAAAAGATAAAAAAATTCCACAAAATTCCAAAAAATGTCTTTCTTATTTATAATTATTTATATATTATTACTTATGTATTAAAATTGATTTGGGTAATTTTAGACCTTATTTACTATTTTTTAAAACCCAAATTAATTTTGGATTATTATATAATCCCATATTAGGTATAATTTTGACATTAAAAATACATAAAAATTAGCAAAAATTTCAAAAAAATAGCAAAAAATTAGAAAAATATAAAAAAGCACAAAAATACTATATTTAATATATTTGGACTAGTTATACACACATATATATATTTATATATTCTATCTCTCTCTTATCTTGTACATATATCTCTATATATACCTATAATATATAATTAAAAATATAAAAATAAAATATAAAAAATATATAATATATAAAAATAAATAAAAATTATAAAATCAAAAATAAAATAAAAAATAAATATAAAATAAAAACCCACAAAACAATAAAGACATGGACATGAACATAGAAATGAATAAATGTACGTTCATTTTCAAACACAAACCATTCGTCTCCCTGTGTTCGACATTCTACACATGCTTACACACTATACACATTTTGTTGTAGAGTTAAAATAAATCTTTACTACACAAATTTTGAGGTTTAATTGCTTATATCTGATTGTTGGTTAATTGTTGATTAAAGTAGGGTTTAGTCGAGCGGTCACCTCAACGATGCTAATTGAGTTTGATTAGCAGACCCTCGCTCTACCCTCTTTATTAGTGTCAGACAAATCGGATCCGACAATCACTATATCACTCGCTCTCTCAACGTAGTAGGCACCAAATCCAAGCATGACAATTTCACAAATTAACCCACAATAATGATTAAGCAATAAAAATGAGTGAGCTAAAATTTACTACCCTACAAATATTTGTATAGTAGACAAGTAGCAGGTGTCGAACCGCAAAGAAGCACACGAGGTGGAGTAGGAAAATGAATAGAATACTTAGGGATTTTTCGAATTTTTATTTCTTAAATGTTTATGTGGGTATTTGATTTATATGTTTTTGATGCTTTTAATTTGTCAAAATTTCAAGTATTAATTTTATAAATGAAATATTATTTAATATAGATAATAAATATACTATATAAGTGAGGAATAGAAAGGAAGATTTTTGGATTTTAAAATATAAAAAATAAACCAAAAAATTCAGAAATAAAATATTTGTGTGGCTTATAAAAATTCCTTTCTTTTTGGTAATTTTTGGGTAATTTTTGAGATTTTTATGGATTTTTAAATAAGGAAATACATGAAATAAACAAAATAGAAAATTCAAGAACTTGAAATGAGCCTAATAAATATATCAATCCACTCAGATTGCCCAATTTCAATTTCCTACGTTCTAAATAAGACAAAGACAATTCAGAAACTCAAAACATATTTTTATCATTTTTCTATGAATTTTTAGAATTTTACGAAGTTTTTTATAATTTGTAATTTTTAGGAGTTTTAATTAATATTTTGAAAAAAATACTTGGTATGAAAATAAATTATATCTAAATAGACAGACAGTAGTTTTTGGATTTTTTTAAAATATTTTGAAATTTTAGGGATTTTTAAATGCCAGACAAGAAAAAATACAATGTTTTTAATCTTTTTTGTAAATAGGAAAATAACTGTAATTGCTTTATAAAAAATATATGGGATAGAATATGGTTCAAGCAGTTAAGATATTTTTCTTTTAATTTTTAGATGAAAAATGATATTTTTAATAATTAAAACACAAGTACAAAATAAAATCAACAATACATTGACCTAATTGCAATTTCTATGAAGTTTCAGAATATTTAATAATACTTTAACAGAATCTAGGGGGCATCCATGTAATTTTTGCACAATAAAATATAATGCATATTGGTAGGGGTATAAATGTAAATACGTAAAACAACAAGCCAAGTATGCAATTTATCCAAAAATATTTATACTCGTATTCAAATTTTTTATACAAAATAATAACATAAAACCTAGAAGGGGTCCACACAAAATGCCCGCTCCCTCACGCACACATGCACGTGAGGTGATGTGACACTGGACTAACATGTAATATAAATGAAGTCTAGGGTCCAATATAAAATAATACAAAACTTTTACAACTACAAATGAAAGTTTAAAGACTAAAATTAAATGCAAAAATACCGTGTGTTTAAGTTGCAAAATACCCCTAAAATGTGTACCGACAGACGACATAGATGGATCCACTTATCCACGTTGCGTCCGTCGAATGGTGGATGACGCTTCACTGATTGAGGGGGGAGATTAGATCCCGCCCTCTAATCTGACGATCCTAGGGAGATCAATCCGACAACAATTGCTCCATCTAGGCTATATTCTTCATCTAATGTCCTAGAGGTGTTCTGGAAGGTCAGCAGAGCTCAAGCTCCTCGAGCTGCTCAATCAAGTCGATTTTAACCTCAAATGAAGTCCCTTCCAGCACGAATATCTTCAGGACTCAAGGGTGAAGTCCCTTGACTTGATGGTTAGCAAAAATAGGGGCTGGATGGTGCATGCAAAGGTGCTCCGACTAGCAGTGAAGATCGAGCACTGATCTCCCTGATTTCTGCAAGATAAGGGGGTGGATCATGGATCGAGAGTTCAGAGGATGAAAGGGATACGATATGGAACTGTCCAGATGGCCGGTCAACGGTCGAAACAGTCAGAACATAGGCCGGATCTCAAAGCTCTGATGAACTTCGATTTTTGATTTTAGGTTTTAAAAGATGGAATTAAATGAAATAAAAGGCAAGACTATGCTACTGGTACTCCTAGGAATTGAAAGACAAAGAAAAAGAGAGCTCACCTACCTGATGTGGCCGGGAGAAGAACCACCTAGAGAATGTCTCCAATGATGGTGAATCACTTCCTCCGCTCCTCCTCTACACCACAAGTCAGGAGGCCCCACTCACTCTCATCGAGGGCCAGCTCCAGTGATGACTTTTGGGGAGAAAAATCAGGTAGAAAGGATTAAATTTCAAAAATTGGTGGAGACGATACTTTATGCATGTTGCGTAGGAGAAGGTCTTTGATTAGGGTTTTCACATAAATCAAAAGTTGACTTGGGTCGCTCTTTGATTCGCATGAAGGGTGATGATTCTGCGAAGGATTTTCATGAATGAGCAGAGATTGGGCTTGATTCGAGCCACAAAAATTGGGAAAAGAAGCAAGTACAATGTTTGAACCAGTCCAAGAGGGGGGCATTAGTTGACCCGGGTCAACTAACTCCACCTCCTCATTAGTCCACGTCAGCTGCTAAACGACAAATCAGAAACAAAAATGGAAAGGAAAATAACTTAAAACATTGTTTCTTATTTTATGTACTATTTGGTGATTTTTATTTATTTTTATCGGCTTATTAGCTACATGTTAAAATTTACAAGTGTAATTATATGTATTTATACCCATGTTTTGTGTATTTTATTTTTATTTCATATTTTTATTAAATATTATAATTTGTACATATTTTATGTATTTATAATATACTTAAATACATATTTACATATTTTTATTTTATTTTTATGACTTTATTTATATACTTAATATATAGATGTATGTATTACTAGTATCATATACCTGTCTCATTCTATTATTTATTATAATATATTTTTAATGAGTTTTATTTTATGTATGAAATTTCAATATGTTTCAAATAATATTTACAAGTATTAAAAATGTAAAAAGAGTAAAAATATACATAATAAATAAAATGAGTAAAATTTATAGGTATATAGTACAATGGGACCCAAAAATCCAACTTTTGTATCGTAACTCTATTTTTAATAAAACTACCTTTATAAAATAGACAATTTAATTTTAAGAACAATAAAGGTGAGTTTGGTGAATATTGAATTCATATGGAGGGGATATTGATCATTGAAGTTCTGGTTGTGACTTTTTCATTTTTGTGTCCCAATTATAATGTTCATTTTTTTATATGCAATTATTTTTGTATTTTTCTGTATATTTTTGTGTACATGTTTTGTGTTTAAAATATCTTTATTTGAAGTATGTAAGATTGTGTATGAATGAGTGAAAGTTTGGATATATTTGTAGTGTAGTGGGCACCTAGGGTTGGTAGGTGTGTGTAATTTTTATCTGTATTTATTTGCTCTTATCTCCCTCTACTTTATTCCTCGTAGACCAAGTCAATATTGACTTAGTTTCAGGGTTTATGGTCAATAAGTATTTACAATACTTCCTTTATTTTTCTTTTATTTTTCATTTGTTTTGTATTTAAATACATGTATTTCTATACTATTTACAAACAATAAGCAGTGTGTTAATTTGTAGAAGTTAGATATATTTACATGTATTTATCTAGGGATTTAAAGACAAAAGAAAGGAATAAAGGTGAATGAATGGGTATTCATCAAGTTGTCGTGATGCATATGCTACTACCTTTCCATGTTATATGAGCACCGCACCAAGTCCTTCATTAGATGCATCAATGTATACAGTGAATCCCTTGGTGTCCAAGGGTAAAGTAAGGATAGGTGTAGTGATTAAACATTCTTTCAGTGTCTGAAAGCTAGTTTGACAGGTATCATACCATACAAATGGTACCCCTTTTTGTGTTAACCTCGTCAAAGGCAAGGCTATTTGTGAAAAGTCTTTCACGAACCTTCTAAAGTACCCGGGTAGTCCCAAAAAAGATCGAATTTATGATACGATTTTTGGATGCTCCCACGTAATCACCGTACTAATCTTAGCATGATCAACAAAGATACATCCTACCGTTGATTGAGATTTTCAAGGGATTTTTATTTAATTATTAAAGTGAAAGTGTCGAAGTAACCAAAAATTTCCGTCAACAAAAAAACTATTCAAACAAACACTCAAGTAAAGGAAATAAAAAAAGGAAATGTGAGCAAGAGAATTAAATTTGCTACTTATTTACCTGTATAGCGTGCAAGATCGAACCTAGGGAGGCTACAAAATCTCGAGTGTTATTTAAATTAGAGAAAATCATTGAAACAAAAAGGATTATTTTTATTGATTAATTCTTATTTTTCGTAGGATTTTATATTTTTATTTTTTTATGGAAATGAATTAATTTTTATATTTTTATGGTATTATGATTTTATATTTTTTATGATTTTTAATTTTTCAAATATTTTTTGTATTTTTATTTTTTTAAAACCATAACAATATGAAGAAAAAAATAAAAGAAAGAAAAATATCTTTTTGTATTTTTAAAATATAGGAAAAATGTACTGAAAATTTAAATAAATATATTTTTATTTTTTGTAAATTTTTAACTATTTTTTATTTTTAGAGAAATTTTAGAATTTTTAGGATTTTGAAACACATAAAAATAGGAAAAAGATTAATATGAAAACAATGGAAATGTTTTTAGATTTTTAAATAACAAATAAAAGTAAAAATATGGAAAATAATTACAGTAAAAAGCCTTTTTTTTGAAGTTTCCAGAAAGTAATTTTATGAAAATTTTTGTATGTCTATGATTTTTTATGATTTTTTGTGTTTTAATGCCTTTCTCTTTTTAGTCTGTATAAGGAATTTGAAAGTGAAATTTATATAGAAATTAAAATAAAGTAAAACAAAGAACCACAAATTTACCACAAATTTTTTCTAGAAGTTCTGAATAAGTGTTTTTAATTTTTATTTAATTAATACTGCAAATAGGAGATAAATGAGGTGTTTTAAAGTATTAAAAATACTTAAATATAATAAAATTTAAAACCAAAATTACTGGTTATAATACTACCTAACAATCGCTTAGGATGATTTTTAGAAGATCTTTAGGTATAATTTGCAATTTATTAAATACAATTTATAGAGAATTAATAAACCACAGAACATGTATTAAACTACAAAGAATAATTATTTAATGGACGAAATGAATAACAAATTAAGAAAAAAATGAGGATGTAAATGCAATTTCACCACAAATGGTAGCGTGCCAACGTACGTGAGTCACGCTGGCACATACCTATTGGTTATTATTTTATTTCCAAGGTGCAATCAATAACAAAATCCTACAAGGTGTCTATTGCAAAATCATTAAAAGATCATGTGCCATGCACGTTTATCAGTTCACAAAGGAGCGACTAAACTGCAAATAAAAATAAAATAGGGAAAAATATGCAATTATTCATTCCACGACAATACAACGCATGTTCCAATAGGCACTTATTTATGATATTAAGAAACAACAAGGGATAAAGCAAAATATTCAACGAGGTGTGTGCTTCTCACGTGCTAGATCGGATGGTGGATCTTGGATCTAGAAGATCTTATCTATGATCCGACTGTGGGGCTTTTTGGATGGCTCAGATGCAAACTGGAGAGGTATTCTTAATCCAACGGCTACATATGCAGTTGGAAGAACATGGTTGAAGGAACTCGCTTGTGAACTTTGATCGGCTGGATCGCGGCTGATCTTAGCCCAAATCGAGTCTGAAGCTTGCTGCTCTTTCCTGCTACACTCCTGCGTTGACCTGATGCAAAGTTGAAGTCCTATAATGATCCAATATAGATATGGAGCTTTGAAAATCGATGAATGTAGATGGATCTCCAGACTTCGATTCATTGATCCAGACACATCCTACATGCCTACAATGAGGATATTGCTCAGAGGGGATCCTCAGGCCGCCATTATTAGGCATATAAGAGCATAAAATGGGAATGAAAGGATGTCTCCAGTGAGGGTGATTGGAATTGGAGATGGGAATCCATATCCGGCTGGAACTGGAGGATTAGAAGTGGGGGGATGAATGAATAAAGGTCGACGATGATATGTCGAAACTGAAAATTGATGACATGGGAGCTCCGCTCATGCAGATTGGAGCTGGGGTCAAGGATGAGCGGATCTACACCAGAATCAAAACATGAAATTAAATGCTAAATCGAAGAAAAAAAGTACCTAATTACCTATAAATGGGCGAGAAAGGATCATGACCTTGATTCGATGCAGCGGTCGAAGAAGCTCAATGCCTCTGGCAGATCTCCGACGATGTGCATGGATCCGACATTCGGCTCTCAATCGTGCTCCAGTATAATGAAGCTAAGGATTTGTTACCGCCTTAGCATTCAGGAGCTACCCGCTGGTGAAGAAATGCACAAAAATCGGATCCGATCGGCAAGTGGAGATGGAGGGGGTACTTATAGGCGGTGGGTCCAAGAGAAATTCAAATGATGAGAAGGCACGTGAATTGAGGTGGATTATTAAAAATGAAGATCAGGCGAGTTTATTCGATAATCGGTTTGACAATTCATAAAGGATGCAAGGTTTATTGATGATCGGATCGATTAGGAAAAATGTGAGAAGTTGGTCTGACGAGGAAACTTTATCGAGTGGCTGGGTAGAGATGAGGCTGACCCGGGTCAACGGACCTAGGTGAGCCAATAGAAAACTGGTTGTGAATAAGACAATAGAGAATAAAGACAAAATAGCCTAAAAATGAAGAATAAATACATTAAATAGAAAATGAATTTAAATAAATAAATAATGTAAATAGAAAATGTTAACAAATAATCTTAATTTTATTGATTTTTTATAAATTAAATAAATTAAATACATTGGTCAAAATAAATTATTACCTTTATTCATAGGTATTTTTACCTATATATACAACACATTGATTTTTAATGATTTATTTTTATAAACAAATACATAATTTTATATTTTTATTTATTTACATAATTTTACAAGGATTTTATTCATATTTTTATTCTATTGTTATGAAATAATTTATTAGGTTAAATAATCAGATATATTTACAATATATACATATGTATACAATAATTTATTTTTGAGAATTTTGATTTTGTAATTTTTGTTGGCATTTTTCTTGGATATAATACAATATTTACAATTATTTTAAAATACAATATGAGCAAATATGTTCATAAAATAAACAAAAATAATATATATTCACACAATGTATAATAGAAACACAATATACAATATACTCCAAAAAGCCACATTTTGCATCTTAATTCTGATTTTAGTGAGACCACTTTCATTGTAAAGCTTATTTTATTTATTGTACAATAAAAGTAAGTTTGCTTTATTTTGAGTTTTATGGAGAAGATGCGTCTGTCAAGGTTGGCTTTACGGCTTTTTGAAAGTATCATTATTTACACAATGTACACTGAGTCTTCTTGCAATCATTTTTAATATTTACAGCTTATTTTTATGTATAACTTCCAAGGAGAAAACATTTTTATTTGGAATGATTGGGATGTAAATAAAGTAGAATAAGGAATTTTATACAAAATAATGATATATGTGCAATGATGAATCGTGATGATTACACAAGTGGAATTAATTTTTATTGGTTTTTCCATGTGAAGGCCTTATCTTTTCCTATTTTATTCTTTGTCGATCAGGTCAAGTCTTGACCTTCTCTCGAGGTAAGAGTCATTCTGTATTTATTGTATATATACACTCTTCATTTTCTTTATTTTCCCTTTATTTCTTTCTTTCTTTATTTTTGGTTAAAAATAATGATATTTATACAATATTTACAAAGGAATAAGGAATTATAAAAACATTGGTTTATTAATATTTCAAGGTGTTTAAGAAGGGATTTTAAGTTAAAATAAATGAATAAATAATGAAATGCAGATTTATACCTTTCCTAGTCACTTAGCAAACACTTATTAGAAGAATAAGTGCCTAAAAAGAAGAAGAAAGGAAAAATAAAGAATTTAGAACAATTTCAATTTTTAAATTATTCTTCACAAAATCAAAGTATGGAGCCCGATCGGACATTTAAATTATTAGTTTGGCAGAACCTTATTAGCAAATGGAGTTAAAACCTAATAACCTTCAAGTTCCACAAGACTCCTATTAAGGTCGCCTCAATAGTCAAGTCAGAACAAGTCCTCATATGCAAATTCTGATGGCTATGAATCTACTTGTATTGTATATGTGAAATATATCTCTCCACATTATGAATGACAAATACCATCCTTTCTCTTGGCAAGATAATCCTATTTACCTTATGTAGCCAGTCTTTCCTCGAGAAACGAGGTATTTACTTCTAAGTTCAGATACGTGCTGTGTCCACAATCGAAAGGGGAGGAGATAGAATAATAAGAGAACTGGAGTGTGGCCAGTGTAGCCACATCTCCTTGTGAAGCCGACCGGTGTAGCCAAGTGTCTACTAAGATCTGCTGTCTCTCTGAAGCTGGACCGATATGGTCAAATATATACATGATGATTTTTTTATTGGAATACATATTGCTTCTATTTGGTGGAAATAATTTTTGCACTACATAGATCTTAATGTGCCCCTACATATATAGAATCATTCTTTCCGCACATGTTTTGGGGTCTTAGAAAAATAGTGTTAGAGACCCATCCCTCATCCGAAGCTTTATTTCAACCCACATCTACTGTGTTTAGACGTCCATGCCACTAGACTAGGTTGGGACACACTGGCCACTCAAGGTGACTTTGTATGTTTCCATTCACGTACGTCTTTTGTCAGAGGATTCTAACCCTCACCAGCTCATCAGTGAAGAGCTATGTGTAAAGTGCTTGTCCAAGTTAGATCACCGTCTAAAAGAACCATGCATGTGTATGAAATATTCTTCTTAGACCAATCAAGATGACATGTGAACATAGTCTTGTGGACTCGAAGAATTAAGATGCCATGACATGAAAAGTCTCAACTCCACTCCTATAAGATTCCTCTGAAATTAAGCAGATTAAGGTCTTAACCAAGCTCTATCTTCGATTTTATTTCAGACTCGCTTAAGCATAAATTTCATTCTGAAGAATGCAAATGTAAATGCAAGAAAATATATACAATTTCTTTAAAAGAAAAGAAATAAAAATAAAATAAAAATCATTTTTTTGAAAGGTTTTTCAGAGAGTTTTGCAAATTTTTATGGATTTTAATTTTTCATTTTAATAATGTTTTTAATAGAAAGAATTATATACATTTACACAAATTTACAAGGATTCTATATAGATTTACAAAGAATTTTACATAAACACTAAATACGAGATTTGTACACATTTTATACAATATTTTCCAAAAGAATATTTACAAGTTTTATGTACAAATTATACAAAGGGTTTTATCAACGAATGAATTTTATTTACAAGTTTTAATAAAGAACTTTATATACAAATTTATACAAATTTTATATAAGGCTTTTGTTAAAAGAATTTTATGCACAAAAGAATTTTATTCATATATTTACAAGATGAATACAAATTCAATCTACAAACATTTGTACAACTAGTATATATACAAACACGTTATTTATATACAAGGTGACAAAGTAATTTAAAAACAATTTTACAAAAATTTTACAAACTTCTACAAACTATTTTAGCAAAAATATTTTTCAAATCATTTTACAAAATTTTACAAAACCATTTTTACAAACAAATTTACAAAAGGTTTTCAAAACTAGTTTACAAAATTTTACAAATCAATTTTACAAAGATTTTACTTACAAGCATTTTACATATATTTTTGCAATATAAATAATTTTGATACAAAATAATTTACAATCATTTTACAAAAAAAACAATTTTACAACAATTTTTACTTAAATAATTTTACAAAGATTTTTACAAAACTTTTACAAAGAATTTCTACAAATATTTTACAAAGCATTTGTATAAAGATTTTACAAAATGTTTACCAAATATTTAGAAAAGAAATTTTCAAAGAATTTTTACATAATTTTGCAAAACATTTTTATTCCTATTTATTAGCTATATTATTAGAAAAACAAAAGTACACTTTATGGCTAAATTATATACAATATACATGATACCCCCCTATACTTATCTCGAACCATGTCCTCATAGTGTCCAAGAAGCGAGAAAGGGAGACATAACTCATGCTAAGTATATAAAAGTGAAAAGAATCTATACAATAATGAATCAAAGAATAAAATGAAAAGAACCGAAGTTGACGATACCCCCTATACTTAGGACCAAATAATCCTAAGTATAGAGACTGTACAAATGGTGAAGATTAAGGAAAAGAATGTATAAACTCAACGACTTGATTTGCCCTTCCCTATACTTAGAGTAAAAGATTCCTAATTATAGAAAGAAGGATAATTAAGGGAATATAAGAAAGAAAAATAGAAATAAAAAAATAAAGAGGAAGGGAATTAAAGACATCACTCTGATAAAGCCCGGATTTATAATCATTATTCTCCATTATTATCTCTCTTACTCAACGACTTGATTTGCCCTTCCCTATACTTAGAGTAAAGGATTCCTAATTATAGAAAGAAGGATAATTAAGGGAATATAAGAAAGAAAAATAGAAATAAAAAAATAAAGAGGAAGGGAATTGAAGACATCACTCTGATAAAGCCCGGATTTATAATCATTATTCTCCATTATTATCTCTCTTACTTAAGTTAAATTACAATGATTCAATGATATTTAACTCTAATTGCTAATTTATGTGTTGTAAATAATTAACACTAATTATTATATATTTATATGGTGTAATATTTAATGTATTTATTTTCTTATTAAAAATCAAATAAAATTAGAATAAAATTGTGTATAAATAAATTATCATAAAATAAAATAATAAATACAAAAAAATAAGCAAAAGAAAAGAAAATTATTTTATATAAATTTTTATAGTATTTAATTTTTAACTATGTACAAGTGACCTCTGATCTCTTTGACTTATACAGGAAAGTTGCAGATCTCATCGAGATCTCCAACTTTCATGTTTACTACTTTTCCAAATTCAACCTCTATAATTCTTTTTGAATTAATTCTGACTTTTCTAATTTTGCTAATTTTGATTGGACCACATGGCACCTTCTGATCGTGCCACGTGTTCAGCTCTTGTTCGCCACTTGCTTTGATCAGAACCATCTGATGACCTCTTGATCAGACGAATCCCGACCGTTCTTTAGTGACTTTATTTCAGCCGTCTGATCTATGCTGATTGATCGCATCCCTGCCACTCGTTTCCACCCAAATCATAGCCGTTGGATCAGAAGATCCAACTGTATCTGCATCGCCTTCAACCTCCATGTACATGCCCTTCTTCCACCACAAACCAACCAACCGAATCTCTTTTCCCGATTTCTCTAATCGCTATCTTCATCTTTTTCCCTTGAAACCGCCACCAACCTCTGCTCCACTCGATCCTAATCCACGATTACTTAGCATCTAAACCCAACCACTCCGTCTCACCTCCCTCTTCAAATAGGCCACAACCGCTTCAAGCGACGGTTGTCCGCCCTTGCGAGAGTTCACCTTATCTTTCTTTCCTCTTCAGTGACAGAGAGAGAGACTAAGGTCAAGCGAAGATAGGTTTAGAGCTCTAGTGAGGACCTTGGTTTCCAGACTAAGTCACAACCCATATCTGCGGCTGTTCGAGATTAGTTCTCTTGTCAAGAACTTTTAGCAAAGACGATGAGGATCCTAGCTTTGTCAATCTGCTTGATATTCAACTGAAGCCATCACTTCTTCAACCATCAAGTTTCAGGTCCATATGCGATCTTCTTATTGTAGTAGTTTCTAGGATATATTCCTTGGTTGCTACACTATCCTCAACTCATCTGAATGGTCTTATAACTTCACCATTGATCACTCTTTCACGCATATCCGTCCTCGTTCTCAAATCATTTCTCCATCATTGTGTTCACTTGAATCCATTATCGTCTTCGTCATGAAGGGGACACCCATTAGGGCTCAGTCTTTCACCTTCAAGTAGCCTACCATTCCGTTCACTTTAGCCTTTAATATATCCGCAAGTGCTTGCTTTGTATTTACTAACTGTGCAAGACATCCAAAAGCTTCAATGGTCGGAAATTGGAACCTAGTTCAGATCTTTGATTTTTTCTCCGGTGATACTCCATCGCCAGGGCTCTTCAAGTATCTTCGCTCCTTCGCTGAGCAATGATCATCTTTGCCGACTAGCAACGAAGGTTTTAGGACCTTCCGATAGTAAGGAGGATCAAGGAGGAGCGGAGCAGCCTTTTCCAGAGCCCAGTCACACTTCCGCCGCGCACGGAGGAGTCTAAGAACATACACACAACATGTATCGTTGATCTCGCTTAATTGGGAGAGATCCAGCGGTCAAGAATTATCCATAAAGCCAATCTGAAGCATTACTCCAAGCCTCAGGCTCATGTGTCAAGCCTGGACCCAAGCCTAGCCTGAAGCGCCTAAAGCCGACGCGCGTTCCGAGCCTCCCTGACCAAACCTAGCCATGTCACGTGTTTTCCGCATGTGGTTGGGTAAATTGCAGTGCCCATCCCGTCATTTCTTAATATCACAGATAAGTCCTCTCGCCTATTTGTAAATTGCATAATAGCTCCAATAGGTTTTCTTATTTACATTTTAGTCCATGCATGTCTTGGTTTGTAATAAAACTTTGAAGTTTTCTTACATTTATACCCCTGATTCCATGTTGAATCTTTTTCTATCCTGAAATCTGAATAATGTGATTTTGGTCTCGTTTTAAAGCCTGTTTGACACTCTATCTTGTAGCAAGATTGGTGGATGGTTTTGATTTTAAATTCATGCACCATTTATTCTTTGTTCAAAGTTCTTGATTAATACATGAAATTTACTGGAAAAGTACTTTAAGTGATTTTTTGAAGCTATAAAATTTATCTTGAATCTTAATGATCTGCTGTTATTTAAATTAAATCATTACTAGGATATAAAATTTTTTTGATTACTGATCAAAACAGTAGAGTGGAGATTTAGATAAGATGAGACAAGCTTTTGGGATTGATTTCTCTTATTACTTAATTGATTTCTCAAGTAATTAACTCAGGGTATTTTATCATTCATCCAAGTTTGTTGTCGTCGTAATTATTTTATGTTGTTTTCTGATTCATATCTTTTGTGCATATTTGTTTGCATTTTAATTTAGTTGCATAAAAATGTGTTAATTTTCTTTCTTGATTATGTGTTGTGTATTACTTCGAAGTATTTAATCTCTGAATTACTATCTAAAGTATTTGATCTCTAAATTTAATCACTAAATTGCTAGCATCCTTTTGTTCGATCCTAGACTTCCTAGGTTATAAATTTAAGTCGAGAATCTCTTAATTGAGATTCATCTCGATTCTGTATGAGACGCTAAGTACACGTGCTACAACGGATAAAAAATAATACATGCATTTAGTGCTTCACCAGATGGTGCCGTTGTCGGGGATGCGACATATTTTGTTATTATTTTTTTAAAAACAAATATTTATTCAGTAATTTTTGGTTTAATTATTTCTAAGCTTGTTTTCTTATGTTTTGTCTTTTTAATTAATTTTTCTAATCTCTCTCGAATTTTCTAATAAATCTATATTGCTATGTGATAGGCCCGTGGAGCCGACTATTTCTGAAGGATTGCGGAGGCAAGGAGTTTGGATCAACTTACTGGAGAGCCACAAGACATATAATTAAGTTGAGAGATTAGTAGTTTAGTTAAAATATATTCCATTGACATTTACGATAGTTCTTGATTAAGATCTCGCGTATGTAAACAAAGGCCATAAAACTTTATTTATTCTTATGTGTGGTTGTGTCGAGAGTGGTTCTCGACTTGAGTGACATTTTAGGTTCAAGTTTACACCAAATAGAAAGATCGTAGGTCATTTCATTGCTTGATCTATTTCGTAACTTAGGACATACTACACAAATCTCATAAGATTCATAATTGCAAAAATCTTAGCAGATTCATAGACGCACGTAACTTACGTTCTACTTAGTCAAATTAAATAGATTTCTTCATCGCTAATAGAACTGATGTTTATGTGCAATTTCTTGATTTGCATCATATAGTTAGATTTAAAAAATTCTATTTTGCATCTACATGGAGAGTGTTGGGAAGCGTTGTAAGTATCTCTAAACAACTGCATGCATCGTTGCTTTTCGGTTGCATTCCATTTTCCGATTTCTCCCTCAGTTTTTACCAACTTAAGGATAAAGGAAATAGGGACTATACGTTAGGTGATGATTGTGGTCACTTAAATTCAAGCGATAACCAAATCTCTTAAAATCAGGACTGAATTGATGCAAGTTGACCCAAAATTAGAATAAAATCAACCTTGTTTTCCGGGCAATAAAGCCTTCATTTATTGCAGGTACATTTCAAGTGAGAGAGGACGACCTTAGGATAGAGCCATGCCACGAATTTTGTATGAACTACTGGTTTGATAAAAATGATTAGCTGCTTCTCACTGAGGATTTACGGGTACCCGATAAATGGTCCAGATTTCCTTAGCAGAGTGGAGGGTTTAGAGGACACCACACAAGGCTCGGTCCTCAACTATACGGGTAGCCATATTTATACAGTCCGACATACCTCTATACTGGATGAGAGTGGATGCAACTAGTCATAGAATCATGACAGTTTGTAAGGAAATTTAGTTCCTAACAGCTTGTAACTCTGACAAGATTTGTATTTAATCGCCAATTAAAATTTGACAAGATAATAAGGTCATCATCTTGGCCTTCAATGTTGAGTTGGTGAATTAACCAGGGTTTGTATTCGTTATTTTGTGTAAATCACTCTGCACATTCACATGCCCAGTAGAATTAGGTTCACTTGAAATCTAAGGTGCTCAAAATTTCATACTTCTTGAAATCAAAGATGGATAATTGGTTGGATATTTGCTCGGACTTTGCAAGCCTTTCACTGAACTCCCCAAATATCGCATCTTCATTGGTCCAACCTCTTCCTACTTCTTCCTTAACTGGACTAACCCGATTTGAAAATAATCCTCTTTTTGAACCGGTGTATCATGATTTACTCCTCGGGGTAGGTCACATCCCGACCGACCCCTTTCTTTCTTTTTTACTCACTGAGGAAGATCATTGCCTTGGTGAGAACGATTTGATTTCGTTATCTTCATCTAGATCTCACTCTAATCCATTGTTTGATGAAGGTGATGAAGACACAATCAAGATGCCTCCTAAAAAACATAACGGGAATGTAGAGGAAGAATAGCTAGAAGACCTGTTGCTTATAGTATTGGCTAGGTTAGCAGAATCTAAACAAAATCAAGCTCTTATGAGAGCACAACTTGGCCAGTTACATCTGGGTAATGATAGACCTATGGATGCGACTTGTAATCCTGGGCAGTTTCAGATGAGAAATTGATTGAGCCCAGCTGATCCTAAAGTAGAATATGTGTTGAAGCTGTAATTCCTTAGTTTGCTGCCACATTTTCGTGGGATTGCTCATGAGGAACCTTACACATTCCTTAGGGACTTTGAGCTAGTCTGTTCTAATCTTAGGCATCCTAGGGTTACCCAAGACTACATAGGACTCAAAGCCCTGCCATTTGTCTTGAAGGATAAGATTGATTATTGGATGAAGAACATGGGGGTAGATGTCACCATTTTTTGCCCAGTTCAAGGACTTATTCCTGAAGAAATTCTACACTTTGAGTAGAATAAATTTGATGCGTTCATGCATCACAAATTTCTCCCAACTTCCTAATGAAGCTTTCTATGATTCATGGGAGAGATTCAAAGACCTTTTACAAAAGTGTCCTTGTCATGGCTTAGAGATTACAATCCTGGTGCCGTCAGTATATTACGGTCTACACCTTGAAGTGCAGGGTTTGGTGAGTGTTGCTTGTGGAGGCAGCTACACTTCATAAGAAGCAGACACCATCTAGAAGGTGTTTGAGTGAATGGCTGAAACAAGTAGAGCAAAGACCTCTAATAGAGCTCAGTTAGAGACCCCCAATCCACTCTTATCCAATGGAGGAACAAAGGCTATAGTAGATCTTTTTGACATGGGTTTAATAGCAGATAAATTACGGCGATCGAAAGGATAGATAGACGGATGAATGAGTTGGACAATAATTTGTCTAAATTACCTAAACAAATGGCGAAACCTTCTGAGAAGGTGTCCAAGATGAGAGTACCTGCCGTGACTGCATCTGCTGCTCCCATATACTGTGTTCATCACATCCAAGAACAAGAGGTGTCAGGGCCATTACAACCATGGGTTGCGGAGCAGCCTTTAGCCCATCCTTGTTAGCAGCAACCACCATCTGTAGAGACTATTATTGAGGAGCCTCCCCAGGTGTGGGAAGTAAACAGCATGTTGTACACAAATGACCCTGCCAAGTAGGGAGGTTCTGGGGACCGATTCTCTTATCAACATCTCCAGACATTCTACACCACATCATTTACTCCTACACCTCTTCCAACTTCAACGAGCTTTGGAGCCATTCCTTATCAAGCATCAAGGCAGCAACAACAATAATTAGGGCGTTGTTGACACGGGATTCTCGGTGGATCGGATAAATTATTGATAAAAATAGTGTCGCTGATATCCTCAAAAATTCCGTGACAAACAAAAAATATTTTTTTTATTTTTGCTACTTATTAACCTGTATAGAGGACATGGTTGAACTCAGGGAGGCTACAAATACTGAGGGTTATTCAATTAATTGAAAATCAATTAAGAGAAAAACATGAATCGCAAAGGATAACTATCCTTGGTTTTTATGATTTTTTTTATTTTTTTTATTTTTTTAGTTTTTTAATTTCTAATTTTTTATATTTTCTGGTTTAAATTTTTAATGATTTAGATTTTACATTTTTTAATTTTCAAATAACGAACAATATGCACAAGCACAAGAAATATGCACACCAACTTTTTTTGTAATTTTCAATTATACTAAAAATGCTCAGGAAAAAAACAAAGAAAATATTTTTGGGTTTTAAAGTCTTGCAATGTTTTTGAGAATTTCTGTAGATTTTTCAGATGTTTTTGTATTTCTCTAAAAATCAGACAGTGAGAGAACATGGCAAATAGTGTACAACCAAAATTATTTTGCAACTTAAAAATACTTTAAGTACCCAATAACCCTGGAAATTATTTTTAATATAAACTACAAAGCAATATCTACAAACAGAGACCAAGATCAGATTTTTTAATTTTTCTAGATTTTTCTACGTTTTTTAAGAATTTTTGTTTTTCACAATTGTTTTGATTTTTATAAAGAGCTAATGCATGAAAATTGGTGAGAAATTAAAAGACATCAAAAAACACCTATACTAATTTTTTTTGGAATTTTAAGCAATTTTTCGAATTTTTATGAATTTTCAAATTTCAGGCAGACAAAATATCACTGTTTTTTATTTTTTGATATATATATCAAGTGGCAATAAAAAATGATGAAAAATCCAATTTTTTTGAGAATTTTTTAATCAACAAAAATATTTATTTCATTCAAAGAGAGCAAGCAAGTTATTGTTATGCAAATCAGGGATTAAAATGTAATTACGCTAAAGTTCTGGACTGATAAAATAACAAGAATTAAATGTGGGAAGAAATGTGATATTTACCCACTAAACATGTACGTGACACGTGCATTGAGGCTTTGGTTGGACTTCTTTGCAAATTGGAGAACTTTGGGGGCATACTTGATATTTGACCAAGAATTTTTTTATTTCCTTTTAGGGTTCTGTCTCTTTCTTTCTTCTTCATTTTCAACCAAGCAAGAGGGGGTTGGAGCACAGGGCCGCCGCCACCCTCTTCTTCTCCACGCAAAGGGGCGGCGGCGGTGGTGCTTCAGAGGGCGTGCGGATGGAGTTCTGCGGAAGAGGTGCGGCGTCGAAGCTGTCGCTAGGGAGGCGGCTACTGTAGAGGTTGGCCCGCGCAATGGAGGATGGCCGGTGGCGAGGTGGTCTTCAATGGGTATGATGCGCCGTGAGTTGGTGGTGCAGGCTCAAGGCGGCGGCCGCGCAATGGAGGTGCACGACGAGTGCGGCGGCTGGAGGTGGATGTCGATGGAGGGGAGTGGCCCGCGGTCGGTCGCTGGCTTCAGAGGCGATGCTAGAGACGGTGGGCGTGCGGGATCAAGGAGGCCCAGCCGCAGGTGGATGGGACGATGGATCGATGAAGGGAGCTTGATGTGCTTGGGGGATGTGTAGGTCGACGGCAATGGTCGGCGCAACGATGTGGAGAGTGGCCGGCGTCGAAGGACTCCCAGGTGACGACGATGGTGGTAGGGGGTGGCGGCCCTGCTGCCGTTTTCTTTTTCTTTTTTATTTTTTTATTTTTTTGTAAATTTTATTTTTTTGTAAATAGTGAATGAAAACAATAATAAATTTTTTTATTTTTTTGTAAATTCGAAATATAGGGATTAAAAACCAAAGATAAGAAATGTTTTTTTATTTTTTAATCTTTTTTTGTTGTTTTTTTATATATTATCCTGCAAAACAAATATTAGAGAGCAAGAAAACAATTGATTTTTTGTATTATTTTTTATTTATTTACAAATCAGAAAATGAATGGAGATTCGACAAAATGAAAGGATCGAATCCGACATGGTGGTCAGAGTTGGTAGATCGTGGAAGATAGAAAATGAACATGGAGAGATCGAGAACGTGAGATGAAAAATCGAGTCAAAGCGGATCAAATCGTGATGAGATTTTTTTTAAAAAGATCTAAAGAAATATATTACGATGGAATTAAAATGCGACAAATGAAACTATGATTAACCTAGGTAAAAAAATAAGAAAAATGTGGATCTCACCTTAGGAGCGGAAATGGACCGTGATCGCCTCAACGAAGGCCGACTCGCTGTCACCGGACAGCTCGGAGGCTAGGCACTCTTCTCGACGAAATTTTCTCTCGGAGATCGGACTCCTCTCTCTAAAGTTGATCAAGTTGAAATGATGGAGAAGGAGCCATATAAATAGAAAAGATAGAATGAAATTTGAATTTCTGAATTTTTTGGATAAAGAGATAAGAGAGATGAAAATTGAAATGAGATAAAGATATAGAGATAAAACTTTTTACAAAATTATCTATTTTTTTTGAATTTTCATCACTTTATTTATTTGAAATAAAAAAGTTATTTTTTTAATTTTTTATGATGGTTAATTAAAAATAGCAACTATATACATATACTATATACATATACGACATTATATACAAGGGTAAATGAGGAAATTAGTTTTTTTTTGTTTTAAGAATTTTATTTTTTTATTTTTATTTTAAATAATTAGTAAGAATAATTTACAAATATATACAAATACAATATTTACAAAATACGTGGGGAAATTGCACAAACCACCCTGGAAAACCACCTTTTTACTCGTAACACCAAAAATTATGAAATCACAGCTATTTTAAAGATAATTTAATTTAGAATCCAATGGAAGTGAGATTGGTTCAATTTGAATTCATATGGAGCCGAAATTGGTCTTTCAATCAGTGCTTATTGGCTTTTTCCAAGTGTGGTTACTTTTGTTCTGTACATGATTTTATTGTGCAATTATTTTTATTACTTAGAACACATTTTTATTTACAATTTGATTTGAAAGTTATTTGATTTGAGGTCAATTAATGCACAAATAAGTTAGTGTCAGTTTTATACAGATATACACAAAATAAGTGAGAAGTATTTACAACAACACACACACACATTTTTTTGGATTTTCTGCTTAAGGTCCCTATCTCCCCCTACTTTATTCCTAGTCGATCAGGTCAAGTCTTGACCTTCTCTCGGGGTTCAGGTTAGCCTGTATACAGTCTTCCTCTTTTTATTTATTTATTTATTCTATTTTTTTTATTTATTTTTCCTTTCTTACTTTATTTATTTATTTTAGGTTAAAATTAGTAAGAAGTATACAAAATTTTTTTACACATATGCGAGTTAGTAAGAATATGGAGTTAGTTTTATATGCATGTGTTTTATAAGGGATTTTAAGCTAAAATAAATGAATAAAGATGACGAATTGCAGATTCATCATCCCCTTATGCTTTACCTTTGATAGTCTGTTAGCAAACACTTATTTGAAAGAATAAGTGAAGAAAAAGAAAAAGAAAGGGAAAATAAAAGAAGGTAGGATAATATTGAGTATTAAACTTATCTTTATAAAATTGTAGTTTGAAGCTCTGTTGGACCTTTGGCTTATTGGTGTGTCGGAACTTCTGTGAGACTTAGAATTTTAAAATCGATAGCCTTCAAGTTCTACACATCATTGTCACAGTTTTGGCTTAGAAGTCGTCTTAGATCAATCCTCTTCCCAAAGAACACCCTATGAACATTGAACATTCGACTCATGTGTGTGAAAGGTTTTAGCTCTTCCCATCCAGAATGCCGGACTACCATGCCTATCTCCTCTCCAGTAACTCATCCTCTGGGAGTCAGGTATTTCCTTCTAAGGTCTGTCGCGATGTGTTCACAATCGAATTGGGGGAGAAGTTAGAAGAAGGAGAAAAGAACTGGAGTGTGGCCAGTGTAGTCACCTCTCCTTGTGAAGCTGGCCAGTGTAGCCGAGTCTCCACCAAGATCTGCAGGTTTTCTTGAAGCTTGGACCTTTTTTGGTCAGATATTTATTTGGTAGTGGCTTCTTTGTATTCGAATTTTTGGTGGTTCTGCTTGGATCTTGTTGTGCCCCTGCGGATATAGAATCTTTTTGATTCTGTACATGTTTTGGGGTCTTAGAAAAAATTGTGCCAGCCGTCCATCCCTTTTCCGAAGCTTTATTTCAACCTGTACTCCGGTCTTTAGATTTCCACACTACCAGAAAAGAAACTCACACCGTCTTCCACCATCCCGTCTGAGTTGAGCTAAGTGCATAGTGCGAGAGTACAAATTAATTCCTATTCCACAGTTGTACCCAGAATGAAGAGACCAGGTTAGACACTAAGAGTCAAATGCTGCACATTGTCATGTGGAACTCAAAGAATTAAGTCAAAGACCTGAAGCTTCTAAAATCCTATTTCTCGGTGAAGTTCCTCTAAAAATTAGGTGGATTAAGGTCCAACTAAGCTCCATTCTTCAGTTTTATTCCAGACATAATTTAAATGTCAATACTATCCTGAAAAATACACATGCAAATGCAAAATATGAACAATGCAAAGAGTTTTTTTGAAAAGAAATGATGCACATGTGAAAAGAACACATTTTTTAAATAATTTTCTAATTGAACTTTTTTATGGATTTTGGAGAAAAATGCAGATATAAACGAAAAGGGTTTTTTTGAATTATGCAAGTTTTTATAGATTTTTGATTTTGTGGTTTTTTTTAATAAGGAAAAAGGGTTAGTAATAAAAATGCATATATATATATATATACATACAAGATTTTTTTTGCTTTTTGTTTTTGTTTTGTTTTTGTTTTTTTTATTTTGTTGTTGTTTTTTACACACGTGGATTTTACAACATTATACACATAACCCCCAAATAAACATACTTAAAAGTGCGAGTTATGTCTAAAGTATATATACAATATATACGACACCCCCTATACTTAGCTCGAACTATGTCCTCATAGTGACCAGAGAGCGAAAAAGGAAGACATAACTCGTGCTAAGTATAGAAAAGTGAAAAGACTCCTATGCTCCAACGACTCAAAGAATAAATAAAAAGAAGAGAAGTTGGTGATCCCCCCTATACTTAGGATCAAGTAATCCTAACTATAGCAGAGTGTACAAAAGGGGAAAACCGATGAAAAGAATGTACAGACTCAAAAATAAAAAGACACGGTATGAACAACATCACCCCCTATACTTAGGGTAGAATATCCCTAAGTATAGGCAACAACAAGAGTGATGAGCAGGATGAATATGAACAACACAAATCATTCACCCCCTATACTTAGGATAAAGCACATCCTAAGTATAGCATACACACACACACACAGAAAAAGGGGTGAATGATAAAACAGGAGAAGAAAGAGTGAAACGAAAGGATATACAAGAGGAGTGGATGATCATGTATCATAGGCAGAAGATGGAATCAAAAGATCATCTGATACCACAAATATCGAGTCAACGACGGACAAGAATGTATCATGTCTAGATATGGCTTCAGCAACTGTCCGTTCACAACAAATGGCTATGCGTCAGATGACAACCCAATTATGACAATACTCCCATTGTCATGCACAGCTCTCACGATGAACGGTCCTGACCACTTGCTTTTCAATTTTCCTGGAAACAACTTCAACTTAGCATCAAATAACCAAACTTTCTGATCAGGGGAGAAAGTCTTTCTTCAAATGTGTTTATCATGCCAGCACTTGACTTTCTCCTTATACATAAGTGAGTTATCATATGCAAAGTCTCTGAATTCCAGTAATTTGTTCAAATCCAGCTTCCTGTTCTTTCCTACCTTCTTATAATCTAAATTGCATACACAGAGTGCCCATAAAGATTTGTGAATTAATTCCACTGGCAGGTGGCAAGGCTTTCCATACACCAATCTGTAGGGTGACATACCCAAAGGAGACTTGTACACCGTTGATAAGCCCATAGAACTGAATCAAGTATTTGGGACCAGTTCTTCCTATCTGGACGTACAAGTTTCTGCAATATCGTCTTGATCGCCCTATTTGAAATTTCTGCCAAGCCATTAGTCTGAGGGTGGTAAGGAGACACAACTCTGTGCTCAATGGTGTACTCCTTCACAAGCTTCTTTACTTCCCTATTAATGAAATGGCTTCCCCCATATTAAATCAGTAATTTGGGAATATCGAACCATGCAATAATATGGTCCTTGAGAAAGGAACACACTGTACAACTATCTGCAACTCGAGTAGGGATAGCCTCCACCCATCGACTAACATAATTCACGATGAGAAGGATGTACTGAAATCCCTGACTGACAGGAAATGGGTCCATGAAGTCTATGCCCCAAGCATCAGATTCATCAGAAATCTGTATATATCTTAGGGGCATGGTATCTTTGGAACCAACAATTCCTCCCATTTTCTAACAATCAGTACAACCTCAAACATACTCTGTAGCATCCTTAAACAATGTGGGCCACCATAGGCCACTCTGTAAATCCTTTGCTGCCGTACGTATCCCCGAATGATGCCCACCAGATTCTAGTTTGTGACAGTGATCAAGTACACTGGTGTGTTCCTCTTGAGGAATGCACCTTCTCCAGATACAATCCACATCCTCTCGAAATTGGTACAGATCCTCCCACTGGTAATAATGAATCTCTGACAGAAATCTGTTTACCTTGTACTTCGGCCAATCTTGTAGAACTTTCTGGGAGACAAGATAGTTCACAATATCAGCATACCATGGGAGTGAGTCCACAGACAAAATGGCCTCATCTGGAAAGGTTTCAGAAATAGGAATCATGTTCTTCTCGGAAGTCTCTGTGTCTGTGATACGGGGAAGGTGATCTGACACAACATTTTCACTCCAGGTTTATCTCGAATCTCTAAATCAAATTCCTGGAGAAGAAGGATCCATCTGATAACGCGTGGTTTGGCATCTTCTTTGCCTGTAAGTATCGTATGACAGTATGATCGGTGTACACAATAACGTGTGAGCAGATGAGGTAAGATATGAACTTTTCTAGCCCAAACACAACTGTAACATCTCCTTTCTCTGTAACTGTATAATTTTGTTGTGCTTCATCCAGAGTCTTGCTAGCATAGTGTATAGCAAAACTGCTCCAACTGCGAAATCTGATGCATCCGTCATGATCTCAAAGGGAAGAGACCAATCAGGTGGCTGTAAGACAGGAGCACTAGTAACCATTTCTTTCATTTGATTGAATACAAGGAGAACTTTCTCATTGACAACAAAATCAGTCTCCTTACACAGAAGCTCAGTCAAAGGTCTGGTGATTTTGCTGAAGTCCTTTATGAATTGCCTATAGAATCCTACGTGTCCCAAAAATGACCTCAACTGCTTCAAATTCTGTGGTGGCTCTAACTTGGAAATCACATCAATCTTAGCCGGGTCAACCTCCATACCATGTTTGGAGATGACATGGCCCAATACAATCCCATTAGTCACCATAAAGTGACTCTTCTCCCACGAGAGCACTAGGTTCACCTCACAGCAATATTGAAGAACTCGATCTAAATGAGCAAGACATGTGTCAAAACTATCCCCATAGACCAAGAAATTGTCCATGAAGACTTCAAGAAAATTGCCCACCATGTCGGCAAAAATGACCAATATACATCTTTGAAATGTAGCTGGGGCGTTATACAATCCAAAGGGCATCCATCTAAAGGCGGAGGTGCCAAACAGACAAGTAAAAGTAGTTTTCTCCTGGTCCTCAGGAGCGATAGCAACTTGGTTGTATCCTGAGTACCCATCCAAGAAGCAAAAGAACTCTTTCTCTGCCAACCTCTCAATAATCTGATCAATAAAGGGCAATGGAAAGTGATCCTTCTTGGTAGCCGAGTCCAGGTGTCGGTAATCTACACAGACATGCCAAGAAGTAGGTACCCAGGTCGGAATCTCCTCATTACGGTCATTCTTTACGATCGTAATCCCAGATTTCTTCAGGACCACATGTAAAGGGCTGACCCATTTGGAATCTGAAATGGGATATATAAAGCCAACATCACACCATTTCTTGATCTCCTTCATGACAACCTCCCTTAGGTTTGGATTTAGACGGCGCTGACATTCACGGGAGGGTTTACAGTCATTTTCTAGGTAGATATGATGCGAGCACAATGCTAGATTGATCCCACGGAGATCCGAGATATTCCATCCTATGGCCTTGTGGTTTCTCTCAAGAAACTCTAGCACGCGAGATTCTTGTTCAGTGGTCAACTGCAAGCTGGGGATGACCGGAAACATTTGGGGGGGACCGCAAGGAAGGCATATTTCAACGTTGATGGTAAAACTTTGAGCTCAGGTGGGGTTTGAATCGGCTCTACGATAACCTCTGCTACTGTACTAGTAGACGGTATGTGATCTGTGCTCTGTAGACTATCCACCTTGGCTATTGACGGCTCAGCAAATAGAATATCTAATAGATCTGTAATGAATGATCTCTGCTCGAGAAGGAATGGCTCATCAGGGTTTTCAATATTCTTATCAATGAATGGCTCAGATATCTCAGCAACAATCTCAGAAAGATGTCTCTCATCTGTGCATAAATCAAGAAATTCAACGAATGGCTCAGATATCTGTACCTCAGAACTCTGCTCAAACTGCTCATCGACAACTATCTCAATTGGACCACCAAGGGAACTCATGTCGACTGTACTTTCCAGAGAGTCCTTTTGGGAAAGGAGCTCCTGGGTATCTATAAAATCTGTGAAAAGATCTGTCTCTCTGAATTAAGAAAGAAAATCACAGTCATCTGGCTCTGATATAACTTTCTCTGTATCATCTGCTGCTGGTGGCGGTGATGGTCTAGGATCAGAGATCGTCTCAATTTTCACCTTGTCACTATGATAGTGAAAGATGATCTCCCCAGTACCATAATCAACTGCTGCTTCGGCCGTTCGGGGGAACGGTCGACCTAGTATGATCGAGATATGGAGTAACAGTGCAGGTATGTCCATATCCATGACAACAAAATCAACAGGGAATTTCATTCCCTACGCTGTTATAATAACGTCCTCTAAAATGCCTCTTGGCCTCTTAATCGATCTATCAGCAAACTGAAGGATCATTCTAGTTGTTTTAAGAGGCCCTAACAGGAATTCAGTTAATAAAGAGGGAAGGCATGAGATTAATGGAGGAACCGCTATCGAGAAGAGTACAATCAAATTCTTGATCAAAGATATGGCAACGGATGTGAGGTGCTCCCTTGTCTTTCTTTTTAGGAAGAAGGTTACTGATGGCATGAACTTGGCCGTGGTCAAAATGTGTTTCTCTGTCTCCTTTCGTCTGTTCTTCCTTGGTTGACTCTTTTAGGTACATGCCCCTTTCATTCCCTTTTTTACTGTAGGCATGTATTCCATGACCTTAAGGAGTGGCATCTTTAAAAAGATGTTCTGTAAGATCTCAACCACTCCAGGATTAGATAGTGCTATTTTTAATTTTTAATTTTTTTAGCTTTGAGAGCAGAAGGAAATGGCACAGAATCAGAATAAACATGCAAACGTTCATTTCCTTTATTCAAAGTAGAATCATTATGTACAAGAGGACAACCAGAATCAGTATGTATAGTGTTGTCCAATCTAGGTGAAGGAAAAACAGAATCTAAAACGGAAAGGGATGTTGCTGCTGGTGAAGAGGAAGAATCTGCGACTGGTATATTCTCCCTTGCTGATGGTGATCTGCATCTGCCTGGTGAAGGTGGTGGTGAAGGCGGTGAAACTCCAGATGTGGGTGCTGCTATACTGGGCCTCTCGACTGCTGGTGAAGGAGATGATGTAGAAGATGATGCTCTCTCAGTGGATCGATCTCCCAACCCCAACTGCTGCATAGGAAGTTGCAATCTCTTACCGCTCCTGAGATGAATGGCATCAGATAAACATGTAAAATCAAGGGACATACCTGTCTCAGGGGTGGGTGGCCATTGGCTACCTGCTCCTTGCGTCTGAAGTTGTTGGTGTTGGCTTCAACCTGTGATGGAATCAGTGTCTTGGTGGTGGTCAGGTCATCAATCTGCTGAGTCAGTTCATTCATGTTCTTCATAAGTAGTGTAAGTTGGTCCAGTGCTGGATTGACTGAAGGGACCTCAAGCTGCTCATTGTCTGGATGTCGCTGAGGCTGATAGTACGGAGGCTGTTGGTACCTATACGGATTCTGATAATGAGGAGGAGGAGGGGGAGAATACTGTCCATAATATGCAGTCTGCTGCTGGTTAGGATGAGGGAAATACATAGACTGCTGCTGAGGCTGGCCTTGTCTCCAGTTTTGGAATTGAGGTGGAGACTGATACTGAGGCTGGAACTGTTGGTGCTGGTACTGGAATTGCTGCTGTCTGCCTCCCTGAAACTGGTGGGTGGGTCTCTAACCCTACTGTGAACCTAACTGGCCTTACCCCGATGGACGGGGATGGTTTCGCTTACAGTCGAACCAGATACCATTCACCTCCTGAATACCAGGTGGAGGTGGAGACTGCTGCTCAGGAATGTAGGATACCTCTTGTTGATACAGAACTATCTGATGTGAATGCTGCTGAACCTGATCAGGTGTCTGTACGTAGTAGACATGCTGAACTGTGGATGGTCCTTCGCTACTCTACTTGGTGGAAGAAGTCTGCTCCCTAGTAGAGGTATTGACTGCTGCATTCGTACTGTGGACTGCACTGATAGAATTTACAAGAAGCTCCATATGCTTTGTTATTTCATCCAGCTTATCCAGGTTCTTTGTCCTCTGCTCGATCACATGAAGCTTATCAAGTTCTTGGGATCGCTTTTCAATAATGTCCACTTTGGATAGGTGGTTTCCAATGATGGCCAGGTCAGTGCTATCCACCTTATCCACTTCTTTTGTTGCCATCATATTTACATCCTTGTGGGGTGCTGCAGGGGTGGAGACGGGGTGCTTCTGAAAAGCACGTGAAGAAGAAAGAGCTGTTGAACTTTCCGCCATCTCCTCAAAAATTCGGTAAAGGACATCCTCATCCTTATTGAAGTGACTTCCCCCACAAGTGGCATCTACTAGCTTCTGATTCTCAATGCTTAAACCCCCAAAGAAATTTTGTACAAGGCTGGTCTTTGGAATATCATGATGGAGGCATTTCTCCGTCAGATCTTTGAATCGTTCCCATGCGTCGTGAATAGGCTCTTAGGGCATCTGAGAGAAATTAGCAATCAAGGATCACATTTGGTTGAGTCGTCCAAGTGGATAATACTTGTTCAGAAATGCGGACGTCAACTCTTCCCAAGTAGTGAAAACCTTCCCCAAGTGATTTAACCAATACAAAGCTTTGCCCATCATACTGAAAGGAAAGGTGGTCATATGCACTACTTATAATGGGACATTTGGGTAGTGTATTGTTCCACAAATGCGATCGAACTGCTGGAGGTGTATATAAGGTTCTTCATTAATATTTCCATGGAATATTGGGAGAAGAGGTAAAATAGTAGGCTTAAGCTCAAAATGCCCATGAACAGTAGGGATTTGTATCCAAGAATTTGTCTGTCATGCCCCTAGATTATAATCATCTTTTAGTGTAGGCTTAGCCCCAGGTTCTATATGAGGTTCTTCTCCCCCATTCCCACCTCCAGGGTTTCTGTTGTTCCCCTCTCTCCTATCTTTTCTTTCCTGTCTCAGCTCGAGAATCATGTCTCTCAATGCATTCTGAAAATTAGCGTGCTCTGCTATCTGGGCTTGAATTGTCTGGATGGAGGCTAACATGGTGCTGTTGATCTCGCTCTACTTCGACATGGTTCCCTTTCCCTTTGGTGGCATCAAGTGTTCGGTGTCTGACTCTGAAAATGTGCATGATACTCGATTAGTACTCAAAATTGATGGAGTCTCAGATATTAATTCGAGATTAAAGACAATCTCAAATAGTGGATTGATGGATGTTGTGAAGGGTGAAGTGGAGAAAGAGGAATATTCGGGAAGTGAGTCTCCCTGAATAGAAGGTGAACAGCTTGGAGTGTAGAATGAGTTCGCAGAGTCCGAACGAGAAATACTCCTGTCTGACATCTTCAAAATCAATAGGCAGGATGCGAGAACATGAAGGTCAATGCAAAAGTGAAAGCGAATGAAGGCACAAATTGCACAAAAGGATCTTTATCGCTAGCAAGCAAACACAATACAAACCCCCAGTTCGCCAACTCAACTCAATGTGAAGACCGTGATGGTTCAGTTAATTATCTTGTCAATTTTAGAGTTTGGTGACAATACAATCTATAAGAGTGGTTAAAGCGAGCTGTTAGGAATCCAATGCTCTCAGGAGACTGGCCTAATCCCAAAGTTAGATCTTTCCCAGCCAGTATGAATTACGTACCGTTTACCGACTACCCGATCAATTCAATCTGTTAAGGACGTCACGAGCCGCTTTACCGGCTACCGGAGAGATCCTCACTGGAGAATGACTAAACCAAGATAGTAGTCTGAAAAGAGTTAGGGCATGGCTCTATCCTAGTGTGCGGGTCGCTCTCTCGCTCAAGCAAACCAAACAATGAGGGGGTTACTCTCCGCAAAACAATGATTTTTCCTTGTCTTTTTTAGGGTCGAGTTTTCTTTAGCAGTCTTGGTTTTAGCAGTTATCACTTGGTTAAAATATTTTCAACGTATCGCCTACCGAGTGTCCAATTTCCTTTTTAACTTATGTGAGTGAAAACAAGGAAGGAGATCAGAAATGCTAATGCGGGATTAAAAACAATGATGCATGCAGGGGTTAGAGATGCGTACCTTGTCGCCATCTCTCTACATGCAAGTGATCCGTACAGAATTTAAATAAACTATCCTATATGATGCAAGTGAACCGTCCTAGATGATAGCTTATATTAATGGGCAAGAACAAGTTAATTGACTAAGTCCAAATTACGCTCTACTCTATAGGCACAAAAATTTCTTATTTAGGGTGTTTGGACCTAATTAATTACCTAGCTCAAGCAAATTAATTAAAGCAATCAAGAGGTATCTCACGAAATCCGCGGGAAACAAAGAAAAATAAGGCGATGAAAACAAAATCGGTGAGGTACCCCAGGTGCACCGGCACTTGGCGAAACAGACCCCGCAACAAATGAATGTCCGTTTACAAGAGTTCAAACACTAGAAAAGAAACTCTCTCTCTCTCTCTCTCTTTTCGTCTCCTTCACTTCTTCTTCTCCTCTTCTCACGCTATCATGCGACTTGGTGAAGAATCAGGCCGCCTCCACGTCGCTTTGGTGCTTCGGCTCTCCTAGGATCGCCTCCTTCGCTCCACGGGCCCTCACAAGAAAAAGAACAGAGAATGCGCAAGAAATACAATTATCAAATATGAGAAAGAAAAATGAAACATATGTAATGGATATGAACAATGAATAATGTCATAAATTATAAACAAATATTTACAACCACGAATAGCAGGTCAAAAGAGAAACCTAACTACCCTCGCCGTGCCTCCCCGGCAACGGCGCCATTTTGTTGACACGAGATTCTCGATGGATCGGATAAATTATTGATAAAAATAGTGTCGCTGCTATCCCCAAAAATCCCGTGACAAACAAACAAATATTTTTTTATTTTTGCTACTTATTAACCTGTATAGCAGATAGGGTCAAACTCAGGGAGGCTACAAATACCGAGGGTTATTCAATTAATCGAAAATCAATTAAGAGAAAAACAAGAATCTCAAAGGATAACTATCCTTGGTTTTTGTGATTCTTTTTATTCTTTTTTTTTAATTTTTTTATTTCTATTTTTTTATATTTTCTGATTTTCAAATTTTTAGTGATTTAGATTTTGCAATTTTTAATTTTCAAATAACGAACAATATGCACAAGCACAAGAAATATGCACACCAACTTTTTTTTTGTAATTTTCAATTATACAAAAAATGCTCAGGAAAAAAAAGAGAAAATATTTTTGGGTTTTAAAAGTCTTGAAATGTTTTTGAAAATTTCTGTGGAATTTTCAAATGTTTTTGTATTTTTTAAAATCAAACAGTGAGAGAATAGAGCAAATAGTGCACAACCAAAATTATTTTGGAACTTTAAAACACTTTAAGTGCCTAATAATCTTGGAAACTATTTTTAATATAAACTACAAAGCAATATCTACAAACATAGACTAAAATCAGATTTTTTATTTTCAAGAAATTTCTACATTTTTTTAAGTATTTTTATTTTTTCGCATTTTTTTTGGTTTTATAAAGAGCTAATGCATGAAAATAGGTCAGAAATTAAAAGACATCAAAATACACCTACACTATTTTTTTTGGAATTTTTAAGCAATTTTTCATTTTTTTAAGAATTTTCAAATTTCCGCAGATAAAGTATCAGAGTTTTTGATTTTTTTAATATATCAAATGGTAATAAAAATTGATGAAAAATTTATATAATGATAAAGACTAGAGCAGGAGCATACCAAATTTTTTAAGAATTTTTAGATCAATAAAAACATTTATTTCATTCAAAGAGAGCAAGCAAGTTATTGTTCTGCAGTTCAGGGACTAACTAAAGTTCTAGACTGATAAAATAACAAGAATTAAATACGAGAAGAAATGTGAAATTTACCCACTAAACATGTGCATGCCACATGCATTGAGGCTCTGGCTAGACTTCTTTGCAAATTGGTGAACTTCGGGGGCATACTTGATATTTGCCCAAGAATATTTTTATCCCCTTTTAGGGTTCTGTCTCTTTCTTTCTTCTTCATTTTCAACCAAGCAAGAGGGGGTTGGAGCACAGGGCTGCTGCCACCCTCTTCTTCTCTACGCAAAGGGGCGGCGACGGTGGCGCTTCAGAGGGCGCACGGATAGAGTTCCTGCAAAAGAGGTGCGGCATCGAAGCTGTCGCTAGGGAGGCGGCTACTGCGGAGGTTGGCCTGCGTAATGGAGGATGGTCGGCGACGAGGTGGTCTTCAGTGGGTATGACGCATCGCGAGTTGTGGTGCGGGCTCAAGGCGGCGGCCACGCAATGGAGGTGCACGACGAGTGCGGCGGCTGGAGGTGGATGTCGATGGACGGGAGCGGCCCGCGGTCGGTGGTTGGCTTCATAGGCGATGCTGGAGACGGTGGGCGTGCGGGCTCAAGGAGGCCTAGCCACATGTGGCTGCGGTGATGGATCAATGAAGGGAGCCTGATGTGCTCGAGGGATGTGCAGGTCGACGGCAATGGTCGACGCAAGGATGTGGAGAGTGGCCGGCGTCGAAGGACTCCCAGGCGACGGTAATGGTGGCAGAGGGTGGCGGCCCTGCTGCCGTTTCTTCTTCTTTTTTATTTTTTATTATTTTTTTGTAAATTTTATTTCTTTTGTAAATAGTGAATGAAAACAGTAATAAAAAAACTTTTTTTATTTTTTTTTGTAAATTCGAAATATAGGGATTAAAAATCGAAGATAAGAAATGTTTTTTTTATTTTTTTATCTTTTTTATTGTTTTTTATATATTATCCTGTAAAACAAATATTATAGAGCAAGAAAACAATTGATTTTTTGTATTATTTTTTTATTTATTTACAAATCAGAAAATGAACAGGGATTCGACGGAAATGAAAGGATCAAATCCGATTCTCCGACCACCATGCATGGTCGGAGTTGATATATCGTGGAAGATAGAAAATAAACGCGGAGAGATCAAGAATGTGAGATGGAAAATCGAGTTAAAGTGGATCAAATCGTGATGAGATTTTTTTAAAGATCTAGATAAATATACTACGATGGAACTAAAATGAGACAAATGAAACTACGATTAACCTAGGTAAAAAAATAAGAAAAATGTGGATCTCAACTTAGGAGCGGAAATGGACCGTGATCGCCTCAACGAAGGCCGACTCGTTGTCACCGGATGTCTCTAAGGCTAGGCACTCTTCTCGATGAAATTTTCTTTAGGAGATCGGGCTCCTTTCTCTAAAGATTGATCAAGTTGAAATGAGGGAGAAGGAGCCATATAAATAGAAAAGATGGAATGAAATTTGAATTTTTGATTTTTTTGGATAAAGAGATAAGAGAGATGAAAATCGAAATGAGATAAAGATAAAGAGATAAAACCATTTACAAAATTATCTAATTTTTTGAATTTTCGTCACTTTATTTATTTGAAATAAAAAAGGTTATTTTTTATTTCTTATGGTGGTTAATTAAAATTAGCAACTATATACATATATTATATACATATATGGCATTATATACAAGGGTAAATGAGGAACTTAGCCTTTTTTGTTTTAAGAATTTTATTTTTTATTTTATTTTAAAAAATTAGTAAGAATAATTTACAAATATATACAAATACAATATTTACAAAATACATGGGAAAATTGCACAAACCACCCAGAAAAACCAACTTTTTACTCGTAACTCCAAAAATTATGAAATCACAGCCATTTTAAAGACAATTTAATTTAGAATCCAATGGAAGTGAGATTGGTTCAATTTGAGTTCATATAAAGCCGGAATTGGTCTTTCAATTAGTGCTTATTGGCTTTTTCCAAGCGTGGTTTACTTTTATTCTGTACTTGATTTTATTGTACAATTATTTTTATTAATTAGAACACATTTTTATTTACAACTTTGATTTTGAAAGTTATTTGATTTGAGGTCAATTAATGCACAAATAAATTAGTGTCAATTTTATACAGATATACACAAAATAAGTGAGAAGTATTTACAACAACATACACATTTTTTGGATTTTCTGCTTAAGGACCCTATCTCCCCCTACTTTATTCCTGGTCGATCAGGTCAAGTCTTGACCTTCTCTCGGGGTTTGGGTCAGCTTGTATACAGTCTTCCTCTTTATTTATTTATTTATTTATTTTATTTTATTTTCTTTTTTTCCTTTCTTGCTTTATTTATTTATTTTAGGTTAAAATTAGTAAGAAGTGTACAATATTACACACATATGCAAGTTAGTAAGAATATGGAGTTAGTGTTATATGCTCGTGTTTTATAAGGGATTTTAAGCTAAAATAAATGAATAAAGATGACGAATCACAGATTCATCAGGCGCCATCAGACGTATCACACGAGCTAGCAGGGCTCGCATGTTCAGAATCATATCTAACAACAACACCCTTATGGTCATGAGGGCCAGTCTTCACGTTCTTCATATCCTTCCTCTTCCCAATAACAACATTCATCATCAGGTTCAATGGATTTTCATCGACAAATTTTGGATGAAATGTGTTCCTACAGAAACAAATTACATGATTTGAGGGTTGATCTCAACCGTCTTTCTCATTTAAATGATGAACACAAATTCCCTCTACATCCATTCCAGCCCATGTTCAGGCTAATTCCAATAGTATGAACAAAACACTTCAGCATTTTTCTATGGATCAAGTATATTATTCGGATTTTCACAAATATAAACAAAAGATCTCTCCGTTTGATCATGTTCATCATATGTCTCTCAAGACTGGACAAACCGTGGCCATACCATGATCGGGGTAAGGGCATGTATAGGACCGACTCTGAAGCTCAGCCTGAGGAGACTTCAAAGGATGATGATGCCAGGCATCTTCACCAGAAAGAAAGTACTTCCAAAAGAAGATTTAAGAGGATTACAAGAGCAGAGCAGCACACGTCAGATTCAAGGTCTACGAAGGACCTTGTGCCTTCAGACAAGGAGAATGCACATTCAGCAGACATTCCCTATCCTCAAGTAGATGATTCACATGTTATTCCAATTGTAAAAGATTCATGTTTAAAAAATTCAGTTTCTAATGATAATAATGAGCGTGTTTCTGTTTATGAATATGAGTCTTCACTTCATTCTCTGCTTATCTCTTTCCCCATGCTCTAATGGCAGAAACACACATCATTAATAAGATTCAGAAAGATGATCCGGATATGGCACGATTTGTAGAGATAATATCATGGTAAAAGTGCCATTTGATGAGTATGTGGTTAGTCACCCTACATTTCAGAAATATCTGAAGGTGAGATGTACACCAAGCAGAGTTAGCGGGAAAAACCGAACAATTACATTAAGACACATATTCTTTCGGTTGCCACTACTTTTTATCTCAAGAACCAGAAATTGCCACATAAGAAGAGAGACTTAGGTGCACATTATGTGGTTAGTCACATCAATGACATAATGTTTGCATGCACTCTACTAGATAATGGCTCTTCGATCAATTTATTATCCTTTTCCTTATATGAGAAACTGAAATTGGGTCCTTTACGCAAATCTAGAGAAATACTTCAGTTTGCAGATAAATCAATGAAAATGGCTAAGGGTGAGATCAAGAATGTCATTATCTTTATTGAGGGACAAAATTATAAGGTGGATTTCACGATCCTTGAAATGAATATTCCTCATGATTGGAGAGATTCACATATTATCCTTGGGCGGCCTTTCTTTAGGACCACTGGAGCATCATTTGATTTATATAGGGATGATGAAGTTATGTTCTCCAGGCGGAGAAGTGGAACTACATATAAAGCAGACAAAATGGCAGCAACCTGATTTCGAGTCCAGCATAGATTTCTCTTCATTCTCTGAGGCAGATTGTGATGTAGTCAACACAATTGGGATTTGGGCACAAAACCCACCAATATAGAATGAGATATTCTTATCTGGAAAGGACAGTGTACACATAACAGTTACTAATACATTACCAGAGTTCTTGAAGTATGCATTCCCCTATTCCCTTGATGACACAGAAGTTCCTTTGGACTTCTCAGTTCCCCTTCCTTCAGAACAATCAAGGGAATTGAATGTTGAGTCAGATGTGACCTTAGTCGAATTACCATATATTTTTGGCAATCCGACTCCCTATTCTTCAGTACAGTTGGTGGACAACACCATAGTTGAGTCATCTCCACTATGCAGCACAGATCCAGATTCAATAGTAGTTCAACCTGATATACCTGATGATTCATCCTTGCCAAAGTTGAAACCACTACCTCCTACACTGAAGCACACTTTGCTTACAGGACCAAAGAATAAGTTTCCTGTCATCCTTAGTTCTTGGTTGACTGTAGAGCAGAAAGCTAAGTTGTTAGAAGTGCTAGAGAAGAACCGTAAGGCTATAGGTTGGACTGTGTCGGATCTCGTGGGTATAAATCCCGCACTCTGTTCACACCACATTTTTGTTGAGGAAATTGCTAGACCTTCCCGTGAGTTTCAAAGGAGGCTTAATCCAATTCTACGGGAAGTAGTTAAGAAAGAAATAGAGAAATGGTGTGGAGCGGGATTTATTTACCCTATCTGTGACTCCAAATGGTCCCTACAGCCCAGGGGCATAAGCATAAAAAACTATATAAAAAGTTCTACAAAAAGGTCCTCAAAGGACCGTTCTGTAAAAAAATACAATTGTTTTACATTTAGGTCCCTTCGGAGGGACCTAAATACAAATTCTGGAAACCTGAGGAGCGGGTTGAAACTTCAGAAAACGTCCTAGATTTAAGGTGCAATTTCTCCACCGATTCGCTGTGGATGGCTAGGATTAGATGCTTCAGGCGCTGATCTGATTGTTCTGCTCTTGCCACGTGTCGCCAAATTGTGCGTCTCCCTGTTCTTGAGTCTGTTGGAGGGCTGATGAATGGGTCTTCTTCTCCAACTTTTCCCAAGCAAATGGCGGCGATATGGTGCTCTCCGGCGGGGCCAGAGGGGTGGCTCCTCCACCCCTCGAGCTCGCCCACGATAGGTGGTGGTCGGCGGCGGCTCGAAGCGGCGGTGATCAACTAAGGAAGGTGGCGGTGCACTGCAATGGCATCTGTTCATCTGATGGTTGCACCATCTTCGAATTTGATTTCCGTGAAGATAAAGGCTCCCAGAAACTTGGATCTTGCTCCTGATTAGAGAAGAACCTGCAATTAACAAATTTGTTCGCTCAATTCATGAAGAATCAGCTCAAGGGTTAAAAGATGCAAGCTCAAAACATGGCGAATACTAAAATTCCAGAATTATTATGCCAGTTGCGTGAAGAGGATGATGGAATGAATCGCGAAAAGTATCAAATCGAAACGAGTTTGAAAGGGAATTTGTTTGGGTGTCTAAACTAATTGGTTAAGCGTCCTAATGATGTGATTAACCTCGCTAATGTCTACATGAAGATCGAGGAGAAAATAAGGCGAAAATGAAGGAGTAGGTCTGTGGGTTCAAGGTGTATTACCTGGAATGAGTTGCTCGACGGTCGACCTTGGCCGGAGCTCCACGCGGCGCTGTGGCGGCGATGCAAGGCTGAGCACGGCCTTGGAACCTCCTCCGATGTCTCCTCCTCCACGCGAGCACCTTCAAGCGGAGATGTCACCTCCTGAGCAATCGGAGCGAGGCGAGGAAGTTGGGGATTCGGGCAACTGGAGCAGAAGCTTAGGTTGTTGGAAAGTTAGATTGTTAATGGTGGATCTTTGGGGCTATAAATAGATGAGATTCGTGGGATCCAAGTTAAGATCGAATGGCTGGCGGCGTTCTTGGTTGTTAGGAGATTAATATCAACGGTTTAGATCGACTGGAAGTGTTGAGATGCGTGCGAGATAAATCAAGGAAGAAGGCCGGTCAGTGCAGGCGGGTAGAACTGCTTCTTGGAGAAGAAAAGCCAGGTGCTGACAAGTGTCAGCACCTGGTTGGCCCAGATATATTAAATACTTCTAAAATATATATTAAATAGCATTTAATATTATTTTAAAAAGGTATAAATATAAGAAATGTAGATAAATTAATTATCTAATTTATGAAATAAATACTTTTTATTAATAATAAATATTTTTTGAAATATAAATATTATATTAATAGATATGTATTTATAAATAGGTTTTAGTTTTTTAATTTAATAAATAAATAATTAAAAATTAAGTTTATATTTTTCTAATTATTAGAATAATAAATAAGGCTTGTGGAAATTTTTATGGATTTTAATAAGTTAATTTACATATTTTAATAAATAGAGGTATAGGTTATCTAGTTCATTTATACCTATAATTTAGGGTTTTTGAGTTTATTAAAATAATAAATAAGCTCAAAAAATTATGAAATAAATTAGGGTGAAAATACAAGATCATGAAATAATTTTAAAATTATAAAATTAAGAAAACTATAAATAATGTGTATTACATAAAATAAATAGCCCAGAAACCCCGTTGTCTTTTGGTCCCAAAACCGACTTTTTGCAAACGGATTCCGAATTCAATGAAACCACCTTTATTAATTAGAGAATATTATTTTATGAACTTTAAAGGTGAGTAAAGTGAAATTGGAGTTCATATGAGGAAGTTATGATGTTCGGAAGTTGAGATTTTGACAATTTGTAGGCTAGGTTTCTTGGCATATATATAGGATAATACTTTTAACTTATTTTTATATTTTTATATACATTTTTAGAAATAATTAGGAAAAGAGTTTGGTGAAAAATATGCAAATATGAATTAATTAAAAAACTTCGAAGTTTTATATTTATTTTATAAATAGTGAAAGGTGTATACAATATGACAATTTATTTTTACGGTTTTCTTTCCTTATCTCCCCCTACTTTTCAGTTTGTCGACCAATCCATGCTGACTTGGTATCGGGGGTTAGGCTATAAATATACCTTGCAGTTATATTTATATTTTAAGTCATATTGTACATATATACATATATTCAATCTGACTTTTTGTTCTTTTTCTTGTTCTTTATTTATTTACATGATTTTGATGGTTAAAAGTGAATATTTATACATGAATGAGGATTTGTTAAAAGATGAGAATTAATGAATATTTACATGCATTTGTTAAGGGTTTTAAGAAAAAATGCGACAGAAAAGTTATGAATCATGGATTCATCAGTGGCATCTTTACATGTTGTCCCAAAGAAGTCGGGAATTCAGATTGTGTCCAATGAAGAAGGAGTTGAGATTGTGACACGAGTACCCACGTCGTGGCGTATCTTTGTCAGCTACAGGTGCCTGAATGCTGCGACCAATAAAGATCACTTTCCCTTGCCTTTTATTGATCAAATTTTGGAGAGATTAGCTGGGAAAGAGTTCTTCTAATTTCTTGACGGGTACTCAAGCTACAATCAAGTAACAATCGCCCCTGAAAACTAGGAAAAGACCACATTTACATGTCCTTTCAGCACATATGCATTCAAGCGCATGCCTTTTGGGCTATGTAAAATCACATGCACTTTTTAGCGGTGCATGATTGTTGTGTTTGCCGAGATGGTTTGGGATTTCCTTGAGGTCTTCATGGATGATTTCTCAGTACATGGTGATTCATTTGATTCTTGTTTAGTGCACTTGTACCGAGTTCTTCAGAGCTGTAGAGAGGTGAATCTGGTACTCTCCTGGGAAAAGAGTCATTTCATGGTCAAGGAGGGTAACGTGTTGGGGCATGCCATCTCCAAAAAGGGAATGGAGGTCAATCCTGCTAAGATGGATGTGATCAAGAAACTTGATCCACCAACCAACATCAAGTCAATGAGATTATTTTTGAGGCATGTTGGATTTTATAGATGAATTATTCATGATTTTTCTAAAATACATGACCACTGACTGAGCTCTTAGGAAAAGACATCGAGTTCTTTGTCAATCACAAGTGTCTTGAGGCCTTTGAGCTTCTTAAAAAGAAGATCCACGACTCACCGATTCTGCAAGCTCATGATTTGCCTCTTCCCTTTTAGAACATGACTGATGCTTCGGATTTTGCTATAGAAGCCGTATTGGGACAACGACAAGATCAGATTCCGTTTGCTATTCACTATGCAAGCAAAGTCTTGGATCCAACATAGTGAAATTACATAGTGACTGAAAAGGAAATGCTTGCGGTAGTTTGGACATTAGAGAAGTTTAGGTCTGTGATTTTAGGCTCCAAAGTGACAATTTTTACAGATCATTCAGCCATTAGGCATCTTGTGGAAAAGAAGGATGTGAAGTTGCGTCTTCTTAGATGGATATTGTTACTACAGGAATTTGATTTGGAAACCAAGGATAAACCTTGAGTATAAAACATAGTGGCTGATCATCTTTCAAGGATTGAACTAAAGGATTCCCCTGATTCTCAGCCTATTCGAGAGACCTTTCCAGATGAGTCTATTTGTGTTGTAGATTCACTTCCCTGGTATGACAACATGGTTGACTTCCTTGTCTCCAAGCAAGTTCCTCATGGTTGGACTAGGAGCAGTATAGACCGACTTAAGTCAGATTCGAGGAAATACCATTGGGAAGATCCGTTCTTCTTCTTCGAAGGGTCAGATTGTGTCTGGAGAAGGTGTATTCCTTAGGAGGAATACCTGAGTGTCCTCACATATTGTCATTCATTTGAAGCTGGAGGACACCACTCAGGAAAGAGAACTGCTCACAAGGTTTTACAATGTGGTTTCTTTTGGCTGACTTTATTTAGAGATGCAGCTGACTTTGTACGGCCATGCCCTGTTTGTCAGAGAATGGGAGGAACTGTTAGTTCTGGAGATGAGATGCCCATGCAGCCTGTGATTTTTTGTGATGTTTTTGATGATTGGGGCATAGATTTCATGGGTCCTTTCCATAATAGCTAAGGTTTTGAATATATCTTGTTAGCGGTTGATTACTTGTCAAGATGGGTGGAGGCTATATCAACCCGAGCCATAGATGAAAAACTGTATGCAAGTTGATCAAGGACCATATTACTTCAAGGTTCGGGGTACCTAAAGTGTTGATCTCTGATGGGGGTAGCCACTTTGTAAATAGATTGATGAAATCATTAGCTAAGGACTATAAATTTGAGTACAGAGTAACTAGTCCTTATCACCCTCAATCAAACGCGTGGCAGAGGTTTTAAATAGGGAGGTGAAGAGCATTCTTCAGAAGTTAGTCCATCCAGATAGGAAGAACCGGTCTCAGTTGTTGGACCAAGTTCTGTGGGCTTACAGAACAACCTACAAGACACTACTTGGCACTTCACCTTTTAGGATGATTTATGGCAAGCCATGCCATTTGCCCGTCGAGTTAGTGCACAAATCTGAATGGGCAATAAAGAAGATTAATTGAAGCTGTCACTTAGGGAGATTTTGTAGAGATCTTGACCTAAATGAACTAGTGGAAATCTGCAACCGAGCATATGACAACAACATGATCTATAAGGACAAAGTTAATAAGTGGCATGACTCGCATATTAAATGCAAAAACTTTGTTCCTGGACAAAAGGTATGGTTGTTTAATACAAAGTTAAATATTTTACACAGGAAACTTAAATCAAAGGGGATGGGTCCTTTCATTGTTAAGGAAGTGCATGAGAATGGTAGTATAGAGATCTCAGAGTTTTCAGAGAATGCACCTTCCTTTTTGGTTAACGGGCAGTTACTTAAGCATTTTGTGGAGTCCAAAGAAAGGATAACTCCCGTAGAGATGATCGACTTCATGCCTATTGATGGAGTTCCCGTTCTCTCAGAAAAGGCATGAGCGATAGGACAGATTCATATCACAAGATTCAACATCAGCAGACTCATATTCTTTCTGACCTTATTTTTTGTCCTGCCTACACTTAGGCTATGTACAACCTAAGTATGGGGGATTTACCATTATTCATACCTTCTCTTCTGCATGGATCCCTCGTTTGCAGTTATTTCTTTCTCTTTACATAGGTTCTTCAAAACCTAAGTATAAGGGGGACCCTTCCTTGTAAATCTTCTTCTAACTCATTCTTTCTCATTCTTACACATGTTTTTTTATCAACCTTAGTTCATGTACATTCTTTTATGCTTAATTGAGCTATGGCTTCATATCACTTCGTGCTATAAGGACATAGCAAAAGCTAAGTATAGGGGGGGTCTACCGTCTATATTGCATATATATACTCTAGCCATAGCTCATATTTTTTTAAAAAATAAAACTCTTGGGGTTATGGGTATCATATTACAATTTTTGAACTGAGTATTGTATAAATATTTTGAATTTTTTTTTTGAAAATAATATACATATTGTCATTGTTTTCAAAAATGTTTTACATGGTTTGCGAAGATACGACTTGACATGTTTGGAAAATCATTTATAAAACATTTTGAAAATCTATGCGACTTTATTTGGAAAAATGTTTTCAAAAAATTCTTTTCAAAGCTAAGGGTGAAATTGAGACTGACTAAAAATCAATAAAAGCTTTAAAACATTTTGGTTGTGTCTCTTCAGTTTCTTGGGTCTAAGGTCTTTAGAGGTCGTGACAATTCATTGAATCGTTGCTTCTTTCTCTTTATAAGGTTGTTCTGCCTCAAAATTCAACATGGAGGAGAGTTTGGATTTCAATTCAATATTTTGGAAGATCAAGTTGATAAAGAGTTCTCTTAAAAGAGTGATGCCAATTTAGGATGCTGATCTATTGATGGAATAATTAGATATGGAGGTTCCATTACCTTTTCTTGAGGATATTTATTTATTGAATCCTTACCTTTCTGTAAGTTGGGACATCCCTCTATGTCTAGTCTTTCTCTTTTATGAAAAAAACCCAAAAATCTATCGCAGGATTTCATGGTTTGATTCGTCTTCTCATAACCATAAATAATTTTGAGCCTTCCCATGTAGATATGAATATCACTATTGAGGAATAATGGCATCATTCTAGAAGGATAAAATTTCAAGTTGATAAAGATCTTTGTAGTCAGATTCAAAAGTATTTCCATTAGGAAGAAGCAGTTGAAACACAAGGCAACCTGTGATTCTAAACTCGAAGATTCAATCTTGATTTCTAAGGAGCTGAAGTTTGTAATGTTGTGTTGGGTATCTTAGTATTGTTCTCCGTATTATTCCTCTATGATGTTCTACCATGGATACCTAGTCCAATGTCTTTGTTTCAATAAAGTTAATAATTCTTTAATTCTTTTTGTAAAATTAACTAATTAGCTAACTTATTAATTGGTGTTCTGTTCCTGACATTTTCACCATTACACTCAAGGCTTGAGATGATCTTCAACACTTGTTTTAAGGAGTCCTTAGACTTAGAGTTATCATGTAGTAATCATTAAGGTCGTAGACTTAAAAATTCACATTCTCCTAGTTTTAAGATATGCATGCTATATTCCATGCTTAATCTCCCTTAAAAGAATTTGACTATCACTCACTTGCACGATTGTAATTATAATTGAGATGAGTCAAGATATCACTAAGGAAACTAGGATTGGAAGTTTGAGTTTGGACTTGATTCTATGATGCTCGAGGATGGAATAAAATTAATGATGGCTTCAGGAAACCTGAGTGTCAACATCTTAGCCAATATGGGACTTGCTCTCATGCTATCTCTTGATCAAACTTAAAGTGCCAGGGTATGATGACATTAATTAATAAGTTGATCAGTGTACGCCAATCTTTTAGTAAAAGCAGTGGAGCTAGCCAAAAGCAAAGAAAAGAAAGTAATGATGAAAGAAATGCTCTCACCATAAAAAAATCAAAGAGCTTCCACCGTAGGCAAGCGCTCCCAACTATTTTCAAAGTGTCCATTTGGACCACCGCTATTAGGACCAGGAGTCGGGCTAGCACCCAAAAAGCGCTCTGCATCGTAATGCTACAAGTCTGGGTGTAGAAGGTAAATTAGATATTTAAAAAAGGCACACCCCGGTGTATTCCTAGGAAAACAAGTGTAGACGACTCCAACTTCTCTTAACGGACACACCGATTGGTGAAAACCAAAATAAAAATGTGTTGCATTTTGGCACTTGAGAGAACCCTGTTCCAATGAAAGGAAGAGAAAATAAGTACATAATCTTACAATCTCCATTATCTGGCCTTCCATTTATTCCTTTAAAGTATGACAAACTAAGTAGAAGGTGGATTGAAGCAAGACTAGATTTATTCTCTCGGGTTGAGGGTTGGGTCCTTAGGAGAGTTTCCAAGATTGTAATTTTTGGTGATATTTTGATTCTACTCTCATGTTGCAGTCAACACTAAGTCATATTCCTTATATTTATGTATACATTGAGAGTCTGACAATTAGAGGAGTTGAATTCCTTTCGATTAATACTTGGATGAACTTAGAGTTATAGGATTCCTAAAACCTCGTGTTCTAGGTGATGAATCTCCATTTCATCATCTTTATTCTATCATTTTGGCCTTAAAAACCCTAGTAAATGCGTGTAAATAGGCTTAATTCATGCATTTTATCATTCATGCATATTTGTGTAAATATTATATAAAATACCGTTTTAAAGCCAAAATTATAGAATAAAGAAAAGAAAAGAAAAAGAATAAAATATTGCAAATATTTTATGACCCGAAATCCTGAGACCTAGGCATCTCGATGACTAGGTCAACAAGGAATAAAGTAGGGGGAGATAAGGGCCAAAATCCAATAAATCCATTTTATTTCATTCTTTTTTTATTCATTTTTGATACCTATTTTTAGTTCCACTTTGTATACTTCAAATAAAGAAACTTTGCACATGAAAGTTGTAGATAATTAAATATAGAAAAATACAAAATTGATTTCATACAAAAATAATTTACAGATAAAAAGTTATGATCTGAATAAAATTCCAAAACCCTAACTTCCCAGACCCATATCTCTCAAATAAAAACTTGAAATGTATCAAAATCACTTTAATTGTATATAACTTTTAATAAGCTATTTAACGAAGTCTGGTTTCATATTTTTTGGAGTTACGGTGTGAAAGTTGAGTTTTGGACCCCTATTGTATACTTGTACCGGTTAAAATATTCATTTTATTTATTATTCATTATTTTTATAATTTTATAATTTTATAATTTTATAAATATTATTTATAATATATGTGTATATTAAAATTGAAATAAAAACATAAAGAAAACCATAAAATTAAAACACTTGTATAAAAGACAGGTAAAATACCAATATAGATAATATAACTATTTATTTAATTGTATATAATACATCAGAAAAATAAAAAATAAATATATTATAAGCTTATAAAAAAATGTTATAAATATATAAAATAATAATAAACAAAATTAATAAAATTAAATATACAAAATAAAAATAAAATATTAAAATATATAGATGAATATATCTATATAGCCCATAAAAGGGAACTTGTAATTACAAACCTCAAAAAAATAAATAAAAATCATAATAGAATACTTCAGAAAATAATAAACATTTTTTATTTTAAATAAAATCAATAAAATCATCTATTATTTTTAATTGAATTTACAAACCTTTTATTTATTTTTTGTCTTTTTGCGGATGGTGTGGCCCAATCAGGCCACGCCATCCGTTGACCGGGGGTCAACTCCATGATCCCGGGCCTGTGACATTGGACATGCAGTTTCACCCATTTTCTCGATTTTTTGGGGGTCACATCCTTCACCATTTTGCCTAGGTCCCTTCTTGACTTTTTTCCCTCATACATTGAGCATACACGCCTAGGGTTTATATCGAGGATTCGATCATCAGTTTGTTAGATATATCTAGTTCTTCTCGCCACGTCGACAACTATACGTCTGCTATCGCTACCATTCTATCAGATCACGAAGACCCTTTTTTCTCGTAATTTTCACGCATGATCCGTTGCTTGAGGATGATCTGACCCTTCGCGAATATTGATCTATGTACATCCATGATCCATGCCTACACATTTCCTAGAGCAGATCGTCGTCGATTCGCCCTAGATTTTACGTTAAATCTTTCTCCCTATCCACGCCACCTTGTTGTACATATACCCTTCACCCGACTTCCTCCATTTTTTTTGAATCCCTTTTGACCCCTCTCTCTCCGGTGAAATGGCTAGAGGATTGTGACAGGATCCTCGCCCACCCTTTAGGTTGTCGAAGAGTAGGTCCTAGGGCGGCTTCCACCATATCCGACCAAGGTTGGCCGTAGAGGTTAGAATCTCTGGGTTTTTTACCATTGAGGTCCATATTTAGTTGTTTTTCTTGCATCCTTAGCTTAGTTACATCCTTAGGATCCTCGCCCACACTCCTGATGCACGAAATGGCTAGATGATTGTGACAGGATCCTCGCCCACCCTTTAGGTTGTCGAAGAGTAGGTCCTAGGGCGGCTTCCACCATCTCCGGCCAAGGTTGGCCGTCGAGGTTAGCATCTCTGGGTTTTTTACCATTGAGGTCCATATTTACTTGTTTTTCTTGCATCCTTAGCTTAGTTACATCCTTAGGATTCATTCCCTGCACTTCATTTCACGATTAGCCGCTCATGCACCCCCGTTCGTAGGTCGCCGGAGTTTCAATCCAACGAGCTTCTATTCCACCTTCCACGCCTATTTCGCCAACAGGAGGGCCACAGCAGTTTGCCCACGACCCTCTTAATATCTTCTTGCAGGTTTCAAAGCCAACCACACAATTGGACCATTTTTTCCGACCGCCAGAGGTACCTGGAAGCATTCAGCTCTGCCATCCTCGTGGATGCGCTACACCGTCTCTCCGACCATTTTGGGCTTCCAGCACCTAGAGCAGACCTGCAAGAAGCGCCACAGCCCTCTTTGAAGCTTGAAGGAGTATCGGAGACCGAGATAGAGGTCGGGGAAGGTCGCCACGCCAGTGGTTCTTCCTTGTTCCTCCTCCTGGGCTCTCCATCGTCAGATCGAAGCCGCTGCCCAGATTGAACCAGAGCCATCGGATCTCGTCGCTTCTGCACCGTCGGATCCAGCGTTGAGATTTAATCCTAGCCGTACATTTGCGAACCGGCATCAGCATGCGTGGGCTCGCCACGTGTCAAGTGAAGGATAACTAGCCGTCGAATCGAGCCCCCTTGAATATTTTTCACATTCAACCCAAGCATTTTTTGTATTGACTAATTATCCCTTAAACTTTCATCTGCAATTATTTTTATTTTGTAAATTTTGCAAAACCCCCCTGTATTTCTGTTATTTGCAATTAGGTCCCCGACCACATCACCTTATGTGACTTGCGTACGTGAGGCGTGGGCATTTTGTGGGGGGACCTCAGTGGTTTTGCTTATTTGTCTTTAGTACTGAAACATTTGTATGCCATTATATTATTTTTGCATATTTTACAATCAAGCCCCTAGATTTTTGATAATTGCTTTTAGGTCCTCGCTAGACTCACGTGCTGGTCACGTGAGCGTTAGCAAATTTACATGTAAGGCCCTGGGAGTTTCGTTATTTTTTATTGGTCCAAGAACTTTTTAAATTAGTTATATATTTTGTGGGAAATTTACACTCAGGCCCTCGCACTTTAATCTATTTACAAAAATGCCCTTGCAAGTAGTGTAATTTATCTCTACTTCTAGTATTTATTTCATGCATCTATAAAATTCGAAAAAATCCCCAAAAATAGGCATAAGTTCTTATTGCACTGCATTTTCATGCCACATATCATATTTTTGCATCTTTTTATTATTTATAAAAATAAAAAAATATGCATTTTGTCCCTGTTTGCACTAAAAAAACATAAAAATTATAAAAACCCTTTGAAAAATTTCCAAAAAATTGATTTTATATATTTCTTTTTGTTTAACTTCCAGACCAAAAATCACTAAATAATGTAAAAGAAAACTCCTAAAAATGAAAAACCCCTAAAACCTTTATACAACTATAAAAAATCATAAAAAAATCACAGAAATATAATTTCTGTTTCTGAATTTTCTTTATTTTATTATATTTATTTTAAAGTTAACTTGGAGAAATTTTGGTTCTATTTTCAATTTTTCCTCTCCATTTTAATTTCAGGCAATTATTTTATACCCTGTTTTGAGTATTTGTGACTTTAAAAATATCAAAAAATAGCAAAAATATAGAAAAATCACAAAAATGCCAAAAAATATAAAAATCACAAAAAGATTTTATTTCATGTATTTTGATTATTTTTACCTTTTTTTATATATACATTATCTCCCTCTTTCTTTTATTGTCTATATATCTTATTTTATATTTTAAAAGAAAAAGAAAATACAAAAAATATAAAATATAAAAAGAAAATATAAAATCAGAAAATTAAAAATCAAAATATAAATTAAAAATAAAATAAAAATTATGAAATTAAAAACCCACAAAAAATAGCACAAACATAGACAAATACATCACAATCATTTTTAGCATTAATTTGCCCCGATCTACCTGCTTGTTCCCTGTGTTCGACACTCTACACATACTTGTACCTATACACATCTTTTTTGTAGAGTTATAATAAATTTTAACTCCACATCGCTTTTCATTGTTTGATCATTATTGTGGGTTAATTGTTGTTTGAATTAGGGTTTCTTGCGGGTTGCCACAGCGACTGCGTCTCCGACTTGTGTGAGATGTATTTTAGACCCGTGAAAAATCATGTTCAATAAATGGCGCCGTTGATGGGGAGCAACAACTCTTAGATTGGTTTTCTTTGATTGATTGTGATTATTTGTCTATTCTTTGTGATTTATTTGCTCTTTTATTTGATATATCATTTGAATTGTCTAACCTCCTCCCTTGTTGATTTTGTGCGAGGTACCATGGATCGAGGGAGGTGCTCTACTCAAGGCGTCTGTGCACCCACGTGAAGTCGGCTTCTGCTTGCCTAGCACCGAAGGAGACGTAGAGGGATTTTTAAAGACCGAGCTCCATTTTTATTTTCTTGTATTTATTTGTGTAATTTAAGCGAGAGAGAGAGACTTACTATAGTAATATTCAGGACTCTTCAGGACACGACTCTGCCACACTTCACGAGGTCCAGTGCTAGAGGGATTGTTCCCTTGGGGGCCTCGTCGGTTTTGTCATGGTTTTTATCACCTTTTTTCCTTTGTTTTCCGATTTTATTTTCTTTATTTTGTGTGATTGAGCCCTTAGTTGTAGGAGTTGCTTGTCGATAGCACTAGGTATAGACACTTAATATATTTTCCTGTGCCTATAGTGACGTTTGGATAGCCAAATTTTGAAAACGGTGCTTCACGCTAATAGCAGTTTCTCATCCTAGGGCGATTTCATCGGCCTGCATTGCATATAGATAGGTTTCAATTCTGTTGAGCATCCTTGCATGTAGAGTGCTGGAGGTAAGGTGAGCATTTACGCTTTAGCGTTCATCATCGTTTGCCGCTTGCATTGCTTTTCCGCCTCTCCCTCTGATTTTGATCACCTAGGTATTTAAAGGAATTGATTCCTCGTTAGGCTCGTGCCGTTTCTATCAAAAATCCAAAAAAAGTGCTAATAAATAAAATGGGACTGCTAATATTACTTGACCCTAAAATCAACTAAAAATAAAAATCTTGTATTGGGGCGAGTAATCCCCTCATTGTCTTCGTTTTACATTGCTCGCACACACACTAAAGATTAGTGCTGAAATCCCATTCAGCTCCTAAGTGTTTGTGCAAAATTTTGACTTCTCAACTAATTCTAAAATAGACAAGATAAAAAGACCACATTTGCGATCTTCACCGAGTTGAGTAGGTGAATTGGGGGTTTTTGTTTTGTGTGTGTTTGCTTGTGTTTGCTTGTATACATCTAGATTACTTCTGTGCATTTGCGCCTTGTTTTTCACTTCTCTTGATTTGACCTTTGTGCTCTCCCTATCATTTTCCGTTTATTTCAAGATGGACCCCTGGAGCGATTTTTATCCGGACTTTGTGGATCCGTCGTACCATCCAGCCGGTCCACCTCTCTTTTATTAGGAGGATCCACCTCCTATTTTTTCTGATTTTTATACATACCCGCCTCAGCCACAGTATCAGGACTCAGACTTCTACCCACATCCACCACGACCTTTATATTTTCCTCCTTCACATCCACCCAAGACTGATCTGTTAGAGTCACTTTTCATGGAGTCCACCCTTGAGCACTTGACCTAGATGACGGATCATATGAGACAGAGGATTGACAACCTCACTAGTATAAATAAGAGAGACCATGACATTCCACCATTTAATGATATGGGTTCATTCGAGGATTTCCATGAGAACTTGCAATCGCCAAAAATACAAAAAAATGAGAAAATTTTAAAAAGCCAAAAAGAATTTGGGAGACCTTTGGTCGATTCATACTGTGAGGAGAGTGCCCATCTGCCAGACCTTTTGACCACACCAACACTCACATCTTGTCCCACCTTTGACCTCAAGGATGTTGCTGTACAGACTGCTCTTGGCATTCCTCGTGTATATGTTGATTCTGACTTCCTCCCTTTTATGAAGGAGGTCCAAAAATTCAAAAAAATGTTGATTGAACCCGAAGTGGTGGCCGCTATTCATGAGATCATTGATGCCCCACTTAGCCAGGCCATGACCCAATTATCTGCTCCTCATCATAAGAAGAGAAAGCGGAGGAGCAGATCTGAGCATCATATATTGACCATGGCCACTGCCTATGCCATTGCCCATCGTCGATTTTCTAGGAAAAGGAACACTGTCACACCTCTTGTGAGTTGCACCATCTCTGACCATTTATGTGATAACACTCTCCTCGACGGCAGTGCATCAATTAATATAATACCCTTCTCATTGGTACAGTCTATTCATCTTAGGCCTCTTAAGAAAACCAGAATGATAGTACAATTTGTTGATGGATCAATAAAGAGGCCGAAGGGTATTTGTGAGAACGTTGTCATTCTGATTCAGGGCATGAGCTTCACGACAAAGTTTGTTGTTTTGCCCATGGAGACCTCTACTGTGGAGTGTCCTCCAATCATCCTGGGATGGCCCTTTCTCGCCTCTGCAAGAGCCATTATTAACTATGGATCATGAGAGATTCGCTTCCATTCTGATGTCGGGAGCGATGTGTTTATCATCACACCTACCATAGACCAGAGACTCGCATTCCACGAGAGTGTGCTTGTGTTAGCCGATCCCGAGGCCTACAACCTATATGCTGATATCAGAGAGACTTTCTTTATGACTGATGATGAGACCCGGGAATTCCTCTCCAAGGAGGAAGACTCGGAAATCATAGACCTTGGAGTTTCTACTTCTTGTGATTGGAGATGCGTTGATGACATCTGCGGGATTTACACGATTGACACCTTTGAGCAGAGGGTAGATTTAGAGACTAGACATGATGGACATGATTCGACTACTTTCACTGATGAGTCCGCTCATGTTCACTTAGATTCAGATAAGACTGAAAAGGACGAATTTGATTTGGTTGCTTTCATTTAGGAATCCGGGCTTTTGATGAGAAAGATGACCCGGTTGAGATTCTTGAGGACGAACATAGTTCGACTACTTTCACTTATGAGTTCGTTCCTTTTGGTTTTGACCCGGATGAGACCTCACAGGATGACACTGACTACACTTCTTACGATGATGATGAGTTCGTCTCATTTCACTTTGACATCAGCAAGACTCCCAAGGCCGGACCTAGTCATACTTCTTCCATCGACCCGTCTGTGCCTCTTCACCCTAGGACCATTGAGGACCTTTACCGTCTCGACCCTGATCAGTTTGTGTCATCTGAGGACCCCGATGTCGACCTGCACCATGCCATATCCATTTCTCAGCGGACTCGTAAGAAGGTTCGCGTTCTACCTTCTTGATTTTATGTACATCCGTCTCTATTGTATATTCGCTCTTGTCCATCTTATGTATTGCTCATCCACCCCATTCTTGTGTGTGCCTTACTTAGGACGTAATTTTTCCTAAGTATGGGGGGGTGGATGAGCCGAGTATTCTATCGTCGTTCTGTTTCATTAATCCTGTTGTTGCCTACACTTAGGGCTTCTTTTACCATAAGTATAGGGGGAGTGGTGTGTACATTCTCTCTGATCTCTTCTTCCATATTATGATTCTTTTCTTCTTTTCTTTTCCTTTTCTATTTTCTTTATCTACTAAAAAGGTGACGCCCCTTGTTGTCAGTCTTCTATACTTAGGACGTACTTTGTCCTAGGTATGAGGGGTGTGCACCACGAGTTTTTTTCACTTTTTCGATCCTCTCCATTGTCTCCTCTTCTTGTCTATACTTAGGGGTATCTTACCCTAAGTATAGGGGGAGACAGTCTGAGTACAATCTATTCATTCCCAACCTTGACCCTCCCTACTTTCTGTACAATCTGCTATACTTAGGATTATTTGATCCGAAGTATAGGGGGCGGTCAACTTCTCATTGTTTCATTCATTTATTCATTTGTTCTTTATTCTTTAGGCTTTCTTATACTCAGTACGAGTTATATCTTCTCTTTTTCTCTCTGATCTATGAGGACATAGCTCAAGCTAAGTATAGGGGGGTCGTATATACCATGTATATACTTTAGCCATAACTTGTACTTTTGTAATTTTATTAATAAATATGGCTAAAAATACATGTAATTTCAATAAAAATACTTAATAAAAAGATGTTATTATTCCTCAAATTATTTTTTGTATTTACTGATTAATAAATCAGGTTAAAATATTTTTTGCAAAATGTTTGAAAAATAGTTTGAAAATCTCTTTGAAAAATATTTTGAAAACTATTTGGAAAACATTTTCTTCAATATCTTCAACCTTTGTAAAAATGTTTTGTTTGAAAAATTTATTTTCTTTGTGTTAAATAAAAATGTTTTAAAAACAACTTGCTAATGGTTTGAAAATAGTTGCAAAAATATTTTGAAAAAAAATCTATATATACTGTTTGAAAAACCTTTGCAAAATGATTTTCAAATGTGTGAAAATGTTTGTAAAATTTGTTTGCAAAAATTATTTTGGACTATAGTTTTCAAAATTGTTTGAAAAACCTTTGTCAAATAAGTTTGAGGAATATATGCATCACACCCAAATTCTTTATTAATTATATATACATATATAAAATTGACCACTTACCCTTTGTAAATTCTTAAAATCTACTTCTTGTAATTATAAGATGCGTCCCTGTGTAAATACTTTGTACCTAGTTTTTAGCTAAAAATCTTTTATTTTCAAAATGTCCAAAACATTTGCAAACTAAAAATCACAAAAACATATGCAAAATTAAAATACAAAAAATTACATATGCAACATCCTTTTCAAAAATCCATAAAAAGTTCAAAATCATTGAAAATTGCATCGTAAAAAATTTTTCTTCATTCCACATAGAATTTACATGGCATTTGCATTTTTCGGATTGAGTTTGATAGTTGAACAAGTCTAAGTAAAATCCAGAGATTGGATCTTGGTTGGACCTTAAAATCTACCTAATCACAGGAACCTTATAGGATCTGGAATTGAGGTACTTCAGGTCTAGTTGACTTAATTCTTTGAGGATTATGAGACTTTGTTCAATGGATTCTTAACTGCCTAAGTAGAGTAGTTCGGAGCACATGCACAACTCTTGTTGATAATGACCTAACTTGGACACCTGCACCTTTCACATGGCTCAACTCAGTTGGAGTGGTGAGGGGGTTGGATTTGCCGGTATGAGACGCACACAAGTGGAAACATTTGTCCTCCTCTAGGGAGGGATGTGCACCCCAACCCGTTCAGTGATGATGAGTTTTGAATATAAGAGAGGTGTAGGTTGCAATAATGCTTCAAAAGAGGGATAGTCTATTGGATCAAGAGGAAAAACTCCCTATGTAAATGCTGTTGTATATAGTATTTCAAAAAAAGGGAAAAAAAACTCCAAAAAAGTGGACAGGCCTGTATAAAAATAAAATGCCTGCCGGAGTGTGCATATGTTGTATAGAAAATAAGAAAGCTTGAGCTTATGTGAGCCTGCAGCTGGAGGACTTGACTACACTGGTCTTGCATCCTAGGATAGGTAGCTACACTGGCGACCGTCCATTCTTCTCTTCATCCCCTCCTCTTGAGCTGGTTGCCACTTGAACTTAGAAGGGAATGCTCCGCTCCTCGAGGAAAGAGTTATTAGACTGGGGAATCATTGTGTTGTCATGCTGGAGAAGTCAGTCTCTTTGTCATTTCAGTTGGGGAGAGCCACGAGTCATGTGCATAGTCGTAAGGGTTTGCGTATGACTTGAAATATTTTTGACATGGCTATTGAGGAATCTTGAGCAGAGTTTTGGGATTCTTGAAGGCTATTGGATTTCAAATCCAGTTCTCATTAAGGTTCCGCCCGCACTAAATTCCAGAGGTCCGACTTAAGCTCCAAACTTTGATTTTGTGAAGACAAGTTTGATAATTAAACTTAATCTAATTTCTTCTTTTTTTTCTTTGTTTTTCTTTTCTGCACTTATTACATAAGTGTTTGCTAGGGACTAGCAAAGGCAAGTATAGGGGGATTATGAATCTCTGTTTCATCATCTTTATTCTATCATTTTGGCCTTAAAAACCCTAGTAAATGCGTGTAAATAGGCTTAATTCATTCATTTTATCAGTCATGCATATTTGTGTAAATACTGTATAAAATACGGTTTTTAAAGCCAAAATTATAGAATAAAGAAAAGAAAAGGAATAAAATTTTGCAAATATTTTATGACTTGAAACCCAAGACCTAGGCATCTCGATGACTAGGTCGACACGGAATAAAGTAGGGGGAGATAAGGGCCAAAATCCAATAAATACCTTTTATTTCAGTCATTTTTTTATTCATTTTGAGACCTATTTTTAGTTCCAATTTTTATACTTCAAATAAAGAAACTTTGTACATGAATGTTGTAGATAATTAAATATAAAAAAAAATACAAATTTGATTTCATATTAAATAATTTATAGATAAAAAGTTATGATCTGAATAAAATTCCAAAATCCCAACTTCCCAGACCCATATCTCTCAAATAAAAACTCGAAATTTACCAAAATCACCTTTAATTGTTTATAACTTTCAATAAGATATTTAATGAAGGTGTTTCATATTTTTTGGAGTTATGATGTGAAAGTTGAGTTTTGGACCCCTATTGTATACTTGTACAGATTAAAATATTCATTTTATTTATTATTCATTATTTTTATAATTTTATATTTTTATAATTTTGTAAATATTATTTATAATATATATATATATATATGTATGTTAAAATTGGAATAAAAACATAAAGAAAATCATAAAAATAAAATACTTGTATAAAAGACATAGGTAAAATACCAACATGTATACCTATATAGATAATACAACTATTTTTTAATTGTATATAATACACCAGAAAAATAAAATAAAAATATATTTAAGCTTATAAAAATAATTTAAATTTATATAATAATAATAAACAAAATTAATAAAATTAAATATATAAAATAAAAATAAAACATTAAAATATATAGATGAATATACATATATAGCCCATAAAAGGGAACTTGTAATCCAGAATTCGAAAAAATAAATAAAAATCGTAAAAAAATACTTCAGAAAATAATAAACATTTTTTATTTATAAAATCTAAAATCAATAAAATCATCTATTATTTTTAATTTAATTTACAAACGTTTTATTTATTTTTTGTCTTTTTGTGGATGACGTGGCCCAATCAGGCCACGCCGTCCCTTAACCGGGGATCAACTCCGTGACCCCAGGCCTGCGACCATTGGACTTGCAGTTTCACCTAATTTCTCGATTTTTTGGGGATCGCATCCTTCACCATTTCACCTAGGTCCCTTCTTGACTTTTTTCCCTCGTACATTGAGCATACACGCCTAGGGTTTATATTGAGGATTCGATCATCGGTGTGCTAGATATATCTAGTTCTTCTCGCCACCTCGAAAACTATACTTATGCTATCGCCATCATTTTGTCAGATCACGAAGACCCCTTTTTCTTGTAATTTTCACACATGATCCGTTGCTCGAGGATGAGTTGACCCTTCATGAATATTGATCTATGTACATCCATGATCCACACCTAGACGTTTCCTAGGGCAGATCACCGTCGATTCACCCTAGATTTTGCGTTGAATCTTTCTCCCTATCCACGCCACCTTGCTGTACATATATCCTTCACCCGATTTCATCCATTTTTTGAACCCCTTTTGACTCCTCTCTCTCGCTCCTGATGCGCGAAATGTCTAGAGGATTGTGACATGATCCTCACCCACCCTTTAGGTTGTCGAAGAGTAGGTCTAAGGGCTGCTTCCACCATCTCCGGCCAAGGTAGACCATCGAGGTTAGCATCTCTGGTTTTTGACCATTGAGGTCCATATTTACTTATTTTTCTTGCATCCTTAGCTTAGTTACATCCTTAGGATTCATTCCCTGCACTTCATTTCACGATTAGCCGCTCATGCACCCCCGTTCGTATGTCGCCGGAGTTTCATTACAGCGAGCTTCCATTCCACCTTCCATGCCTATTTCGCCAACAGGAGGGTCGTGAAAGTTTGCCCGCAACCCTCTTAATATCTTCTTGCAGGTTTCGAAGGCAACTGCACATCTGTACCATTTTTTTTCGATCGCCGGAGGTACCTGGAAGCATTCAGCTCCACCACCCTCGTGGATGCGCTACACCATCTCTCCGACCATTTTGAGGCTTCCAGCACCTAGAGCAGACCTGCAGGAAGCGCCGCAGCCCTCTTTGAAGCTTGAAGGAGTGCTGGAGACCGAGATAGACGTCGAGGAAGGTCGCCACGCTGGTGGTTCTTCCTTGTTCCTCCTCTTGGGCTCTCTGCCGTCAGATCGAAGCTGCCACCCAGATTGAAACAGAGCCGTCGAATCTCACCACTTCTGCACCATCAGATCCAGCACTGGGATTTAATCCCAACTGTATATCCGCGAACCGACATCGGCGTGCGTGGTCTCGCCACGTTTCAAGTAAAGGATAACTAGCCGTCGGATCGAGCCCCCTTGGGTATTTTGCACATTCAAACCTTGTACTTTTTGTACTTACTAATTATCCCTTAAATGTTCATCTGCAGTTATTTTTATTTTGTAAATTTTGCAAAAACCTCATGTATTTCTGTTATTTGCAATTTGGTCCCCGGCCACGTCACCTCACGTGACTAGCGCACGTGAGGCATGCGCATTTTGTGAGGGGACCCCTGGTGGTTTTGCTTATTTGTCTTTAGTACTGAAACATTTGTATGCCATGATATTATTTTTGGATATTTTGCAATCAAGCCCCTAGATTTTTGATAATTACAAATACGTCCTCGATAGACTCACGTGCTAGTCACGTGAGCGTTGGCAAATTTACAGGTAAGGTCCTAAGAGTTTGGTTATTTTTTATTGGTCCAAGAAATTTTTAAATTAGTTATATATTTTGTGAGAAATTTACGCTCATGCCCTTGCACTTTAATCTATTTACAAAAATGCCCTTGCTAGTAGTGTAATTTTTCTCTACTTCTAGTATTTATTTCATACATCTATAAAATTCGAAAAAATCCCCAAAAATAGGCATAAGTTTCTATTGCATTGCATTTTCATGCCACATTTTTATTTCATATTTTTGCATCTTTTTATTATTTATAAAAAATCAAAAATGTGCATTTTCATCCCTATGTGCACTAAAAAATAGATAAAAATTATAAAAACCCTTTGAAAAATTTCAAAAAAAATATGTTTTGTTTATTTCTGTGTGTTTAACTGCCATACCAAAAATCACTAAAGAATGTGAAAGAAAACTCCTAAAAAGTGAAAAACCCCTAAAACCTTTGTAAAAATAAAAAAAATTATTAAAAAATCACAAAAATATAAATTCTATTCTGAATTTTCTTTATTTTATTATCTTTATTAAAATTACTTTGGAGAAATATTAGTTCTGTTTTCTATTTTTCCTCTCCATTTTAATTTCGAGCAATTATTTTATTCCCTGTTTTGAGTATTTGTGATTTAAAAATACCAAATAAGTTAGCAAAAATATAGAAAAATCATAAAACACCAAAAAATATAAAAAGCACAAAACATTTTATTTCCTGTATTTTGCTTATTTTTACCTATTTTTATATATACATTATCTCCCTCTTTTCTTTATTATCTATATATCTTATTTTATATTTTAAAAGAAAAAGAAAATACAAAAATGTAAAATATAAAAAGAAAATAGAAAATAAAAAAATGAAATTAAAATATAAAAATATAAATTAAAAATAAAATACAAATATAAAATTAAAAACCCACAAAAAATATAGCACAAACATAGATAAATGCATCACAATCATTTTTTAGCATTAATTTGCCCCGATCTACCTGCTTGTTCCCTGTGTTCGACACTCTACACATACTTGGACCTATACACATCTTTGTTGGAGAGTTATGATAAATTTTAACTCCGCATCGCTTTTCATTGTTTGATCATTGTTGTGGGTTAATTGTTGTTTGAATTAGGGTTTCTTGCGGGTCACCACAGCGACCGCGTCTCCGCCTTGTGTGAGACATATTTTAGACCCGTGAAAAATCCTGTTCAACACTAGGACCAATCAAGCCTTGTAATCTTACAAGCACAAGTCGGGGAATTCACTGATTAATCTAACCAATTCTTTATTTATTAGCTCGGGGACGAGCTTAGCTTAAGTATAGGGGGGTGATAAATCCCATATTTATCATCATTATTCTCCATTATTATCTCTCTCACTTAAGTTAAATCACAAAGATTCAATGACAATTAACTCTAATTGCTAATTTATGTGTTGTAAATAATTAAACTAATTATTAAATATTAATATGGTGTAATATTTTATGTATTTATTTTCTTATTAAAAATAAAATAAAATTTGAATAAAATTATATATAAATAAATTAACATAAAATAAAATAAAAATACAAAAATAAGCAAAAGAAAAGAAAATTGTTTTATATAGTTTTTATAGTATTTAATTTTTAACTATGTACAAATGACCTCTGATCTCTTTGACTTCTACATGAAAGTTGTAGATCTCATCGAGATCTACAACTTTCATGTTTACTACTTTTCCAAATTCGGCGACTAATTAATTCTATTTGAATTAAGTCTAACTTTTCTAATTTCTCTAATTTTGATTAGACCACGTGACACCTTCATATCACGCCACGTGGCCCGCTCTTGTGTCGCCACCCGCTTTGATCAGAACTGTCTGATCACCTTTTGATATGATGAATCCCGATCGTTATTTAGTGACTTTATTTCAGCCGTCTGATCTATGCTGATTGATCGCATCCCCGCCACTCGTTTCCGCCCGAATCACAACCGTTGGATTAGAAGATCCAACGGTATCTGCATCGCCTTCAAGCTCCATGTACCTGCCCTTCTTCCACCGTAAACCAACCAACCGACTCTCTTCTCTCGATTTCTCCAATCGCTATCTTCATCCTTTTCCCTTGAAACATCCACCAACCTCCGGTCCACTCGATCCTAATCCATGCTTACTTAGCATCTAAACCCAACCCTAATCCCTTTGGTAATGGGCGGTGGTTGAAACCACTGCCTGGCTCATAACCTCTGTCTCACCTCCCTCTTTAAATAACCCACCACCGCTTCAAGTGTAAAGCCTTGAACTTGGCCATCTCTCAGATCCTATATCATAAGATCTGTCTCGTCAAGAGGAAACCAACAGAATTTGTTTTGGGTGAATTGGACTTAGTTTCGATTTGTTATGATTTTTGGAAGAAAGAGAAGTAAGAAGGTTTAAGACATCATTAACTCTTAATGAAAGTCATTAAGATAATTAAATATGATTAAAGAAACTAATGATGGATTGAGGATCATTAATGACCATTAGCAAACACTAATCAATAGTTAGCAATAAGTGTAAGCCGTGAAGGTTAAATCACGATTAGTAAAAGTTAATCATGATTATAGATAATTAAGTGTCATTAGCAAATTTAGAGTCTTCTGGATAGTCTAACTTATGCCCTAAGTTTCGGATAAGTTTTGGCAAAAACCATGGGCCAAAACCATGGGCCGCTAATCGTGGTTAAGGTCTATACCCTGTTTTTCTAACCATGGTTAGAGGTTTTTTGGAGCTTATAAATAGCCCCTCCTACCCATTCATTCTCTATGATTTCCACTACCACCACCCAAGGGCTAGGGTCGAGAGGTCGGGAGGAGGAGTGGGAGGAGTGGAAGGAGCCTAGCAAAGTGCTGCCAGGAGAATGAGGAGGAGGAAGGTACGATCCTCTCCTAGTTGTTGTAAGTATGCTCGAACTTGAGCTAGGGTTTTCAATTCATCTTCTTTTAGCTTTGTTTTCGATTCATCATTTTTTCCAATTCGTTTTCTGTTGTAGTTTGAGTAGAAATCTGTGTAACACCCTACTTAGGTGCGGGCGGCTATGCACGTCAGTGAACCCTGTGATTCGTCACACTTTCACTCACCTAAGATGCATGGTGTCTAGCGATTCTCCATTGCTTATTGTTCTATTCTTTCTTTTCCGCTTTTATAGGTATTTTGATAGAGAAACATGTGTACCCTGCTTAGGTGCGGGCGTCTATGCACGTCAGTGAACCTTGTGATTCGTCACACCTTCACTCACCTAAGACGCATGGTGTCTACCAATTCTTCATCTCTTGCAGTTTGAATATATTCTTTCATATTCATCGTTGTTTCCCTCTCGATGATTTTATAGAGGAAATTTTTTCCACTTTTTCAAATATGTCCCGATATAAGGGGAAACTCTGTCAACATTTTTATAGAAATATGTCTCGATATAAGGGAAAACTCTGCCAAAATTTTCCTAGAAATATCATCCCGTTTAAGGGGAAGCTCTGCTGTAATTTTAAGATAAAAATATGTTCTTCACATTCTTCGTGTTCTTCATGTGTTCTTCATGTTCTTATCGTTGTTCGTGTTCTTGGCACATTCTTAGCGTTTTTGATACGAAAATGAAATTCGATCATTTCAGGAGCTATAAATCATCCTTTTTAAAAAAGAATCACAATAAAGCATTGCATACACGAGAGAGAGATCGATTTGGTAACGAAATCATTCCTTTTGCTGTTGGGTTTTCATATGAGATCGTTGAGATTCTTGATTTTATGTTCTTCTCTATGAAGAACCCTAATTTGGCTATTTTTGAGAAAATATGAAAAGTTGATTTGTGATTTCAACTAAAATAAGATCTAAGCATCGAATTGATGCAGTGGCCTGGAAAGTCAGGGTTTGGAACTTAAAATGAGCATAAATATGAGTATATAAATATATGAATTAATATATGTGAGGCTATACTCAATTGATGATTATGCAAATCGAATAATTAACAAAAGAATTACATCATGGGAATTGATGTATATTAAGTTGGATCCTGAAAATGATTGTGTGTTACGTTAAGAAATGTCTGGGAGTAGAACTACAGGTCGAGCATGCAACCTGTAGGTTTGTCAGAAGGAACCTGTATTGGTGTGACCCTATCTAGGTGCTACACAGTTGCCTTGTTTTGATAAGTGCACAAGAAATGAATGATTTATAATGCATGGTACCAGGTGTCAATATATTCAAGTTGAATGAAGGAAGATGTTGTCATGCCATGTGCAGGCACAGGTGGTTTGATAGCAGCTGGGTTATGATAATATGTTCTCAAAGCCGCTAGTTTACGTGATTAAAGGTAGCCTAACGTTTTAATCTACCGAGTCCTTGAGGATGGTGTGCTTATTTGTTTGCCAGGCTGAGGGTTTGAGACCCTGATTAATAAAAGAAAAGGAAATTATCAGGGTAGTATTGGAGGATCCGTTGAGGCGACGTGCGACGGCATAAGCTCACCATATCAACGCAATCTCCAATCCCGAAGTGTCCATAGCTTCGGAGTTCATATAGTGGTGATGTAATTCTCTGGACTAATCCCCGATGTGGAATAGAAAGGAATATGAATTAAACTAATGAGGATGAATGAATCTTTTTGTGATAACAAGTTTTGAAAAATTAAACATTTGTTTACTTTTCTCTTCTTCGTTGCTTAGCACTTGCTAATTGTTATCCTATGATTTATGGAAAACCCAACAGATGTTGGTAAGCCAACACAAGAACTTTAATAATCCAGCCAACTAACATAGTCATCCAGCCAACCATAATAGCTTTATTCTGTAAGGTAGTTAGTAATCTTTTTGTGTGTTTCCTTCCAGCTAGTGTATATGTAAATGGTTCTAGTGGGACAATGTATCATGTGAACTTCATTTTGTTAATGGAGAAGTGTTGAAATACTTCCTTCTGAGTAATTTTAATTGCAGTATGTTTCTGAATGTTAGTTGGGATTACTGAATAAATTATTGCTGAGTAATCATATCTGGATATGGGAAGATGCGACGGCCCGAAATTGGGACGTGACATCAAGTGGCGGTTGTCCACCCTTGCGAGAGTTCCCCTTAGCTTTCTTGCCTCCTCAGTGACAGAGAGAGAGAGAGACTAAGGCCAAGCGAAGATAGGTTTAGAGATCTGGTGAGAACCTTGGTTTCCAGACCAAGTCACAGCCTAGATATGCAGCTGTTCGAGCTTAGTTCTCTTGCCAAGAACTTTAAGCAAAGACGGCGAGGCTCCTAGATTTGTTAATCGGCTTAAAATTCAACTGAAATCATCACTTCTTCAACATTCAAGTTTTAGTTCAGTATTCGATCTTCTTATTGTAGTAGTTTCTAGGATATATTCCTTGGTTGCTACACTATCCTCTACTCATTTGAATGGTCTTATAACTTCGCCATTGATCACTCTTTCACAAGTATCCTTTCTCGTTCTCAAATCATTTCTCCATCGTTGTGTTTATTCAAATCCATTGTCATCTTCTGCATGAAGGGGACACCCATTAGGGCTCAGTCTTTCACCTTCAAGTAGCCCACCATTCTGTTCACTTTAGCCTTTAATTTATCCGCAAGTGCTTGCTTTGTATTTACTAACCATGCAAGACATCCAAAAGCTTCAATGGTCGGAAATTGGAACCTAGTTCCGATCTCCAATTTTATCTCCGGTGACGCTCCATTGCCAAGGCTCTTCAAGTATCTTCGCTCCTTCTCTGAGCAACATTCATCTTCGCCGACCAACAACGAAGGTTTTAGGACCTTTTGATAGCAAGGAGGATCAAGGAGGAGCAGAGCAGCCTTCGTCGGAGCCCAGTCACACCTCCGTCGCGCACGGAGGAGTCCGAGAATAGATGCACAACATGTACCCCTGATCTCGCTTAATTGGGCGAGATCCAACGGTCAAGAATTATCCATAAAGCCAATCCGAAGCACCGCTCCAAGTCTCAGGCTTGTGTGTCGAGCCTGGACCCGAGCCTAGCCTGAAGCGCTAGAAGCTGATGCATGTTTTGAGCCTCCTTGACCGAACCTAGACAGGTCACGTGTTTTCCACATGTGATTGGGTAAATTGCAGCACCAATCCTGTCATTTCCTAATATTGCATATAAGTCCTCCCACTTGTTTGTAAATTGCATAATAGCCCATGCGGGTTTGCTTATTTACATTTTAGTCCTTGTATATCCCGTTTTGTAATAAAACTTTGAAGTTTTCTTACATTAATACCCCTGGATTCTATGTTGAATGTCTTTCTATCCTGAAATCCAAATTAAGTGATTTTCATCTCGTTTTAAAGCATGTTTGACCTCTATCTTGTAGCAACATTTGTGGATGGTTTTGATTTTAAATTCATGCATCATTCGTTCTTTATTCAAAGTGCTTGATTAATACATGAAATTATATTGAACAAATATTTTAAGTGAATTTTTGAACCTATAAAATTATCTTAAATCTTAATGATCTACTGTTATTTAAATTAAATCATTATTGGGATATAAAAAATGTTTGATTGCTGATCAAAACAGTAGAGTGGAGATTTAGATAAGATGAGATAAGACTTTGGAATTGATTTCTCTTATTACTTAATTGATTTCTCAAGTAATTAACTCGGGGTATTTTATCATTCATCCAAGTTATTTTGTCGTAATTATTTTAGTGTTGTTTTCCTATTCATATCGTTGCATTTTAATTTAGTTGCATAAAAATATGTTAAATTTCTTTCTTGATTGTGTGTTGTGCATTAGTTCGAAGTAATTAATCTTTGAATTACTATCTAAAGTATTTGATCTATAAATTTAATCACTAAAGTGCTCGCATCTTGTGTTCGATCCTGGACTTTCCATGTTATAAATTTAAGCCGAGAACCTCTTAACTGAGATTCATCTCGATTCTGTATGAGATGCTAAGTTCCCGTGCTACAATAAATAAAAAATAATACATGCATATAGCGCTTCACCACACTCCCCCTATAGATTGGTCTGAAAAACCCTCGTTTGATTTGCGTGAATTATCATGTTAAATTTGTCATTTCATTATAGGTGGGTAATCAGAATCAATCAAGAAATAATTACTTAAATATTTAATTCAATTAAATCGACTGTTTTTATGTTTATTTTACGTGGGCAAGTCCCAAGGTCAAACTCAAGGAGGCAAAGGAGCAACTTAGGATTATGTCTATCGAGCTTCATGCGTGGTTTTCGAGGCATTGATGCAATTTTTGGATGCAAATGCGAATGTCGCCAATTTTAGGGACTAAAATGCAGTTTTCAGTTAAACGATGTCAAAAAATTACGAAACTTGGCCGAAATGTTAATAATGATGAAATGAACACAATGTATTTTTTTTTGAAATTTTTGGATGCAATATGAATATTCTACAAATTAATAAATATATAACGTGAATTTTTCAATAATTAATTATAATAAATATTGAATCTACTTATTTTCAGGAATAAAATTATCTAAGATCTATCACTAGGTAATATACCTCAGCAAAATCCTAAACCCTAAAAATGTTGATATTAATACCTAATAAAAATTAATTAATGAAATACAAAAAATGTTTTTTATAGAGAAAAATATGCATGCAAATACAATTCTTTTTTGGTACGATGTTAGATAAAATTAATTCTACAATCTGTGAATTTTTTGAATTTTTTTGAGAAATGATTTTATTTATGAATTTCTAAGCACAGAATGTGTAAAATAAGCAATTTTCTACACACATATCAATTATTAATTAACCACAACGAATAAAAATAATACAAGCATGACATTATGTAGAGAATTAATTGAGAAACACAATTCAAAAATTTTAAATAATAAAAAGATGTGAAAATAAGGTTCAAATAATAGAAGAAAGATAGAGGTATGTTTGCAATTTTTACAATAATTAAATAAAACGAAAAATGCAGTAGAGGGACCTAGAAATAATTACCAAGCCAAAGGGGGCTAGCGTGCAAAATATCTAGAGGGGCATGTGCGTGGCACGTGCCCTCTAGACAGTGGAACCTTCAGGTAAATGGAGGGAACTCCAAGGGCGTTCTACAAAAAGCTTAACGCATGTGACCCTTGAGCAAGTCTTTCTAGTATAATTGCATTTTCCCATGGGGTTCATCTGCAATTTGCCTCAGAGGGGGTGCTGGCCATGTGCGCCCTCCTTGAAGAAGCGCCCGGTAGAGGGGTCGGTGTGGAGTAGGCAGTCGACGGGTCCTGCTAAAGGTGAAGGGCGGAGGAGTGGGCGTCGCTTGTGGAAGACGGAGGATCATGTCCCACGTTTGGAGGGCTCCAGCTACGAGCGGTCATGGGCAAATGGTAAGGAGGCGCAAGGGCGAAGTTGACGGTGATCTCTAGAGTAGAAGGTGAGGTTGTGATGGTGGTGGAAGACTTCTGCAGGCGTCTGAAGGCAGAGCAGGGTCGGTGACACTTAGAGGTGGAGACATCCACCTAGGATGCCGGAGTAGATGCGGGGGATGTCAGAGAATTGGACTCCATGGCCAAGGTCGGAGCAGAGGGGCATTCTTCACAATGAGGGTGAAGCTGCAATGAGGAGGTGAAAGGATACTCCTCGGACCTCACCAAAGATGATGGGGGCGTTGGGCTATTACCACCGGAAGTCCCCTCTTGTTGCTTGTGTAGACGACAGATGGTCTTCTTCGAGGGAGGCACATGTTGTTAAATAGGTGCGGAGGTCGACCGACTATGGATGGAAGGTGGCGCAAGACTGATCTAATGTTCGGTTAGAAGGAGAAATTGATGGATTTGCGAGGGAGGTAACGAGGGTGACTGTCGATTGGGGTTCGACGAGGAGACAAATAAGGAAGGTGGTCAGTGGCTTAAGAGGGAAGGTGGCCTGGTGATTGAGAGGCGGCAACTGATCGAGCGGTCGACCAGAAGAAGAAGGTGAGGCAGTGAAATTGAGGGGATGTCAGTGGCCTGAAGGGGAAAGTTGGGGAGAAAGAAGAGGGCATATAGTTATTGTCCGATCAACCGAGATCGAACGACCAGATGGGTGCCACGTGGCAGCCTTTTTTCTATTATTTTTTTATTTTTTTTAAAAATAAAGAATTAAAAAATTCTTAAAATGAGTGACACATGGCAACTTCAGGAGCAACCACGTGTCAACACCAAAAAATTCGAAAATAAAAAGAAAATAAAAATAAAAAAGAAATAGCAAAAAACCTCAGATCGGAAAATTTTCTTCATGAAAGTTGCTTATCTCGATGAGATCTACAATTTCATGAAGAAACCAAAACTAAAATCTGTCAATTGCACCAAATGTTATTTTTGAGGTATTATTTATACATAAAATACCTTGATTTTTCGGTTTTATATTTTTTTGTTATTTTTAATTAAGATAAAAAATATAGAAAAAAATATGATAAAATCCAAGATAAATATTCACACATTATTTTATTTTTTATATTTTTATTAATTAATAAAATGGAAAATTAAAATAAAATACGAGAAAGGGGACTTTGTACAGACAGTCAGTGAAGACTTGGAATCAGTTAGTTTCTTTGATTTCAAGCTCATTTTGGATTTCAATTTTTACACATTTTAAGAAAACTTTTATCAAAGAAAATAAATGAAAAATAAATAAAGTAAAATGAGTTAATTATGTACATAAAATAATAGGTCTAAATCAGGTAAAATATAAAATGTACCGAAGAGGCCCAAAACCCAACTTCCACATATGAACTCCGATTCACTTAACTTGGTCTTATTTTGAAGGCAATTGAATGTACATTAGTTCAAACGTGAGTAGGATCAAATCAGATGGTGTATGAGGAAGATATCAATGTTTTAGTCCGGAAATCTTGGAATTAGGGTTTTGGGTTTCTGGACCACGTATTTCTGTTAGTGATTTTCTTGTATTATTCATTTATTCTTGTTAGTAATATGTACACAATGGAGGTGGTTTCATGTCATTTGGAGTTAACATGAGTTAGTTAAAAATCAAGGAAGTTAGCTTATTTTACATGTCAATTAGGCTGTGAATTTTGGCTTCTTTTTTTATGCAACTATGAGTGATAAAATGCAACTACTATTTATATATGCATGAATGCTAATTATGCAATATAATGGATAGAATGCAAATGAATTTTGCGGATCTGAGCTTAACTAGTCACTTTTAGAGTGATGAATATGAGATTCATCACTTATACTTAGGGTAAAGGATCCCTGAGTATAGCCAAAAGCAAGAGTGATTAAATTGAAAGAAAAGAACAACTCAAGTCATTCACCTCCCCTATACTTAGGATAAAGTACAACCTAAGTATGGCACACACACATGGGAAAGAGGTAAATGATAAAAATAGAAGAAGAAAGAATAAAATAAATGATATATACAAAAGAATATCAGCTCATGTATCAAACGTAGAAAATGTCAAAAGATCATCGTCTGATACCAAATGAATAGAATCAACTAAGGACATGAATGTATCATGATCTAGATAGCTTCAGCAACTGTCCGTTCACAACAAATGGTTGTGCGCCAGATGACAACTTGGATATGATAATACAATATTTTCACGCACAACTCTAACAATGAACGGTCCTAACCATTTGCTTTTGAGTTTATCGGGAAACAACTTCAATTTCATTTCAAACAACCATACTTTCTGATCAGGGATGAAAGTCTTTCTCCTAATGTGTCTATCATGCTAATGCTTGACTTTCTCCTTATACATGAGTGAGTTGTCACAAGTGAAATCTCGGAGTTCCAACAAAATATTCAGATCCACTTTCCTACTCCAGCCTACTCTCTCATAGCCCAAATTGCATACACGGATTGCCCATAAAGATTTGTGAAGAAGTTCAACTGGCAAATGACAAGGCTTCACATAAATCAATCTATAGGGAGGCATGCCCAATGGAGACTTGAACACCTCCGATAAGCCCATAGAACTGAGTCAAGCATCTGGGACCAATTCTTCCTACCTGGACATACAAGTTCTGAAGTATTGTCTTGATCTCCTTATTTGAAATCTCAGTCAAGCCGTTAGTCTATATATGGTAAGGAGATGCAACACGAGGCTCAATGTCATACTCCTTAACTAGCTTTCTGACCTCCTAATTGATGAAACGACTTCTCCCATCTAGAATGAGTATCTTGGGTATCCCGAACCATACATATCCTTGAGAAAGGAACCGACAGTACGACTATCAACGGCTCGGGTGGGGATCGCCTCCAACCAACGACTAATCCACGACATGCAGGATGTATTGAAATCCCCGACTGAGAGGGAATGAGCCCATTAAGTCTATGCCGCAAGCAACAAAATTATCTGAAATGTAGATATATCTCAGGGGCATGATATCTTTGGAACTGATGGGTCCTCCCATTCTTTGCCAATCAGTATAATGTATTACATAATCCGTAGCATTCTTGAACATAGTTGGCCACCATAGGACGCATTGAAGAATCTTTGTTGCTGTGCGCTTCCCCGAATTATGCCCTCCATCTTATAATCTGTGATAATGCTCACGAAGACTTGTGTATTCCTCCTGAGGAATGCATCTCCTCCAGATACAATCCACACCCTCACGAAATAGGTATGGATCCTCCCACTAGTAAAAATGAATCTCTGACAGAAATTTGTCTACCTTCCGCTTGGGCCAATCTTGTGGAACTTTCTTGGAGAATGAATAGTTCACAATATCATCGTACCATGGGAGTGAGGTAACAAACAAGATAGCCTCATCTGGAAAGGTCTCTAATATGGGAATTAGTAGCTGCTCAGGGGACTCTGCATCTATGTTCTGAGAAAGGTGATCTGCCACAACAATTTTCATAGCAAGCTTGTCTCGAATATCTAAATCAAACTCTTGGAGAAGAAGGATCCATCTGATAAGGCGCGGTTTGGCATTCTTCTTGGATTTTAAGTATCGTATGGTAGTATGATCCTTGTGAACAATAACTCTATAACCCAGTAGGTACGAGTGGAACTTTACTAAAGCGAACACTACTGCTAACATCTCCTTCTCTGTAACCATATAATTGTGATGTGCCTCATCCATAGTCTTACTATCATAGTGTATGGAAAATGGTATCCCATCCCTTCTCTACCTTAAAACAACTCCAACTGCAAAATCTGACATGCCCATCATGAACTCAAAGGGAAGAGACCAATCAAGTGGCTGAAGGACATGAGCATTAATAACCATCTCTTTCATCTGATGAAATGCAAGAGGAGTTTCTCATAAACAATAAACTCACTCTCCTTGCACAGAAACTCAGTAAAAGGACTGGTGATCTTGCTGAAGTCCTTAATGAATAGCCTATAAAATCCAACGTGACAAAGGAACGACCTCAACTGCTTCAAATTCTACGGTGTCTCTAGCTTGGAGATCACATAATCTTAGACGGGTCAACCTCCATACCATGTTTAGAGATGAAGTGGACCAATATAATCCCATTAGTCACCATAAAGTGACTCTTTTCCCACAAGAGCATTAAGTTTACCTCACAACATCTCAGAAGTACCCGATCTAAATAAGTAAGACATGTGTCATCTAATACCAAACTGTGAACCCCTCGGATCTGTCAGGTAATCATCAAAGCAAGCCTATTTAATTACATATATTTAAAGAATATGTCTTGTTCTTCCTTTGAGATTTTTATGGTTCCAAAATCATTTGAGGTTTTTATGGCATGACGAACCTAGATAAAACACGTAATGACCTTGACTCGAGTCTCGAGGACGAGACTCTCTTTGAGGTTTTTATATTTATGATACTCGTATCTTGGGGATTCACACGTCAAAACTATCCTCGTAGACTGAGAAATCGTCCATGAAGATATAGAAAACTACCTACCATGTCGGTAAAATGGCCACCATACACCTCTAAAATGTAGCGATGGCGTTACACAATCCAAAGGGCATCCGTCTAAAGGTATAGGTGCCATACAAACGAGTAAAAGTAGTCTTCTCCTGATCCTCAGGAGCGATTTCAACCTAGTTGTATCCCGAGTATCCATCCAAGAACCAAAATAACTCCTTCCCGGCCAATCTCTTAATAATCTGAACAATAAAGGGTAGTGGAAAGTGATCTTTCTTGGTCACAGAGTTCATGCAATGGTAATCTTTGTAGATGCGCCATGAAGTGGGTACACGAGTCAGAATATCCTCACCATGGTCATTCGTCACAATTGTAATCCTGGATTTTTTTGGGATCACATGTAACGGGCAGACCCACTTGGAATTCAAAATGGTATAAATGAAGCCAGCATCACACCATTTCCTGATCTCTTTCAGGACAACATCCTGAAGATTAGGATTCATATGGCGTTGAAACTCACAGGTCGGTATGATGCCATCCTCTAAGTAGATATGATGCAAGCACAAAGCTGGACTAATCCCATGGAGATCCGAAATACTCTAGCCAATAGCCTTACAGTTTCTCTCAAAAACCTTTAGAAAGCAAGATTCCTGGTCATTGGTCAACTACGAACTGATGATGATCGAAAACATCTAGGGTGGGCACCTTCAAGGAAGGCATACTTCAGAGATGTAGGTAAAACTTTGAGCTCATGTGGTGTCTGAATATGCTCTACAACAACCTCTGCAACTACACTGATAGAAGGTATAAGATATGCACTCTATGAACTGTCCACTGTGGCTATTGTAGGCTCAGAATGAAGTGTATCTGAAAGGTATGTAAGGAATTCCCTCTACTCAAATAAGTATGGCTCATCAGAACGCTCAAAAATCTAAATAAACTCATCAACAAAAATCTCAGAAATCTCAGCAGGAGGTATCTCAACAACAATCTTAGGAGAATGTATCTAAGGAATCTCAGAATGTACCTCTAAAAGTAACTCAGAATGATCCTCAGAATACAGATCAAACAATCCATCAACGAACAACTATGAATCATCAATATGGAAGCAAAAATCAACTATGCTTTCTAGGTATTCCTTCTGGGAAAGGAACTCATGGGTATCCATTCAATAAATAGATCTGTATCTCGGCTAGAAAATTACAGTCCTTAGAATCTGTTGTAGCTGGCTCTCTCTCATCTGTTGCAGGTGGCGGTGATGGCCTCGAATATGGGATCATCTCAATCTTTACCTCATCACTGTGAGAGTGAAAGGTGATCTCTCCAGTAACATAATCAACTAATGCTTTGGTTGTTCAAAGGAATGATCAACCAAGTATGTTCGAGGTATGGAGTAACAGTACAGATGTATTTATATCCACTACAACAAAATCAAGTGGGAAGCTCATGCCTTGGACCGTTACAATAACCTCCTCGAGAATGCCCCTCGACTTCTTGATAGATCTATTAACAAACTAAAGGATTATCTTGGTCGATCTAAGAGGTCCCAACCCAAACTCAATGAGTAGCGAGGATGGCATAAGATTGATCGAGGATCCGTTATCGAGAAGAGTACGGTCGAACTCCTGATCAAAAATCATACGATGGAAGTGAGGTGCTTCCTTATCTTGATTTTTTGGGTGGAGGTTGCTGATGGCATGAACTGTAGCCATAGTCAATATGTGCTTTTTGGTCCTCGGGTGCCTGTTCTGCTTCGATTGACGCTTCCTAGTACAAGCTTCTTTAATTCTCTTTTTGATTGCGGGCATGTAATCCATGGACTTAAGGAGTGTCATATCTAAGAAGATATTCTGAAGTATCTCTACACTCCAAGATCTGATAAAGGCAGTTTTTAGTTTTTGGATTTTTCTTTTATTCAAGGCAAATGAAAATGGAACAAAATCAGGTAAAACATCAAACTTCTCACTTCTCTTATTAATCTCGTAATCAACATGTACAAAAGGATGATCAGAATCGGTCTGTATAATATCATCCAATATAGGTGTAGAAATAGAAACACAAGGTAAAATATGATGGGTTGCTTGGTCTGTTGTTGCTGAAGAAGACTACACGACATGAATGTTCTTCTTAGTAGCTGACTCAACACTTCATATTCCTTTATTATCTTTGTGTGATTTTCTATTTGGTGGTGGTGATGGTGAAGAAGTGGATGGTGGTGATCCTCCATGACCTGAATCTGCAATACTGGATCGCTGCTCAACTGGTGAAGAAGATGCTATAACCAGTGTAGCTCTCTTAATTGCTCGATTTCCCAATCCTAACTGATGTGAAGGCAACTACACTCTCCCACCACTCCTGAGAGAAATGGTGTTAGATAAACATGTAAAATCAAAGGCCATACTTATCTCAGGGGTGGATGGGTCATGGGCTACATGATCCTTGCATTTAAAGTTGTTGGGATTGGCTTCGACCTGAGCTGGAATCAATGTCTTCATAGTGGTCAGGTCGTTGAGCCTCTGAGTCAAATAAAACATGTTCTTCATTAGAAGGGCTAGCTGGTCTAGTACTGGGTTCACCGAAGGTGCCTTATGATGCTCAACAATGGGCTTTCACTGAGTCTTGTAGTGTGGACGCTGGTACCCAGAGTATGGTTGCTGCTGATATGTGTAAGGATGAGGAGGATGCGAACAATACTGCCTAGAATATGGAGGTTGCTGCTGGTAATATGGTTGGTAAGAATATGCAGGCTGCATCGACTGTTGATATCTATGTCTCCAAGTCTAAACATGTGGTGGAGACAGATACGTGAGGCTGTGAAGGCTGCTAGTGTTGGGGCCATGGTCTCCCTCCTTGAAGATGATGGACGGGCCTCTGACTTGACTAAGTACTAAACTGATCCTACCCTGTGGGACAGGGCTGGTTGCACTCTCAGTCAAACCAAATGCCGTTCACCTCTTGAATCTCAAGTGGAGGTGGATACTACTGTTCATGAATATACTGGTACTCCGGATAATACTGAATGACACATGATGAAGGAGACTACTACGGGACCTGATCCGGAGTCTGCATGTAGTAAATATGCTGGACTGTAGAAGAAGGTACTCCGGTACTCTACAGTGCTGAAGTCGTGGAAAAAGTAGGCTGCTCTACTGCAGGAGTATCAACTGTTGCACTCTGGATCTGACATGCACTGATCGTGCTAACTAGAAGCTCCATATGACAAGTAATATGATCTAGCATATCCAGTTGCTTCGTCCTTTGTTCGATCACTTGTAATTTATTAAGTTCTTGTGATCGCTTTTCTATGATATCTACTTCGGATATGTGGTTTCCAAAAATGGTAAGATCATCATTGTCCACCCTATCCACATCATAAGATGCCATCATGAGCACATCCTCATCCGTATTGAAGTGGGACTACAACGTATGCCAATCTCTGGTTTTCCAAGCTCAAACCCCTAAATAAATTCTGCACTAAGCTCATCTTGGGTATATCATGACGGGGGAACTTCTCTGTCAAATCCTTGAATCTTTCCAACACCTCATGAATAGGCTCATGGGATAACTGGGAGAAGTTGGCTATCAAAGATTGCTTCTGATTCAAACATCCAAGGGGATAGTACTTGCTAATAAAGGAAGATCTCAACTCATCCCAGAACATGACAACCTTTCCCAAATGGCTAATCCAATAGAGCGCCTTGTCCATCAAGCTGAACGGGAAGGTTGTCATCTTCACTACCTCTAACAGGATGTTAGGGTAGTGGATAATGATACATATGTGATCAAACTACTGGAGGTGAATATACAATTACTTATGAACGTGTCCATGGAAAATGGGGAGCAGTGGAAGAATACTGGGCTTTAGCTTGAAATGCCCATGAACCACATGTATATGAATCCATGTCATGGCATGTCCTACACCTGGGTTATAGGTATCTCTTAGTGTAGGCTTAGGATCCACTCTAGGCTACTGCTGCTCGGCTCCCTCATTCCCACCTTCTCTCTTTTGTCCATCCTCTTCTCTCTCCTCTGTCATCCCTTAGCTCTAAGATCATGTCACGAAGTCCTTCTTGGATGTTGGCCTGCTCAATCAATTGGGTCTGGATGGCCTGAATGGTGTTGATCTCATGCTACTCAGTAATCAAGGCCTTTCAATTTGGTGGTGCCATCTAGTCCTCAGAATCAGTCTCGATCTCTGTAAAAGTGCAAGGCACTCGATCAGTCCTCAGAAAATCTGAAGTATGAAATGATAGTTTGAGATTAGGGTCAATCTTAAACAAGGGTTTTATTGGAGAAAGAAATGGCGATGTGGAGAAAGAAGTGAATTCGAGAAGCGACTCATCCTGAATGGGTGAAAATAACTGAACTAGAGTGTATAAAGATAATCTCACAAAGTCCGAGAACAAAATACCCCAATGCGACGTCTTTGATGTCAAGAGGCAAGATGCAAGAACACATAGTCAGACAAGAAGAAGAGAATGAGAAGAAAGGCACAAAGTGCATAGAGAGATCTCTACACTAGCAAACAAACACAATACAAACCCCCGATCAACCAACTGAACACAACGTGAAGACCGTGAAAGTTCGGTCAATTATCTTTTCAATTTTAAGTCTAGTGAATCTACAAGAAGTTACTTGCTACCAAGCACACAGAGTGATGTCGCCCAATCACCCAATGTACATCCTCAAACCTCCCCAAATAGTGGTACCATCTGCACGGGCTACCGGGTTATATCAGGCTCAAAGGGAGATAAGAGGCAGAGCATACCAAAACAATTTTGTAAGGTCTAAGGCAAGTGCTTGCATCTGCAACCATACACTAAAGAGTAGAGTACATGTGCTTAGGGCACAAGTGCAGGTATTTGGGCTCTATACTTAAGGCAACGTCCTCACCCACTCCGTATGGAGGTAAGTACCTGCAAACAATGAGGGGTTACTCTCCCCAAAATAATGATGTGATCTTTACATTTCATTTTGGGTCAAGTATGATTAGCAGTCTATTTTTTGTTGGGTTATCACTTTTTTTAGATTTCTTCAAAGAAATGATCTAACGATTTTTCCAATTCCTTTATTTCCTAAGTGAGAAAATCAAGGGAGGAGATAGGAAAAGATGATGTGAAAGAAATCAATGATGTATGCATGAGATAGAAGATGTGTACCTTACGCTAGCAGTCTACATGCAAAATGATGCTTGCATAAAAATAAAGACAAAAAGTAAACTAACATGCATGATGCACGAGAAGCATCCTAGCAATAACTTCTATTAACGTGCACGAACCAATTATTTTGACTAAGTCCAATGCTACGATCTACACTAAAGGAACAAATATTCTTATTTAGGGGTGACAAACCGCGAAAACCCTACGTTAATTTGCATGAATTATTAAATTTGTTATTTCGTTGTAGGCGGGAATTCGGAATTGATCAAGAAATAACCACAATAATTTATTCAATTTTTAATCGACATGATTCTATGTTTATTTTACTTGGGCACGTCCCAAGGTCGAACTCAAGGAGGCAAAGGAACAACCTAGAATTATGTCTATCAAAGTTAGTGTATGGTTTTCGATGCGGTATTTTTTTGGTAATTTTAATGCGATTTTGGAATGCAAAATGCAAATGTGGCCAATCTTAGGGACTAAAATGCAATTTCTGTCAAATGATGTCTAAAAATTACGAAATGTGGCCGAGATGTAAAATATGGTAAAATGAACACACTATATATTTTTGGAATTTTTGGATGCAGGATGGATATTTAAAGAATTTAGGAATGAAAATGATGTGAATTTCAATAACTAATTGTAATAAATATTAAACCTATTTATTTCCAAAGAATAAAATTATCCAAGATCTATTACTAGGTGATTGATCTCAAAAAAATCATAAACCTTTAAAATACGAGATTTAATACCTATTAAAAATTAAAGATTGAAATCTTTAAAATGTTTTTTATAGAGCAAATCATGTATGCAGATGCAACATGTTGTTAGATACAATTAATTTTACAATCCGTGAATTTTAGACAATTTTTGGGGCTATGGTTAATAACTTATGAATTTCGAAGTGCAGAGTGGGCAAAATATGTAATATTCCACAAGAATATTAATTATTAATTAACTATAGATCATAAAAATATCACAAGCATGCCAAGTTGTAGAGAATTAATTGAAGAACATAATGTTAATAAATAATAAAATAATACAATGAAATGATTCATATTATAGAATAAAGACCAGGGTATGTTTGCAATTACAGTAAATAAATAGATGCAATGCAAGTCTTTAATTAATTACCTAGATCTTGGGAGGGGGGGTCAAATGCAAAATTTCTAGAGGGCCACGCGCGTAGCACGTGACCTCTGGTGGCAGGATGAATATGCGAATAGGAAAAGCACTGGGGGCTTCTTGCAAAAATTCTAAGGGGCACATGTATAGCACGTGCCCTTGGATGGCGGCGTTGGTTCTGGAAATAGATGGACCTTCGGGGGCTCGATGCAAGTTCCCCCTACAGGCATGTGCGACGCACGCGGGAGGGGGCCTCGAGCCTCGTGCCTGGAGGTGTGGCAGAGTTGGCGTTGTCGAAGAAGCCCCTGGAGTGTGGAGGAGACGGACGAAGGGGTGCGGCTAGGTCGGCGGAGTAGCTTTTCCTATGACTGGAGGGGCTCCAACTACTGGCAGTTCGAGGGGGTCATAGCTTTCTGGAAGGTGGAGATGCCAGACGTTGGGGGCTGGTACTGAAGAAGGTTCACGGAGGTGGAGACGGGAAAGCATGGCAGCGAAGGTGGAGGCCGACACATGGCCGACGGACGTCGATGAAGAGGGGAGGTCATTGGCTCACGACAAGGGTCGAAGTAGAAGCATGCGTCAAGGAGGTACTGCGTCAGAGCATAGGTCTTCCTGGAGAGGAGGCTTCTCGATGCAGATGGTTGATGAAGGTGATCACATGATGCGGTGGTGTGGCTCGAAGTGGTGGAGGAGCAGAGCTTATGAAGTTTGGCATCGAAGCTTGTCAGCATAGAACAACCAGAGCACAACGTAGTTGGCCGAGGATAGTCAGCGTGAAGGCATACACGGACTATGATGGAGATTGATCGGGGGACGAGCGAATCACTTGAGCGGAGTGTTGGATTGGAGATGGAAGAGATGTACGCGAGGTAGAGGAATCTAAGGAGGAGTGGAGAAAAGGTTATGGAGAAGGGGAACCTAGAGGATAAGGGGTACCTGGAGGAGAAGGGCTCGACGGCATGAAGTCTGGAGCGGAAGCAAGTGCGGAGGCGCTGCGACGAGGAACAGAGCATTTCGGATCACGCCTAGCGGAGGTAGCTTCGTCTCGAAGAGGCGATGTCACCACCTCTCAAGAGCCTGGAGCCACTTCTTGATGCTAATGAATCGACAGATGAATGGAGAACAGAGGGGATGGTGTTTGTAAATAGGAAAAGGTGAGGGGGACTGATTAGGACAGTGGTTGACGATTGGAAATTGGGGAAGGAGCAACGACCAGATTTAGAAGGAGATCGGAGTGGATTCGATTGAGATTTGGACATGGAAGGAAGGTGGCCGGGACGAGGATTTGATGAGGTACAACAGGGAGATTTAGGAAAGGTGGTGGCTGGTTAGGGAGGGGAGGTGGCACGACCAGAAGAGGAAGGCAGCGGCGGGATCGACCACAGATGGAAAGGGGTGGCGGCGCAATCAAGGGAGGAAGGAGAATGGCACATGTCATGCGCATGCGTAGCGGGCACATGCACAACACGTGCAAGCTTTTTAGTTTTTTAAAATAAAATGAATGATAAATGTCTCCAAAATGGGTGACATGTGGCAGCTCCAGGAGCTACCACGTGTCAACCCCAGAAAATTTAGAAAATCAAAATACAAAGGAAAATCCGAAAGAAATAGTAAGCAACTCAGATCGAAAAAGTTTCTTCATTAAAGTTGCTCGTCTTGACAAGATCTACAACTTTCATGAAGGGATCAAAATCAAAATCTGTCATTTGCATAAAGTGATATTTTTGGGGTCCTTTATGAACATAGAACACCTTGATTTTTGATTTTATAATTTTTTTTATCATTTTAAAACAAGATCAAATATCTAGAAAACATGATAAAATCAGAGATAATATTTACACTTTAAACTATTTTTTTGGATTTTTATTAGTTAAGAAAATAAATAAATAAATAAAAATATGAAAACTACAACTTTTGTACAGACTGTTAGTGAAAACTCGGACTCAGTTAATTTCTTTGATTTTGGTCTTATTTTAGATATGGATTTTTACGTATTTTAATAAAACTTTCATCAAAGAAGATAAGAGAAAGATAAATAAAATAAAATGAGTTAATTATGTACATAAAATCATAGGTCAAAATCAGGCAAAATGCACAATTTACAAAAGAGGCCCAAAACCCAACTTCCACATATGAGCTCCAATTCACTTGAGCTTGGTCTTATTTTGAAGGTAATTGAATGTACATTAGTTCAAAAGTAAGTGGGATTAAATAATACACTATATGAGGAAGATATTGGTATTTTTTAGTCATGAAATCCTAAAATTAGGTTTTGAATTTCTGGTCCACTTATTTATGTTAGTGATTTTTTTGTATTTTTCCATCCATTCTTGTTAGTAATATGTACACAATGGAGGTTGTTTTAGGTCATTTGGGGTTAGCATGAATTAGTTAAAAATTAGGGAAGTTAGGCTATTTTACATGTTAATTTAGCTAGGATTTGTGGCTTCTTATTATATGCAATAATGAATGATAAAATGCAATTATTATTTACATATACATGGATGATAATTATGCAATATAAACGAAGAAATGCCAATGAATTTTAGGGATTAGAGCTTAATTAGTCAATTTTAGAATGATGAATCTGAGATTCATCAAGGGGCTTTGGACCTAATTGGTTACCTGACTCAACCAAGAAAATAAAACCTACTTCTAAGGGCTCAAGCACAAGAAAACCACGAGAAAACAAATAAAAATAAAATTTAGAAAACAAAAATCGGTGAGGTCCCCCATGTGCACCAACACTTAGTGAAACAGACCCCACAATCCACACAAGAGTCTAATGTCCAAATAAAAACAGAAAAAGGGCAAGTGCCTAAAAATTATTACAAATTATTACAAAAATAGAATGGAAATAAAATACTAAAATAAATCAAAAATAAAATGCTCCAAGCTGCTTCTACCAAACTTTCTACTTCTCCTCTCCTACGCTCTCCTGCTGCTGATGAAGAAACGAGCCGAATGCCACCCTTGCTTGCTGGGCCTTCGCAAGAAAGAGGACAAAAGATAATATCATATAACAATTTATGAAAATATGAGCAAAATAAGAGAAAGAAGAAAGTAATAAAAATATAGACAAATGAAAAAGTAAAACAAATATATACATAAACCAAGAATACCAGGCAAGAAGAAGAACCTAGCTACCCTCACCGTGCCTCCCCAGCAACGACGCTTTTTTATTAATTGAGATTTTCAAGGGATTTTTATTTAACTATTAAAGTAAGAGTGTCGAAGTAACCTAAAATTTCCCTCAGCAAAAATTATTTTAAAAAGCTCTCAAGCAAAGGAAATAAAAGAAGAAATGCGAGCATGAGAACTAAATTTGCTATTTATTTACTTGTATAGCATACATGATCGAACTAAACGAGGCTACAAAATCTCGGGGGTTATTTAAATAAAAAAATCAATGAAATAAAAATGATTCTTTTTATTGCTTAATTCTTGGTTTTTTATGGGATTTTGTCTTTTAAATTTTTTATGGAATTTTTTAAATTTTTAAATTTTTATGGTTTTTTGATTTTATATTTTTTTAACGATTTTAAATTTTCAAAGCACCTTGCATTTTCTTACCCCTCTTTGTATAGCATCAGCTTCTTCAATCGAATCTCTCTTTCTTCTTAACCTCCTACTCAGAGAACAGAGATAGAAGTCGTAGCGGCTAGGCGATTAGTCGGAAAAATCCGAGCTCTCTTTCTCTTCCAAGCCTCGGGAAGCACTAGATTAGGGGAGCAGAAAAGTCAATAGTCGTACTAAGGGACGTCTGAGACTAGTTGGTCTAGGGATAAAAAGACTAGAGTGAGAGACTAGAAGTGGGAAGCGAAAAAGGTTTGGTTCCCTAGGAAGAGGAGGGACGGGGGTGGGAGTAGGAAAAAGACTCGCTCAAATATTTTGTATTTATAATTTTTTAAAACCAAAACAAAATGAAGAATAAAAATAAAAGAAAGGAAAAGTTCTTTTTGTATTTTTAAACTACAGGAAAAATGTACATAAAATTTAAATAAAAATATTTTGGGGGTTTTATTATTTTTTTATTATTTTTGTGATTTTTAGATAATTTTTGATTTTTGAGGATTTTAGAAAAAATAAAAACAGGAAAATTATCAAATAGAAAATAATGCAAATGTTTTAAGGTTTTTAAAATAACAAACATACAATTAGAATGCTAGTTTTTTTAAAGTTTTCATAAAGAAATTTTATGATTTTTTCGATTATCATTGATTTTTTTATCATTTTTAGTATTTTTATGTTTTTCTATTTTTTTGTTTTTATAAGGAATTTAAAGGTGAAATTTACAGAAATTAAAACAAAGTAAAACAAACAACCACAATTTTTCAGAATTTTTCAAAAAGTTTTTTTATAATTTTTATTTAATTAATATACAAAGAAGAGAAAAATGAGGTGTTTTGAATTATTGAAAAATACTAAAACAAAACAAAATTTAAAAACAAAATTACTTGTAATAATGCTACTTAACAGGAGCTTACGATGATTTTTAGGGAATTTTTAAATGTACTTTGCAATTTATTAAACACAATTAACATTGTAATTTAAAAACTACAGAATAAGGACTAAACTGCAAAGAATAATTATTTAATGGACGAAAGAAATAATAAATTAAGAAAAAGCAAGGATGTAAATGTAATTTCACTACAAAAGGGTGTGTGGTAGCGTACGTGAGTTGCGCCATCATGGAGCTATTGATTATTATTTTATTTCTAAGGTACAATCAGTAATAAAATACTATAAGGCATCTTTTGTAAAATATAAAAAAAGGTCATGTGCTATGTACGTTTATCAGTTCATAGAGGACTAAAATGCAAATAAAAAATAAAATAGGGGAAATATGCAATTATTCAATCAATGACAATACGACACATGTTCCAATAGGAACTTTTTTACAATATAAAGAAATATCAGGGGCTAAAACATAATATTCACCGGGATGTGTGCTTCTCATGTGTTGGATGGGACAGTAGAGCTTGGATCTAGCAAATCTGATCTACGGTCTGGCTTTGGGGCTTTTTGGATGGCTCAAATGCAAATTCGAAAGGTGTTCTTGATCCAGCAACTACAGATGCAGTGGGAAGAACGTGGTTGAAGGAACTCGCCTGTGAACTTTGATCGGTCGAATCGTGGCCGATCTTAGCCCAAATCGATATCTGAAGCTTGTTGCTCTTTCCTATTGCACTCCTGCAATGACGTGATGCAAAGTTGAAGTTCGATGATGATTCAATCGAGATCTGGATCTCTGAAGGTTGAGGACTGCAGATGGAGCTCCGGACTTTGATTCACTGCTCGAGATGCATCCTACGGGACTGGATTGAGGTTATTGAACGGATGTCTCCAGTGAGGGTGATCGGTATTGGAGACGGGAATCAATATCTAGCTGGATCTAGAGGATTAAAGGTAGGGGGATGAATGAAGAAAAGTCGACAATGATATTGCGGGTTTCATAATCGAAAATGGATGATCTGGGAGCTCTGATCGTGCAGATCGGAGATCAAGTCAAGGATGAGCAGATCTACACTAGAATAGAAATCAAAACATGAAATTAAATGCTAAATTGAAGAAAAAAATCTACCTTAATTACGTACAGATGGGCGAGAAAGGATCGTAACCTCGATTCGATGTGATGGTCAAAGAAGCTTAAAGTCTCTAGCATATCTCTAGTGACGTGTGTGGATCACGAAATTCGTCTCTCAATCGTGCTCCAGGATGACGAAGATGAGGCTCTGTCACCGCCTTAGCATTCAGGAGCCACCTGTAGGCGAGAAATGCACAAAAATCAGATCCTAATGAACGACAGAGTTGTAGGGGGTACTTTTAGGTGCTGAATCCTGGTGAAATTCAAATGATGAGATGGCAGACGATCGTAGTGGATTATAGAAAGTGAATATCAGATGAGTTTATTCGATAATCAGGTGACAAATTTCATGAAGGATGCAAGGTTTATTGATGATCAGATCGATTAGGAAAAGGTGGGAAGCATGTCTAGCGAGGAAACTTTATCGAGCGACCGGGTAGAGAGGGGACTGACCCGGGTCAACGGACTTGAGTCAGCCAATAGGAAACCGGTTGCGAATAAGTGTAAAAATAATAAAGACAAAATAGCCTAAAAATAAAGAATACATTTAAATTAAATAGAAAATGAATTTAAAAAATAAATAAATATTGTAAATAGAAAAAAATAATAATAAATCTTAATTTTAATGGTTTTTCTCAAAATAAATAAATTAGTTACATAAGTCAAAATAAATAATTACCTTTATTCACAGGAACTTTTACCTATATATAGAACACATTGATTTTTAATGATATATTTTTACAAATAAATACATAATTTCATTTTTTTTAATTTATTGAAAACATTTTACGAGGATTTTATTGATATTTTTATTCTATTTCTATGAAATAATTTACTAGGTTAAATAAAAAGGCATATTTACAATATACCTATTTATTTTTGTGAATTTTGATTTGCTAAAACATAATATTTACAATCATTTAAAAATAAATATGATTAAATATGTATAAAAAATAATAAATATAATATATTCACATGATGTAAATACAAGCATAATATACAATACACTCCAAATAGCCACATTTTGCATCTTAACTCCGATTTTTGTGAAACAACTTTCATTTTAAAGCTTGTTTTATTTAAAGTACAATAAAGTTAGTTTGCTTTATTTTGAGTTGTTATGGATAAGATATGTGTCTTACAAGTTTGGCTTTACAGCTTCTTCAAAATGTTGCAATTATTTTTAGTATTTACAACTTATTTTTATATACAACTTACAAGAAGAAAATGTTTTTATTTGGAATAAATAGGGTTATAATAAAACATAATAAGGAATTATATACCAAATAATGATATATGTGCAATGATGAATCATGATGATTATACAAGTGGAATTACTTTTTCTTGATTTTTCTATGGGAATGACTTATCTCCCCCTACTTTATTCCTTGTCGATTAGGACAAGTCTTGACCTTCTCTCGAGGTCATAGTCAGCACATATTTATTACATATATACAATATTTATTTTCTTTATTTCCCTTTATTTATTCATTTATTTTAGGTTAAAAACAATGATATTTATACAATATTTACAAAAGAATAATGAATTATAAAAACATTGATTTATTAATATTTACAGGTGTTTAAGAAGGCATTTTAAGATAAAATAAAAGAATAAAGACGATGAAATGTAGATTCATCATCTGCCCCAAAAATGACATGGCCTAGAAGTGATACTTCGATTAACCAAAATCAAACTTGTTATACTTAACATATAACTTATGCTTCCTTAGTGTCTCAAGTGTCTGTCGAAGATGTTGTTCATGTTGTTGCTTGTTCTTAAAATAGATGAGTACATCAACAATAAATACTACCACAAAGTGATCTGAACTCTGACTGAATATTCTATTCATAAGATCCATAAATGCTACTAGTCTATTTATCACACTAAAAGGCATGACAAGAACTTGTAATGTTTGTATCTAGTACAAACGACCGTTTTAGGAATATCTGAGTTTTTAATTCTAAACTTATGGTATCTAGATCTTAGATCAATCTTGGATTATAAAATGGAATGTTGTAACTGATCAAAGAGGTCATCTACTTGTGGCAAAGGATAATGATTCTTTGTTGTCCTTTTATTTAATTGTTGATAATCAGTACATAGTTGCAATGAATTATCTTTCTTTCGCACAGAAAGCACATGTGCACCCCATGGTGAAGTACTAGGAAAAATGAACCCTTCATCTAGGAGTTCCTGCAGTTGCAACTTTAATTCATGTAACTTGGCTAGTGTCATACGATATGGTGGAATAGAGATTGGTTGAGTATTAGGTATAAGAGAATTTCAAATTCAATCTCTCTGTCATGTGGTAATCCAAGAAGCTCATCTGAAAAAAATCAGAGAATTCACATACTATAGGCACATCTTCGATCATCCACTATGTTTCTGTGGTAGTAGACACGTAGGCTAAATAGCCATGAAACCCGTGTAATAGCAATAGTTGTTCCTTCAAGGTGGAGATATAAACAACTTCCTCATTATAAGTCTTTCCACTGAATTGGAATTTTATGGAGTCAGGAAGGCAAAAGGTTACTATAATATCGAAACAGTCAAGGTATTCATGATACCTTTCCAACCTATCCATCCCAAAGATGAGGTCAAAATCATTCATTTAAATATGTAGTAGATAAGCTGGTAAGTTATGTCTTGTAATCTGTACCACACAGTCATCGAAGATATCTTGAATTATAAATACTTGATCTCAAGGTCCCTTAACCAGATAAGGGTTTTCTTCTTCTATCAGGGTTTCCCCAAAGCGAGCAATAAATGTAGAGTCGTGAATGAATTCGAAGAACATGAATCAAACAAGGCATGTACGAATGACCAAGGATAGTAATGGTACCTCATACGACAGTGCCTGAATTGTAAGCTTGTTCTTCGATGATGGAATTAAGCTGGCCATTAAAAACATTCAAGCTAGATCCTACAATGCTTTGTGGTGGTTGCTGCATAGGACACGATTCTCATGAGCCTTGACCTCTACCCTTTCTTCCTCCACATGTTGCTCCATTGCTCGGTCCATTGATTTCTGTCGCTGCTGTTATTGTTGTAGTATTAGCCATAGGGCTTGCTTCTATTGGACATGGTGTTAGTCAAGGGACGAATGATACATTGTAAGTCGGGGTTGTCTTGAACCCCGATCCTCTCAACTATGGACAATCTTTTTTAAAGTGGCCTTTTTTGTGAGTAATAACATGTACGTGTTCCTATCTAACCTGAAGACCCGACCATAGTAGTATTATCTCATGTTGTGAAGTCACACGAGTATAGTGGAGGTATAGAGAAACCCGTCTTCCTTATAGCTCCTAGCCCAAGGTCTATGGCGAGCTTATACTTGAGCCTATTGGATGATAGCGACGATCTCTGCGGTTGTTGTTCACCTTACATTTGGAAGGTGCATCAATAAAGTGGAAGCTTCTTCTTTAGCGATTTTCATCCATTTCCATCTGAATAAGAGAGGTGATGTCCATTGCTTCATCTACAGCAGTGGCTCTAAAACCCGTAAGATTCTCATTAAGATCTCCCTGAAACCCGCTAACAAATTTGGTAAGACACTCCTGTGGTAAAGCTTCTAAATCTGAGGAGTATAGTGATAGCTCAGTAAAGTGAATATGATAATCTCATACAGTCTTAGATCCCTGGGTTAGAGAAGACAAATCCCTCCTCTTCAACTCTTCTCAATGGGAGGGGTAGAAGTGAGATCAGAAAATGCACCCAAGTGTCCAGCTAACATCATCAAGCCATAATTCTACCCTAGCATGTATCTCTATGCCTTCGAATCGAGGAATCTTTTCCTTTCGGTATTTGTCTAGAAACTTTGGTTGTCTAAGTAGGGCCTTATCCATTGCTCCTTCAGTTGTGGTAGGAGTAGACTCAATGGAAGGATGATAACTAGATTCTTCCTTGGAAGGGTGAACAAAACCCTTAACCTTAGCATCCACATGTCTGGATGCCTCGGGTCTCTCAGCCTGAGCATCAAGCATTCACACTAATGCCTGCTGCCTTTGTCCCATCTCTTCGAGCATTGCCATCATCGTAGCCATTTGACTAGCCAAGTCATGATCTACCATGATCCTGAGATGAATCAAGGCAATTAATTAGTTCTTATTCTATCTAGCATGATGTACATTAGAGACAGTAATTTTTGAATGGTAATAATTTTTTTGCAGTCAATTATTAAATCAAAGGATTTTCACATATCCTTAATTTCTGAAAACAACTAATAGCTCTTAGTTACTGAATAAGCTACTGGAGTAACCTGGCTCTGACACCAATCTATTATGACCCCAGTTCCTGGTTGTCAGATCCTCCCATTTACCAGATCTGGTTACTCAGCAATAGCTTAATCCAATAATAATAGCTAACATTCAGAAATAAGATGCAATAAAATGCTGCATATAGAATTATTTCACATTTTTATTCCATTCACAAAATATGGCTTACAAAGAAAACATGCCCCACTATTTTCTTATACATGTACATTAAGTCGAAGAAAAAGAACAAAACAAAAAAAAACTACTAACTACCTTAGACTAAAAGATACTATTGTTAGCTAACTGGCCGGCTAACTACAATCATTGCGATGGCTCATTGATACCACTTGGGTTTCTAGAAATCAAAGGATAAATATTAGCTAGTGCTAAGTAATAAAGAATAGAAAACTAAACAAGTAGTTTAGTTTAGCAAAACTTATTTACCAGAAAGTTCATTTCTTCTCATTAGATTAAGTCTTATTCTTTTTATTTCATGTTGGGAATTAGTTCAGGTGGTTTACCTCACCTCTCATGGACTCCAAAACTGTCGACACTTCGGGATTAGAGATTGCATTGATCTGGTGAGCTTATGCTGTCATACGCCACCTCAACCAATCCTCCAATACTATCATGGTGATTTACTTTTTATTTCATTATCTAGGTATCCATACCCTCATCATGATAGACAAGGAAGCATACCGTCCTCGAGGACTCGGTAGCTTAAAACCATATGCTAACTTTAATTACATATACTAGCAACTTTAAATACATGTTATCATGACCCATTTGCTATTAAATTCCATGCCTCCACATGGATCAACCACATCTTTATTCACTCAACTCGCCTAAAGGTAGGCAAGTACCATGCATTGCAAATAATTTATTATGCGTGCTCAACATATCGGGCAATCGTGTAGTACCTAGGTATGGCCTTCCAAAAGAGGTGCTATTATGACAAACCTACAGGTTGCATGCCCAGCCTATAGTATCTACTCCACGTCAACCTTATCATAAAAGATAGTACACAAATTGTAATTGGATCCTATTTATGTCATATCAATTATCACCTTGTATATGTATAGTAGTATACATTAGTCATAACAACTACGAGGATGATTCATTACATCAACTCTATTTTTGTAACTATTTTACAATAAACCACGAAGTAATCATGTGAACGTTCCTCATAATAAACATTAATTTTATACAGTTAACTTGAAAACCCAATAGCAAGAGGCATGATTTCCTTACCTGATCATGTTAACTTCTCTATGGGACCAATATACCTTTATTCGTGTATATGGGCTTATTAGCTTATGAAATGATTAAACTCCATTTACATGTCAAAGAACATGAAGAACACACAAAGAATGTGAAGAACAAACGAAGAACGCAAAGAACATGAATTCTTTCAAAATTTCAGCAGAGTCTCCCTTTATATAGAGTGATATTCCTAGAAAACATTTCGGTAGATTTTCCCCTTACATCAGGTGATATTCCAGGGAAAATCTCGACAGAGTTTTCTTTATCTCGGAATACATTTTAGGGAAAATTTCGATAGAGTTTCCCTTTATATCTAGAGAAACTTGAAAGAAAACACGAGTTTTCGAAGAAATAGATCAAAACATGAACTAAAAAGATATACTTACCTCCTTCCCAAAGCTGTAGAGGAGAAGAGCGCTTTGTCTTCCTTCTCCCTCTCTTCCCGATAGCATTTTGCTAGCACTTCTTCCCTGCCCCTCCCCTTTTTTAGCCTCTCAATCCTACCCCTGGGTGGTGGTGTAATGGAAGCCATAGAGAATGAACGGGTAGGGGTGATAAGGTAATTATAAGCCTCTAGGATGCTAATGTGTCATCCTAGTCGACGCCCAGTCAGTAGGACCAACCAATAGTTATTTGCATTCTACGTGGTATGATCCTAATCGGCGCCCATAGAAGGACCGATGAATCGTTATTCCCCTATTACATAGTACGATCCCACTTAGCCACCCCATCATTGCTAAAACCATGGGCTATACAACCTATGGTTTTGCCCAATCTTATCACGTAACCCATGGTTTCTCTAATGACTCTTCATTAGCTCTAATCATGATTAATTAGCACTTATCATGATTAGTTATTCGTAACTACGATTAACATCTACTAAACCTTGATCAACATTCCTTAACCATGATCAATATGCTTAATGATATTGTTTTATTAATGAGGATTTGTTGGTACTAGTGATGGTGATTAAGATATAACGATAGCTTAACCGACGTCAATCACCTTTGCTTCCAAAATTCATAAATATTCAAAGCAGCCTCTGATTAAGACGAAAGAAGTTCCATTAGATTTGTCTTGTCAGGCCAGATTTGTTGTCCTTATTCAAGGTAGGATCCAAAGAGGTTGATTTTAGGGCTTTGCATGACCAAGGCTCTTATACCACTTTAAGGTGAGGGATTACACCTCGCACATCATGGAAGCCTCAAGATCGAATCGTATCTGATCTAGGTTTACTAATCATACTAATTGATGAGACAATAGAATTTAGAATTTTTTTCGACTAAATCAAATGATATGGGAACACTTATCATGCCATTTCATCCAGACCGCACGAGCAATAGTATTGCCCCTTGAAGTGTGATTGCAACCTGATGAATATGTGATTCATCACTCTAAAAGTTAACAAAAGAGATTTGTTCCCGAGTAATTAGCTGCATTTCATCACTTATATTGCATAATTAGCATTCAGGCATGTGTAAATAATATATCCATTTTAACATTCATATTTACATTAAATAAGGAGCCAAATTTACTTGTAAATATTCACTTGTATATTAGCTAAATTAACCTATTTGTATATATTTTATACTAACTCCAAATTTAATAAAAGTAACTCTATATTGTATATATTACAAATGTTAGTAAAGAAAAAATATAAAAAAATACTAACTTGTAAAATTGACCAATAAAACTCAAATCCAAGTTTGAGACTATGAACCTTAAAATGCACATATCTCTCTCATACAATGTCCAATTTAAGTCTACTCAATTTTAAAGTAATATACATTTAAAGATCTTCAAAAAAAGACTAATTTCATAAAAATCAAAGATCATATGTGAAACTTGGGTTTTGGACCCCTATTGTATATTTAGATATTGACCATAATACCCTCCATTTTATCTTTTTATTTTCTTAATTATTAAAAATCCAAAAAAATAAAGTAAGTTGTAAATATTTCTTTCATATTTTTTCTAACTTTATTTTGATTTTTTCTTATTTAGAAATGACAAAAAATTGAAGAAGATAAAATACGGCATTTTATGCATATAAGTTACCACCCAAAAATACACTTTGCACATATGACTTCTTTTGATTTTCGATCCTTCACAAAAGTTGTACATCTCGCCGAGACGAGCAACTTTTGTGTTGACTACTTTTTGATTTGACCCCTTTTGTTATTTCTTTTTGGTTTTTATTTACATATAATTTGTGATTTGCTGGGAGCGACACGTGGTAGCTCCTGGAGCTACCATGTGTCACCCCATTATTATTATTTTATTATTTATTTATTTATTTATTTATTATGTTTAGTTATTTTAATTTATTTTAATTTAATTTTTTTTATATTTTTCCATTTTATTTTTTTCTCTTTTCTTTAATTTTTAGCCTACTTATTTTATTTATTATTTATTTTTTCCCCTTTTTACATCTTCTCCCTTTACTTGTCCTCCCCTCCAAGTCACCAACTCCTCATTTTCCCACTTTCTCCACTTCTTTTCTAACCTCCCTCTCCTACTTTTTATTCTCTCCTCCTCCTCTGATTCACATCATCAACCAATTTCATGAGAAGAAATCTAGCTCCAGAGAGGTCGAGGTGACAACGACAACCTTATTCTATTGAGTGACGACGAGTTTCCAGCCATCTTCGGCTATTGGCGAGATCCGCGAGCCTTGTTCGCATAGCATCTCTCCACAAGGGGATTGCCTAGCTTCTTAACTTTTCGTCGAGCTGATTGAGGCCACGACGGAGGCCGCACACCGCAGCCCCACCCTTCGACGAAATCACAGGTAAATTCTCTATCATTCTCATTCTCCTATTTTTTTATCTAACATTTTTTTGTTGTTATTATTTTGCACTATATCACCATAAGTCATCACAATCATTTTCACATCATCACAATATCACCATCTCATAGTCCTTTTATTTATTTATATATTTTTTACACCATCATCCCATTACCAACAGAACCTCTTCATTGCTGATTACAAGCAAAAAAAATCAAAAAAAAGTTTGCAAAAAAACACACAGGAACTGGAGGAAGCAGCGAGAGTCACTGCCACCGCCCCCTTGCCGTGCCTCCAATCCTCTATGCCACCGCCTACTCAACTCGCACGCCGCTCTGCCCAACAGCGAGCGCGCTGGCCGCATCCCTCCCAGTCTGCACCGCCAGAAGCCTCCTGCGGCTGCACCACCCACAGCCACAATGCCACCTAGGCCGCCGCCCCTCGTGCGCCCTCCGACGGCCGCAACACCGCCCAACCGCGGGTCGGCCACGCGCCACTCCAACGGTCGTTCGCCCATTGCGCACCACCCGCCCTCTTCCTCCAGCAACCGCCTGCGGCCGACGCCCGCGTGCAACATCCCCACGCTCCAGTCCTATTTACCGGCCGCCGCGCACCTCGCCACGTTAGCCGCGTCCCTCCCCTTCCGCAGCCATGTCCCGCGTGCGAGGCTGCCCTGCTCCAGTGGCCCTCGCCCGCTCTTCCATACACGCGGTCCCTGCCCTCCAAACCCCGCGCACCCCTCCCCTCCTCCAAGATATCACGTGTGGCCGTGACCGTGTCACCTTGCTCCACCAGCACCTCAGCCACCATGCGAGCGCCCCCTGGTCGCGCTACGCGTACCGCCCCTTACCCTGCACCCCCACGTCGCTTGCCCTACCGTGGGTAGTAGGAAAATGCAAGGTCATTTTTTTATTTTTTGTGAAAATTACACTCTTTTTCCTGCATGTTTAAGTAATTTCAAAAATACCCTTGTGCATATCGGTTCATTCAATTTCAAATTCTATATTGCAAAGACATCCCTAACTTTGATCATTAATTTGGGCATCAGTTTTGCATCAATTTTTAATCAAAAAACTAACATTTTGTACAACATTTAAATCTTTATCTCTTATCTATTTATTTGGATTTTTGTGAGCATTGGATAATTTATTAAAAATTAGAGTTTGAAATTCAGTGATATTTTGTCCATTTATGCTCTGAAATTCGCTCATACTTAAATATTTCTCCAAAAATTGTGCACTTCCAAATGATGCCTCTATATGCTTTTTAATTATTGTCCAAACTTTATCTAAATTTGATTTGTCTTCTGCATAAAATAAATTATAGAGTGGTTTCTGTAATTGATTAATTAAATACATGAGTATTATTTTTACAAAAATTTTAAGTCTCTTGAATTTCTCATTGAATTATCTATTTGAGATAAATCACTCTCTGGATAATTTGATTTTGTGGATTTATTAGGAATTAAAAACTTACTGCCACTCTGTTTTCAGTAAAAAAATTTATAGAAAAACCATTTGTCTGTCAAAAACACCAAAAAAATCAAAATCTCAAAAGGATCAAAAAATTGAAAAATAAGAAAATGTCATAAAAATATAAAATGAAAAAGACCTAAAAAAATTGGATTCTGTCCTAAGGGAAGCACTTGATGAAAAATTGATTTTTAATCTTCCCTTAATAAAGGCCATAGATCACTTCTCCAACCTCAAACGATTTATGAGAAGTAAATTGATGCCCAAGAGGTCATGCAATAAGAGGACAAAGACTGAGAAACACATAGTGTCTATGGCCACTTCCTTGGTGATGAGGAGAAAGACCAAGAGCCACAGAGTGAAGCGGTTGCCTAGGGTTTAATGTGAAATCAAGGAAACTACCTTTACCCATGTAAGAATCAATGATGACTCGCCAATAAATATCCTCCCGACCTTTGTATTTGACAAGCTAAAACTTAGGCCAATCAGAAAGTCAAGAGAGATCGTTCAACTGGCTGATCGATCTATCAAACAGTCGAGAGGAACCATTTCAGTCATCATTACTTTCCAAGGTGCTCTACTCTAGGTTGTGTTGACACGAGATCTTGGTGAATCAGATAAATTAAAGATATGAAAGTCGTTGCTATCCCCAAAAATCCTACGACAAACATTTTTTTATTTTTTTGCTACTTATTAACCTGTATAGCGGATAGGGTTGAACTTAGGGAGTCTACAAATCCCGAGGGTTATTCAATTAATCGAAAATCAATTAAGAGAAAAACAAGAATCTCAAAGGATAATTATCCTTGGTTTTTGTGATTTTTGTTATCTTTTAATTTTTTAATAATTTTTTTCTAATTTTTTATTTTCTGATTTTCTGATTTTTAGTGATTTTGATTTCACAAATTTTTTTATTTTCAAAAATAATACGGAGTAATATTCACAAGATCAAAAATACGCACACCAACTCTTTTTGTAATTTTTTTTCAATTTATCAAAAATGCTCAGAAAAATTCAGAGAAAATATTTTTGGGTTTTAAAAGTTTTGAAAGTTTTGGGATTTTTTGTGGAATTTTCAGATGTTTTTGTATTTTTTAAAAATCAAACAGTGAGAAAATGCGAAATTATGCACAACCTGGAGTAATTTACTACTTAAAAATATTTTAAGTGCCCAAAACTCCTGCCAATTATTTTTATGACAAAACAGAAGACATAGACTGAAATCACTATTTTTGTAGATTTTTTATGATTTTTTTAGAATTTTAGTTTTTCACAATATTTATGGCTTTTATAAAGAGTTAATACAAAAAAATTAGTCAGAAATTAAAAGCCAGCAAAATTCACCTACACTAATTTTTTGAATTTTTTAAGAAATTTTTCGATTTTTTTATGAAATTTCTAATTTCAAGAAAATAAAATGACACTATTTTTTGTTTTTTAATAATAATAAATGAAATTAAAATGCAATGAAAAATTTATGCTAGGAAGATAATCACATCAGGAGCATTGCATAATTTTTGCAAGATTTTTAAATCACAAATAACATTTATTTCAATGAAAAACACATGCAAAGATAATGTCTAGATAATTAGGACTGATATGCAAATATTTATTGTTCTCACATAAATAAATAACAAGAAATAAATAAAGGGGAGAAGTTGTAAATTACCCAAGTTGCATGTGCATCGCGCGTGCTAAGCTCTAAGGGTAGGGACTTCTTTGAAATTTTGAATACCTTCAGGGCTTTTATTACAATTTTTCCAAAAATTATTTTTTTATTTTAAAATGCCCCCTAGGGTTCTTCGTTCCTATTTCTTCTCAAAAAGAGGATGAATTGGGTCGCCGCCACTGGGAGGAGCGGCGATCGACGGCACACGTGCACGGGGGCTCGGGGCGGAGCGATAGCGACTGTGCACGCCACGCGCTGGGCGGCGTGATCGATAGTGGGAGTGGCTGAAGCAGGCGATGCAGACGGCGAGGGCGGTGCCGAGGTACCACACCACACACGGGCGGCTGCTTGGTCGCTGGCTAGAGGACGACCGCGAGTCTGGAGCGCAGCTGGGGGAATGCAGTGCTGCAGTGGGACTGCAGCACGGAGGCTTCACCTGTAGTGGTGCTGGCCCATGTGGTCTGGATGGTGGAGGGGATCCAAACCGCGCGGAGGCCTCGACATCGTTGGGGTGGAGCGGTGGCAGCTTACGGCGGTATTGAAGGCAGAAGGTCGGGCTGCCGCGTAGGGCGGCTGAAGCTGAGAGGTGCACAACGGTTATTTATTTATTTACTTATTTTATTTGTAATTTTTTGTGTAAATCAGAAATAGAAAAGATATATTTTTTATTCTTTTTTTGTTAATCCGAAAAATTAAAAACAGAAAATCAGAAAAAGAATTTTATTGTTTTTTTTTATTTTTTAAGATTATCCTACAAAACCAATGTTAGAGAGAACAAGAAAACAATATTTTTGTATTATTATTATTATTTATTTAAAAATAGAAAAATGAATGAGGATCTGGTGGAAATGAAAGGAATCGAATCCGATTCTCCGACCACCATGCATGATCGGAGTTGATAGATCGTGGGAGGTAGTAATTGAACGAGGAGAGATCAAGAATGTGGGATGAAAAATCGAGTCGACGCAGATCAAATCGTGATGAAATTAATGATCTAAATAAAAAGTGACGACGAAATAAAAGTGCGAGAAATAAAACTACGATTAACCTAGATAAAAAAATAAAAAAATATGGATCTCACCTTAGGAGCGGAAATGGACCGTGATCACCTCGACGAAGGCCGACTCGTTGTCACCGAACGACTCGGAGGCTAGGCACTTTTCTTGATGAAATTTTCTCTCGGAGATCGGGTTCCTCTCTCTAAAGATTGATCAAGATGGAATGATGGAGAAGGAGCCATATAAATAGAAAATATAATGGAGATGAAATTTGAATATTTGACTTTTTGGATAAAGAGATAAGAGAGATGAAAATTGAAATGAGATAAAGATAAAGAGAGATAAAATTATTTACAAAATTATCTATTTTTTTGAATTTTCGTCACTTTTTTTATTTGAAATAAAAAAAATGTTATTTTTTTATTTTTTATGGTTGTTAATTAAAAATAGCAACTATATACATATACAATATACATATATGATATTATATACAAGGGTAAATGAGGAAATTAGTTTTTTTTAATTATTTTTTTATTTTTTAAATAATTAGTAAAAATATTTACAAATATATATAAATATAATATGTATAAAATACATGGGAAAATTGCACAAACCACCGCGAAAAACCAACGTTTTACTCGTAACTCCAAAAATTATGAAATCACAACCATTTTAAAGATAATTTAATTTATAAGCCAATGGAAGTAAAATTGGTTCAATTTGAGATTCATATGGAGCCGGAATTGGTTTTTCAATTAGTGCTTAGTGGCTTTTTCCAAGTATGGTTACTTTTATTATGAACATGATTTAATTGTGCAATTATTTGTATTAATTAGAACACATTTTTATTTACAACTTTGATTTTGAAAGTTATTTGATTTGAGGTCAATTAAGGCATCAATAAATTAGTGTTAGTTTTATACATATATACACAAAATAAGTGAGAAGTATTTATAACAATACACATTTTTTTTCGATTTTCTGCTTAAGGACCCTATCTCCCCCTACTTTATTCATGGCCGATCAGGTCAAGTCTTGACCTTCTCTCGAGGTTTGGGTCAGCCTGTGTACAGTCTTCCTTTTTTCATTTTCTTTTCTTTATTTTCTTTATTTTTCTTTTCATTCTTTCTTTATTTATTTTAGGTTAAAATTAGTAAGAAGTGTACAATATTTACACGCAGATGCCAGTTAGTAAGAATATGGAGTTAGTGTTATATGCAGGTGTTTTATAAGGGATTTTAAGCTAAAATAAATGAATAAAGATGACGAATAATAGATTCATCATCCCCCTATGCTTTACCTTTGCTAGTCGCTTAGCAAACACTTATTTGAAAGAATAAGTGAAGAAAAAGAAAAGGAAAGGGAAAATAAAGAAAGTAGGACAATATTGAGTATCAAAATTATCTTCATATCGGAACTTCTGTGAGACTTAGAATTTTAAAACCGACAACCTTCAAGTTCTACACATCATTGTCACAGTTTTGGCTCAGAAGTCATCTTAGATCAATCCTCTTCCCAAAGCACACCCTATGAACATTGAACAATCGACTCATGTGTGTGAAAGGTTTTAGCTCTTCCCATCCAGAATGCCGGACTACCATGCAAATCTCCTCTCTAGTAACTCGTCCTCGGGGAGTCAGGTATTTCCTTATAAGGTCTGTCGCGATGTGGTCACAATCGAATTGGGAGAGAAGTTAGAAGAAGGAGAAAAGAACTGGAGGGTGGTCAGTCTAGTCACCTCTCCTTGTAAAGCTGACCAGTGTAGCCGAGTCTCCACCAAGATCTGCAGGTTTTCTTGAAGCTTGGACCTTTTTAGTTAGATATTTATTTGGTAGTGGCTTCTTTGTATTTGGATTTTTGGTGGTTCTGCTTGGATCTTGTTGTGCCCCTACGGATATAGAATCTTTTTGTTTCCGTACATGTTTTGGGGTCTTAGAAAAAAATTATGCCAGTCATCCATCCCTTTTCTGAAGCTTTATTTCAACCCGTACTCCGGTCTTTAGATTTCCACGCTACCAGAAAAGAAACTCACACAGTCTTCCAACATCCCGTCTGAGTTGAGCTAAGTGCATAGTGCGAGAGTACAAATAATCCCCTATTCCAGAGTTGTACCCAGAATTGACCAGGTTAGACACTAAGAGTCAAACGATGCACATTGTCATGTGGAACTCAAATAATTAAGTCAAAGGCCTGAAGCTTCTAAAATCCTATTTCTCGATGAAGTTCCTCTAAGAATTAGGTGGATTAAGGTCCAACTAAGCTCCATTCTTCAATTTTATTCCAGACATAGTTTAAATATCAATACTATCCTGAAAAATGCACATGCAGATGCAATAAAATATGAACAATGCAAAGATTTTTTTTTGAAAAGAAATGATGCACATGTGAAAAGAATATTTTTTTAACAATTTTCTAATTTTGAACTTTTTATAGATTTTTTTGGAGAAAAATGTAGATGTAAGAGAAAGGGTTTTTTAATTATGCAAGTTTTTATAGATTTTTGGTTTTGTAGTATTTTTTTAAAGAAAAAAATGGTTAGTAAAAAAAATATACAAGTATATACAATATTTTTTTGTTTTTTTGTTTTTTACATACGTGGATTTTACAATTATACACATAACCCCCCAAATAAACGTATTTAAAAGTATGAGTTATGTCTAAAGTATATATACAATATATAAGACACCCCCTATACTTAGCTCGAACTATGTCCTCATAGTGATCAGGGAGCAAAAAAGGAAGACATAACTCGTGCTAAGTATAGAAAAGTGAAAAGACGCCTATGCTACAACGACTTAAAGAAATTATAAAAAGAAGAGAAGTTGGTGATCCCCCCTATACTTAGGATCAAGTAATCCTAAGTATAGTAGAGTGTACAAAAGGGGGAAATCGATGAAGAGAATGTACATACTCAAAAATAAAAAGACACGATATGAACAACATCACCCCATATACTTAGGGTAGAATATCCCTAAGTATAGGGAACAACAAGAGTGATGAACAGGACGAATATGAACAACACAAATCATTCACCCCCTATACTTAGGATAAAGCACATCCTAAGTATAGCATACACACACACGGAAAAGGGGTGAATGATAAAACGGGAGAAGAAAGAGTAAAACAAAAGGATATACAAGAGGAGTGGATGATCATGTATAAGACGCAGACGATGGAATCAAAAGATCATCATCTGATACCACAGATATCGAATCAATGATGGACATGAATATATCATGATCAAGATATGGCTTCAGCAACTGTCCGTTCACAACAAATGGCTGTGCGTCAGATGACAACCCATATATGACAATACTCCTATTGTCACGCACAGCTCTTACGATGAACGATCCTGACCACTTGCTTTTCAATTTTCCTGGAAATAACTTCAACTTAGCATCAAATAACCAAACTTTCAGATCAGGGGAGAAAGTCTTTCTTCAAATGTGTTTATCATGTCAGCGCTTGACTTTCTCCTTATACATAAGTGAGTTATCATATGCAAAGTCTCGGAATTCCATTAATTTGTTCAAATCCAACTTCCTGTTCTTTCCTGCCTTCTCATAATCTAAATTGCATACACGGAGTGCCCATAAAGATTTGTAAATTAATTCAATTGGGAGGTGGAAAGGCTTTCCATATACCAATCTATAGGGAGATACCCAAAGGAGACTTGTACGCCGTCTGATTACCCCATAGAACGGAATCAAGCATCTGGGACCAGTTCTTCCTATCTGGACGTACAAGTTTTTGCAATATCATCTTGATCTCCCTATTTGAAGTTTCTGCCAAGCCATTAGTTTGAGGGTGGTAAGGAGACGCAACTCCATGCTCAATGGCGTACTCCTTCACAAGCTTCTTTACTTCTCTATTAATAAAATGGCTTCCCCCATCTGAAATCAATATTTTGGGAATACCGAACCGCACAATAATATGGTCCTTGAGAAAGGAACACACTGTATGACTATCTGCGGCTCGGGTGGGGATAGCCTCCACCCATCGACTAACATAATCCACGACGAGCAGGATGTACTGAAATCCCTAACTGACAGGAAATGGGCCCATGAAGTCTATACCCCAAGCATCAAAAACATCAGAAATCTATATATATATATATATATATATATATATCTTAGGGCATTGTTTCTTTGGAACCAATAGTTCCTCCCATTTTCTGACAATCAGTACAACCTCGAACATACTCTGTAGCATCCTTAACAATGTGGGCCACCATAGGCCACTCTGTAAAACCTTTGCTGCCGTGCATTTCCCTGAATGATGCCCACCAGATTTTAGTTTGTGACAGTGCTCAAGTACACTGGTGTGTTCCTCCTGAGGAATGCACCTTCTCTAGATACAATCCGCACCCTCGCGAAATGGGTACGGATCCTCCCACTGGTAATAATGAATCTCTGACAGAGATCTGTCTACCTTGTACTTCAACCAATCTTGTGGAACTTTCTTGGAGACAAGATAGTTCACAATATTAGCATACCATGGGAGTGAGTCCACAGACAAAATGGCCTCATCTGGAAAAGTTTCAGAAATAGGAATCATGTTCTGCTCAGAGGTCTCTGTGTCTGTGATATAGGAAAGGTTATCTGCCACAACATTTTTCACTCCAGGTTTATCTCGAATCTCTAAATCAAGTTCTTAGAGAAGAAGGATCCATCTGATAAGGTGTGGTTTGGCATCCTTCTTTGCCTGTAAGATCGTATGGTAGTGTGATCCGTGTACACAATAACATGTGAAGCGATGAGGTAAGATCTGAACTTTTCTAGCCCAAACACAACTGCTAACATCTCCTTCTCTGTAATTGTATAATTCCGTTGTGCTTCATCTAAAGTCTTGCTAGTATAGTGTATAGCAAATGGTATACCATCCCTTCTCTATCCTAAAACTGCTCCAACTGCGAAATCTGATGCATCCATAATGATCTCAAAAGGAAGAGACCAATCAGGTGGCTATAAGACAGGAGCACTAGTAACCATTTCTTTCATCTGATTGGATGCAAGGAGAACTTTCTCATCGACAGCAAAATCAGTCTCCTTACACAGAAGCTCAGTCAAAGGTCTAGTGATTTTGCTGAAGTCCTTTATGAATCGCCTATAGAATCCTACGTGTCCCAAAAATGACCTCAACTGCTTTAAATTCTGTGGTGGCTCTAACTTAGAAATAACATCAATCTTAGCCGGGTCAACCTCCATACCATGTTTGTAGATGACATGGCCCAATACAATCCCATTAGTCACCATAAAGTGACTCTTCTCCCACGGGAGCACTAGGTTTACCTCACAGCAACTTGAAGAACTTGGTCTAAATGAGCAAGACATTTGTCAAAACTATCCCCGTAGACCGAGAAATCGTCCATGAAGACTTCAAGAAAATTACCCACCATGTTGGTAAAAACGGCCAACATACACCTTTGAAATGTAGTGGGGGCGTTACACAATCCAAAAGGCATTCGTCTAAAGGCGTAAGTGCCAAATGGACAAGTGAAAGTAGTTTTCTCCTGATCCTCAGGAGCGATAGCAACTTGGTTGTATCTTGAGTACCCATCCAAGAAGCAAAAGAACTCTTTCCCTGCCAACCTCTCAATAATCTAATCAATAAAGGGTAGTGGAAAGTGATCCTTCTTGGTAGCTGAGTTCAGGTGTCAGTAATCTACACAGACACACCATGAAGTAGGTACCCGGGTCGGAATCTCCTCACCGCGGTCATTCTTTACGATCGTAATCCCAGATTTCTTCGGGACCACATGTAAAGGGCTGACCCATTTGGAATCCGAAATGTGATATATAAAGCCAGCATCACACCATTTCTTAATCTCCTATATGACAACCTCTCTTAGGTTTGGATTTAGACGATGCTGACATTCACGTGAGGGTTTACAGTCATCCTCTAGGTAGATTGATCCCACGGAGATCTAAGATATTCCATCCTATGGCCTTGCAGTTTCTCTCAAGAACCTCTAGCATGCGAGATTCTTGATCAGCGGTCAACTGCGAGCTGAGGATGACCGGAAACATTTGGGTGGGACCTGTAAGGAAGGCATATTTCAACATTGATGGTAAAACCTTGAGCTCAGGTGGGGTCTGAATCGGCTCTACGATAACCTCTACTATTGTACTGGTAGACGGTATGCGATCTGTGCTATGTAGACTATCCACCTTGGCTATTGACGGCTCAGCAAGTAGAATATCTGATAGATCTATAATGAATGATCTCTGCTTAGAAAGGAAAGGCTCATCAGGATGTTCAATATTCTTATCAAAGAACAGCTCAGACACTCAGCAATAATCTCAGAAAGATGTCTCTCATCTATGCATAAATCAAGAAATTCAACAAATGGCCAGATATCTGGACCTCATAACTCTGCTCAAATTGCTCATCAGCAACTGTCTCAATTGGACCACCAAGGGAACTCATGTCGATTGTGCTTTCCAGAGAGTCCTTTTGAGAAAGGAACTCTTGGGTATCTATAAAATCCGTAAAAAGATCTGTCTCTCTGAATTCAGCAGGAAAATCAGAGTCATCTGGCTCTGATATAACTTTCTTTGTATCATCTATTGCTGGTGGCGGTGATGGTCTAGGATCAGAGATCGTCTCAATTTTCATCTTGTTAGTACAAGAGTGAAAGATAATCTCTCCAGTACCATAATCAACTGCTGCTTCAGCCGTTCGAAGGAACGGTCGACCTAGTATGATCGGGGTATGGAGTAACGGTGCAGGTGTGTCCATATCCATGACAAAAAAATCAACAGGGAATTTCATTCCCTACACCGTCACAATAATGTCCTCTAAAATGCCTCTTGGCCTCTTAATCGATCTATCAGCAAACTGAAGGATCATTCTGGTTGTTTTAAGAGGTCCTAACTAGAATTCAGTTAATAAAGAGGAAGGCATGAGATTAATGGAGGAACCACTATCGAGAAGAGTACAATCAAATTCTTGATCAAAGATATGGCAACGGATGTGAGGTGCTCCCTTGTCTTTCTTTTTAGGCGGAAGGTTACTGATGGCATGAACTGTGGCCATGGTCAAAATGTGTTTCTCTGTTTCCTTTCGTCTGTTCTTCCTTGGTTGATGCTTTTGGGTACATGCCTCTTTCATTCCCTTTTTTACTGTAGGCATGTATTCCACGGCCTTAAGGAGTGGCATCCTTAAAAAGATATTCTGTAAGATCTCAACCACTCCATGATCAGATAATACTGTTTTTAATTTTTGAATTTTTTAGCTTTGAGAGCAGAAGGAAATGGCACAGAATCAGAATAAACATGCAAACGTTCATTTCCTTTATTCAAAGTAGAATCATCATGTACAAGATGACAACCAGAATCAATATGTACAGTGTTGTCCAATCTAGGTGAAGGAAAAACAGAATCTAAAATAGAATGAAATGTTGCTGCTGGTGAAGAGGAAGAATCAGCGACTGGTATATTCTCCCTTGCTGATGGTGATCTGCATCTGCTTAGTGAAGGTGGTCGGGAAGGCGGTGAAACTCCAGATGTGGGTGCTGCTATACTGGGCCTCTCGGCTGCTGGTGAAGGAGATGATGTAGAAGACGATGCTCTATCAGTGATCGATCTTCGAACCCCAACTGTTGCGTAGGCGGCTGCAATCTCCTACCGCTCTTGAGATGAATGGCGTCAGATAAACATGTACAATCAAGGGACATACCTGTCTTGGGGGAGGGTGGGCCATTGGCTACCTGCTCCTTGCGTCTGAAGTTGTTGGGGTTGGCTTCAAACTATACTGGAATCAGTGTCTTGGTGGTGGCCAGGTTGTCGATCCGCTGAGTCAATTCATTCATGTTCTTCATAAGCAGTGTAAGTTGGTCCAGTGCTCGATTGACTAAAGGGGCCTCAGGTTGCTCCTTGACTGGATGTCGCTGAGGCTGATAGTACGGAGGCTGTTGGTACCCATACAGATTCTGATAATAAGGAGGAGGAGGGGGAGAATACTGTCCATAATATGCAGTCTGTTGCTGGTTAGGATGAGGGAAATACATAGACTGCTGCTGAGGTTGTCCTTGTCTCCAGTTTTGGAACTGAGGTGGAGACTGATACTGAGGTTGGAACTGTTGGTGCTGGTACTGGTACTGCTGTTGTCTGCCTCCCTGAAACTAGTGGGAGGGTCTCTGACCCTGCTGTGAACCCAACTGGCCTTGCCCTGAAGGACGGGGCTGGTTTCGCTCACGGTCGAACCAGATACTGTTCACCTCCTGAATATCAGGTGGAGGTGGAGACTGCTTCTCAGGAATGTAGGCTACTTCCTGTTGATACGGAACTATCTGATGTGAATGCTGTTGAACCTGATCAGGTGTTTTCACATAGTAGACATGTTGAACTGTGGATGGTCCTCCACTACTCTGCTTGGTGGAAGAAGTCAACTCCCTAGTAGAGGTATTGGCTGCTGCAATCATACTGTGGACTGCGCTGATCAAATTGACAAGAAGTTCTAGATGCTTTGTTATCTCATCCAGCTTATCCAGGTTCTTTGTCCTCTGCTTGATCACATGAAGCTTATCAAGTTCCTGGGATCGCTTTTCAATAATGTCTTCTTTGGATAGGTGGTTTCAAATGATGGCCAGGTCAGTACTATCCACCTTATCCACTTCTTTTGTTGCCGTCATATTGACATCCTTGTGGGATACTGCAGGGGCGGTGACGGGGTGCTTCTGAAAAGCACATGAAGAAGAAAGAGCTGCTGAACTTTCCGCCATCTCCTCAAAAATTTGGTAAAGGGCATCCTCGTCTTTATTGAAGTGACTTCCCCCGTAAGCGGCATCTACCAGCTTCTGGTTCTCAATGCTTAAACCCCCAAAGAAATTTTGTACAAGACTGGTCTTTGGAATATCATGAAAGGGGCATTTCTCCATCAGATCTTTGAATCGTTCCCATGCCTCGTGAATAGGCTCTTGGGGAATCTGGGAGAAATTAGCAATCAAGGATCGCATTGGTTGAGTCGTCTAAGTGGATAATACTTGTTCAGAAATGTGGACCTCAACTCTTCCCAAGTAGTGACAACCTTTCCCAAGTGATTTAACCAATACAAAGCTTTGCCCATCAGACTGAATGGAAAGGCGGTCATCTGCACTACCTCTAATGGAACATTTAAGTATTGTATTATTCCACAAATGCGATTGAACTGCTGGAGGTGTATATAAGGTTCTTCATTAATATTTCCATGGAATATTGGGAGAAGAGGTAAAATAGTAGGCTTAAGCTCAAAATGCCCATGAACCGCACGGATTTGTATCCAAGAATTTGTTTGTCCTGTCCTTGGATTATAAGCATCTTTTAGTGTAGGCTTAGCCTTAGGTTCTATATGAGGTTCTTCTCCCCCATTCCCACCTCCAGGGTTTCTGTTATCCCCCTCTCTCCTATCTTCTCTTTCCTGTCTCAGCTCGAGAATCATGTCTCTCAATGCGTTCTGAAAATTAGCATGCTCTGCTATCTGGGCTTGAATTGTTTGGATGGAGGCTAACATGGTGCTGTTGATCTTTCTCTGCTCCGACATGGTTCCCTTTCCCTTTGGTGGCATCAAGTGTTCAGAGTCTGACTCTGAAAGTGTGCATGATACTTGATTAGTACTCAGGATTGATGGAGTCTCAGATATTATTCGAGATTAAAGCCAATCTCAAATAGTGGATTGATAGATGTTGTGAAGGGCGAAGTGGAGAAAGAGGAATATTCGTGAAGTGAGTCTCCCTGAATAGAAGGTGAACGTCTCGGAGTGTAGAATGAGTTCGTAGAGTCCGAACGAGAAATACTCCAGTCCGACATCTTCGAAATCAATAGGCAGGATGCGAGAACATGAAGGTCAATGCAAGAGTGAAAGTAAATGAAGGGCGCAAATTGTGCAGAAGGATCTTTATCGCTATCAAGCAAACATAATACAAACCCCCAGTTCACCAACTCAACTCAATGTGAAGACCGTGAAGGTTCGATTAATTATCTTATCAATTTTAGAGTTTGGTGACAATTCTCTCAGGAGACTGGCCCAATCCCAAAGTTAGATCTTTCCCAACCAGTATCAATTGCGGACCATTTACCAGCTACCCGATCAATTCAATTTGTTAAGGACGTCACATGTCGTTTTACCAGCTACCTGAGAGATCCTCACTGGAGAACGACTAACCCAAGATAGTAGTCTAAAAAGAGTTCGGGCGTGGCTCTATCCTAGTGTACGGGTCGCTCTCTCGCTCAAGCAAACCAAACAATGAGGGGGTTACTCTCCCCAAAATAATGATTTTTTCCTCGTATTTATTTTAGGGTCGAGTTTTCTTTAGCAGTCCCGTATTTTAGGTGGTTGTCACTTGGTTATAATAATTTCAAAGAATCGCCTACCAAGTGTCCAATTTCTTTTTAACTTATGTGAGTGAAAACAAGGAAGGAGATCGGAAATGCCAATGCACGATTAAAAATAATGATGCATGCAGGGGTTAGAGATGCGTACCTTGTCGCCAGCACTCTACATGCAAGTGATCCGCGCAGAATTTAAATAAACTATCCTATATGATGCAAGTGAACCGTCCTAGATGATAGCTTCTATTAACGGGCAGGAACAAGTTAATTTGACTAAGTCCAAATTACACTATACTCTATAGGCACATAAATTTCTTGTTTAGGGTATTTGGACCTAATTAATTACTTGGCTCAAGCAAATTAATTAAAACAACCAAGAGGTAGCTCACGAAATCTGCGGGAAACAAAGAAAAATAAGGTGATGAAAACAAAACTGGTGAGATCCCCCAAGTGCACTGGCACTTGGTGAAACAGATCCTGCAACAAATGAATGTACGTTTACAAGAGTTCAAATAGTAGAAAAGAAAATCTCTCTCTCTATCTCTTTTATTTTTTCTCCTCTTCTCACGCTATCCTGTGGCTTGGTAAAGAATCAAGCCTCCTCCATGTCGCTTGGGTGCTTCGGCTCTCCTAGGATTTCCTCCTTCGCTCCGCGGGCCCTCGCAAGAAAAAGAAAAGAGAATGTGTAGGAAATACAATTATCAAATATGAGAAAGAGAAAAGAAAAAAAATGAAATGAATGCAGTGGATATGAACAATGAAGTGAATGACAAAATGTAAACTGATATTTACAACCAAGAATAGCAGGTCAAAAGAGAAACCTAGCTACCCTCGCCGTACCTCCCCGGCAACGGCGCCATTTTGTTGACACGAGATCTTGGTGAATCAGATAAATTAAAGATTTGAAAGTCGTTTCTATCCCCAAAAATCCCATGACAAACAAATTTTTTTATTTTTTTGCTAGTTATTAACATGTATAGCGGACATGGTCGAACTCAGGAGGCTACAAATCCCGAGGGTTATTCAATTAATCGAAAATCAATTAAGAGAAAAACAAGAATCTCAAAGGATAACTATCCTAGGTTTTTGTGATTTTTTTATAAATTTTAATTTTTTAATAATTTTTTTTCTAATTTTTTATTTTCTGATTTTCAAATTTTTAGTGATTTTGATTTTACATTTTTTTTATTTTCAAAAATAATACAAAGCAATATTCACAAGATCAAAAATACGTACACCAACTATTTTTGTAATTTTTCCAATTTATAAAAAATGCTTAGAAAAATTCAGAGAAAATATTTTTGGGTTTTAAAAGTTTTGAAATGTTTTTGGGAATTGTTGTGGAATTTTCAGATATTTTTGTATTTTTTAAAATCAAATAGTGAGAAAATGCGAAATTGTGTACAACTTGGAGTAATTTGCAACTTAAAAATATTTTAAGTGCCCAAAACTCCTGGAAATTATTTTTATGACAAAACAGAAGCAATTATCTACAAACATAGACTGAAATCACTATTTTGGATTTTTGTAGATTTTTTTATGATTTTTTAAGAAATTTAATTTTTTGTTATTTTTTTGACTTTTAGAAAGGGTTAATGCGTAAAAGTTGGTCAGAAATTAAAAGACACCAAAATACTCGTACACTATTTTTTTTGGATTTTTTAAGCAATTTTTAAATTTTTTTTTATGAATTTTCAAATTTTAGGAAAATAAAATGACACTGTTTTTAATTTTTTTCATAATAATAAATGAAATTAAAATGCAATGAAAAATTTATGCTAGGAAGATAATCACATCAAGAGCATATCATAATTTTTGCAAGATTTTTAGATCACAAATAACATTTATTTCAATGAAAAACACATGCAAAGATAATGTCTGGATAATTAGGACTGATCTGCAAATATTTACTGTTCTCGCATAAATAAATAATAAGAAATTAATAAAGGGGAGAAGTTGTAAATTACCCAAGTTGCACGTGCATCATGCGTGCTGAGCTCTAAGTATAGGGGCTTCTTTGAAATTTTGAATACCTTCAGGGACTTTATTGTAATTTTTCCAAAGATTATTTTTTTATTTTAAAATAACCCCCCTAGGGTTCTTCCTTCCTATTTCTTCTCAAAAGGACTATGAATGGGGTCGTCGCCACTTGGAGGAGCGGCGATCGGCGGCACACGTGCATGGGGGCTCGGGGCGGAGCGGTGGCGGCTGTGCATGACTAGGGATGAGCATTGGGCTGGGCCGGCCCGACCCAGCCCGAAGCCCAGCCCAAAAAGCCCGGCCCGGCCCAAGCCCAAATGAACATTGGGCCGTGCTTGGGCTTAATTTTTAGGCCCGAAATTTTTTTGGGCCGGGCTCGGGCTTGGCTTGGCCCAGCCCGACCCGGCCCACAGGCCCGACCCGAAGAGGGCCCGAACCCTTCCCATATCCTACATGTATGGAAACTCTCACCTGTCATGCACACTCTATTCATGTATCCTATCTTCATACAATGTTTATAAATCAAGAAAGTTAGGTGTGAGGCATAAGAGTTGATGATCATTGCATTTCATTTCAGAATTATTTTTTCTTAATTAGTCCATGTCTTAGATTCTTGTGGTTATTCTTGAGTTTTTTAGTGTTTATTTTTTCTATTATAATATTTTCTGTTATTGAACCTTTATCCAATACGAGCATTATGCTCATTTTTAACATGCAGTACCTGGTGCATCTGTTGTTGTTAACTGTGTAAACTTGGTTCACTCTTTCAATTTATGTAATGAGAGACGTTTATGGTATATAACATTGAGTGGGCTTATATAAAATGAGAAATCATCTACGATAGAATTGATTTTTAGTTGTTTCACAAGTATTATGGCATATATTTTAAACAATTTTAGCTTGTCTAACTTGAATTGAGACTGACTTTAAAACGCAAACTCAAAGTTAATAATATATAATGGGTTAAGATGGGCCGGCCCGGCCCAAGCCCGGCCCATAGGAATTGGGTCGGGCCTGAGCTTGGGCCGAACTAAAAACAATATTGCGGGCCTAAGCCCGGCCCAAGGCCCGAAGTTCTTAAGTGGGCTTGGTCCTGGGCCCTTCTGGGCCCGGCCCATGCACATCCCTATGCATGCCACGCGCGGTGCGGTGCGATCGGCAGTGGAAGTGGATGAAAGAGGCAGTGCGGACGACGAGGGCGGCGCCGAGGTACAACACCGTGCGCGGGCGGTTGCTTGGTCACTGGCTAGAGGACGACCGTGAATCTGGAGCGCGACTGAGGGAACGTTGTGCTGCGGTGGGACTGCAGCGCAGAGGCTTCACCTGTAGCGGTGCTGGCCCACGCGGTATGGATGGCGAAGGTGATCGGAACTACGCGGAGGCCTCGGCACCGCTAGGATGGAGCGGTGGCGGCTTGCAACGACGTTGAAGGCAGAAGGTCGGGCTGCCGCGTGGGGTGGTTGAAGCTGAGAGGTGCACGGCGGGCGGCCCCCTGCAGCTGGGGGCGGGCGGCCGTGTTCTGCTTTTATTTATTTATTTATTTATTTATTTATTGGTAATTTTTTTGTGTAAATCAGAAACAAAAATAGAAAAGATATTTTTTAATTCTTTTTGTTAATCCGAAAAATAAAAAACAGAAAATTAGAAAAAATTTATTGTTTTTTTAAGATTATCCTGCAAAACCAATGTAGCAAACAAGAAAACAATAAAATTTTTTGTATTATTATTATTTATTTTTTTACAAATAGAAAAATGAATGAGGATCCGGCGAAAATGAAAGGAATCGAATCTGATTCTCCGACCACCGTGCGTGGTCGGAGTTGATAGATCATGGGAGGTAGAAATTGAACGCGGAGAGATCAAGAACGTCAGATGAAAAATCAAGTCAACGCGGATCAAATCATGATGAAATTAATGATCTAAAAAAATGACGACGAAATAAAAGTGCGAGAAATAAAACTACGATTAACCTAGATAACAAATAAGAAAAAATGTGGATCTCACCTTAGGAGCAAAAATGGACCGTGATCGCCTTGACGAAGGCCGGCTCTCTGTCAGTAGACGACTCGAAGGCTAGGCACTTTTCTCGACGAAATTTTCTCTCGAAGATCGGGCTCCTCTCTCTAAAGATTGATCAAGATGGAATAATGGAGAAGGAGCCATATAAATAGAAAAGATAATGGAGATGAAATTTGAATTTTTGACTTTTTGGATAAAGAGATAAGAGAGATGAAAATTGAAATGAGATAAAGATAAAGAGAGATAAAATTATTTACAAAATTATCTATTTTTTTGAATTTTCGTCACTTTATTTATTTGAAATAAAAAATGTTATTTTTTTATTTTTTATGGTGGTTAATTAAAAATAGCAACTATATACGTATATGACATTATATACAAGGGTATATTAGGAAATTATTTTTTTAAATTATTTTTTTTTAATTTTTAAATAATTAGTTAAAATATTTACAAATATATATGAATAGAATATGTACAAGTTATATGGGAAAATTGCACAAACCACCTCGGAAAACCATCTTTTTACTCGTAACTCCAAAAATTATGAAACCACAGCCATTTTAAAGATAATTTAATTTAGAATCCAATGGAAGTGAGATTGGTTCAATTTGAGCTCATATGGAGCCAGAATTGGACTTTCAATTAGTGCTTACTGGCTTTTTCCAAGTGTGATTACTTTTATTCTGTACATGATTTAATTGTGCAATTATTTTTATTAATTAAAACACTTTTATTTACAACTTTGATTTTGAAAGTTATTTGATTTGAGGCTAAATAAGGCACAAATAAATTAGTGTCAGTTTTATATAGATATACACAAAATAAGTGAGAAGTATTTACTACAACACACACACATTTTTTTTCGATTTTCTGCTTAAGGACCCTATCTCCCCCTACTTTATTCCTGGACGATCAGGTCAAGTCTTGACCTTCTCTTGGGGTTTTGGTCAGCCTGTATACAGTCTTTCTTTTTTTATTTTATTTTCTTTCTTTTCTTTATTTTTCCTTTATTTATTTATTTTAGGTTAAAATTAGTAAGAAGTGTACAATATTTACACACAGATGCCAGTTAGTAAGAATATGGAGTTAGTGTTATATACATGTGTTTTATAAGGGATTTTAAGCTAAAATAAATGAACAAAGATGACGAATCACAGATTCATTAGGTAGACTTCACAGTCATTGACATCGAGCACCGAGGAGAGTTTACCCAGTCTCCTATTATTCTCGGGAAGCCGTTCTTAGCCTTGGCTAAGGCAACTATAGATTGTGAGACTCGGGAAATCGATTTTACAGCATTGGGAGCACTTCGACCTCACTCATTCTTTGGCACACTCTACTTTAAGGTGACTCACAAAGCTATTGACAATCGTGACCATCGAGAGGTAGATGAGTCCCACCTCTCTGCAACACCTGACATACCGACTATCGTACCGACTGTTGTTTTAGAGAATCCCCACACATCCATGACTCCTGATTCTTGCATCACCACCACTGTGGCAACTTTGATAAAAGATTCACAACCCAAAGCTGACATTGAGTCAGAAATGATTTTTGTAGATTGTCTTGACCAATTTTATGATCCGACACAAGAGCCCACTACTGTCAAGCAATTGACATCACTAGCACCTCCTCGAGACGTGTGTTGACCCTTCGGAAATATTACAATCTATATGGTGACTCGTCTGATGAGGAACCCATGGTCAGCACTGCACCACATACAAGTTTGAGAGCAAGAACCTTAAAATGTGAATATCTCTTTCATACAGTATCCAATTTAGGTCTACTCACTTTTAAAGTAATATGCATTCAAAGACCTTGAAAAGTAGATCAATTTCATAAAAATCAGAGATCGTATGTGAAACTTGGGTTTTGGGCCCCTATTGTATATTATACATATTGACCAAAATACCCTTTATTTTATCGTTTATTTTCTTAATTATTAAAAAATCAAAAAAATAGATTAAGTTGTAAATATTCCTTTCATATTTTTTCTAATTTTATTTTGATTTTTCTCTTATTAAAAAATGACAAAAAATTTTGCAAAAGATAAAAATACAGTATTTTATATCTATAAGGTACCCCAAAATTACACTTTTTACATATGGTTTCCTTTGATTTTTAATCCTTCATAAAGGTTGTAGATCTCGTCGAGATGAGAAACTTTCGTGTTGACCACTTTTAGATTTGACCATTTTTTTCATTTATTTTACAATTAGTTTTTGATTTTTCTAGGTACGATACATGGCAGCTCGTGGAGCCGCCACGTGTCATCCTTTTTTATTAATATCGCAATTTATTTTATTTTATTCATTTCATATTTTATTATATTTATTATTTTAATTAATTAATTTTATTTATTTATTTTATTTTTATATTTTTCTTCCACTTTTATTTCTTTTCTCTTCCTTATTTTTAGTAGCTTACTTATTTTACTTATTTATTTATTTATTTATTTATTTTTATCTTATCCCTTTTACTTCTTCTCTACTCCAACTTGCCACCCAAATCACCAACTCCCCATTCTCCCATCATCTTCCACCACTTTCTCCACCTCTTTTCTAGCTTCCTCCTCTTTTTATTCCCCTTATCCCCTTTTGATCATCCGCCAATTTTGTGAGAAGAAATCCAGCTCCAAAGAGGTTGAGGTGATAGCGACAACCTTATTCTGTAGAGAGATGACGAGTTCCGGCCATCTTCGACTATTGGCGAGATCCACGAGCCTTGTTCGCGTAGCATCCCTCCACAAGGGGACTGCCCAACTTCTCAGCTTTTTGCCAAGCTCCTTGAAGCGACGACAGGAGTGCAACATAGCTCCTTAAAAAATCCGACGATCCACCACAGGTATGTATCCCTATCCTTCTCCTTGATAATTTATTTATCTAACATTTTTCTTGTGCGTTGTTCTATAATCATATTCAATCATTCCCTCAATTCATTTTCATCACCACCAAACACCATCACCTTCACCATCAAGAACCACCACCATCATCATCACAACATCACCACCTCATAATCATATTTTTTATTTTTTTACATCATCATATTCATTACAACTCTTCTAAACCAAACAAATTTTAAAAAAAAATAAAACAAAGAAAAATTAAGAAATTGTAGCTGTCGTCGTGCACACACGCAACCCATGCCATGCCGACTACGCTTCTCCGTCGCGTGCCACCTTCTGCTATACCGGCCCCTGCGCCTCCAGCAGCGGCCTCTGCACCTCCAGCCCTCGACCGCGCCATCGTGTACCCCTTTTGTCCTTGTGTGCCGCCCCAGTTGCCACCTCTCATCGATCTCCCTCCTTCCGCCAACGCTCCTCGCGACCGCCATGCGCCTCTAGGTTGTGCCTCCCTCTTTGTGTCGCATTGCCCCCTCGCTCCAGTTGTCATAGCAGGTGGGTTCCATTCTTGGAACCCACTTCGAGAGGTTATTTTTATTTTTATTTTATTTATTTTTTTAAATATTGCAACATTTACCAGCTAAGTTTTTAGAATTATAAAAGTGCCCCTAGGCACATTTTTTGTTAAATTTTTTTCTCTATTACAAAGACACCCTTGTATTTACACATTAATTTGGACATCTATTTTGCATCTATTTTTAATAAAAAATTGCATATTGTAGAGTATATAATTCTTTATTGTTTGGATATTTAATTAGAATTCGTTGAGCATTGTGTAATTAATTAATATTTTTTGGTGAAATTTTTCTTATTTTACCCAATTAATGGTCTTAAATTCATAATTATATAATACATTCTCCAAAAATTGTGAAAAAATTAGAGACGATGCGTATGAATGTGCCATAATTACTTTCCAAATTCCATAAAAAATGGATGTGCCAATTTCCTAAAATACATTGTTAAGTGATTGATTTCTATAATTGATTTTTAATTAAATCCACGAATATTATTTTTGCAAAATTTCAACTCTCCTAGATTGCATAAAAAATACCTTTTTGAAATAAATCGCTTTTTGGATAATTTTGTTTTATGGATTAATTTGGAATTAAATACTCAAGTTACTCTATTTTCATTAAAAAATTCATAAAAACCATACATTATCATAAAATTCCAAAAAAGTATTTTTGCTTCATTTCATAATTTTTAACTTTCAATAAAAAATTCATAGTTTTTGCTTTCTATTTGCATGAAAAATTACATAAAACCCATAAAAACTTTGCATTTTTCATTGTTGCATTTTAACCCCAAAAATTCCAAAAAATACATTTTGCAGTCATCATTGGATTAGGTTTCTAGAAGAAGTATAATTTGGCTAAATTGGATTAATTTTACATTAAAATTAATTTAGCTAAGTTGCTTGATTTCTTAATAACCTTGTTTAATCGCATTTATGCATTTGCATTTTATTGCATAAAAAATACAAAAAAAACCTTCTTGGAAAACCATGAGCTAATTCACCTAATTTGATATGACGTTGTTCCTTTGCCTCCTAGAGTCAACCCTGGGGCTTGCACTGGTTAAAAATACTTAAAACTGTACATTAATTAATTCGTTGATTCATCAATTCGTGTGGTTAATTTTTGATTGATCCTGATTGACAGAATACAAAAATAGACGCATTTAACGAAGGGTGATTTTACGAATCCGTCAAATGGCACTATTGATGTGGAGGCAAATGTCTTAAGATCATTTTAGAAAATTAGGTGTTGGTTTTCCATTCACTCGGGTAGTCTGACCCCTGAACCACCTTGTAATTATTTCATTTTTCTTTTCGAATATTTTTCTATTTTTTTTTTATATATATTTTGATATCTCTCTCTGACATAAATTTTTATCTTTTTGTGCGAGGGCCCGGTGGACTTGGAGCTGCTTTCTTGAAGTCGATGCATCTCAAAGTGCATCAGAGGCCGACAATTCATGGATCGAGTTGGTTGCTGAGACACCAAGAAGTTTTGAGAAGAGATTTTCATTTTTTATGAATTAATTTGTAATAATTACATATTTACAGCAGATTCCGTTTGGAATCTCGCGTGTGTACCTAGACCTTTGACATTGGACCCTTCATGGTCGTGTGGTTGATTGACGTAGACTAGGACCTGTACTCATGACTCTCAGAGCAAATCTTATTACTTATGCTCGTACTCTATAGGAATACACATCACAATTAATGAGACACACTTAGACCGTAAAAGCTATTAGTCAAAATTAAATAATTCATCGCTTGTTAATAAAACTGCTTGTCTAGGATCAGTTTTCTCATGTGCATTTCATATAGTGTAAAAATTTCAATTCTATATTGCATCCTGCATGTAGATAGCTGGAGGCACTGTAAGTCTTATTACTCAAGCATTCATCATCATTTTATAAATCACAACAGCTTTTTCTGATTCCCTCTCTCGGGTTTTGATGACGCGAAATCCGCCTCTTTAATAATCTCGAATTATCGTAGTATAGGAGGCCAATTTCGGTCGATCAAAATACCACAATCAGTGAATGTTGTGGAGTATTTTTACTTGGCAAGTGTACCAAGGTCGAACACATGGAACATAGATTTTTAGTTGCACGGTTTTAAATTAAATCAAATAATTAATAAGTGCTTGATTAATTTTTGTGTTGATAAAATATACAATGCAATGATGGAGATGCGATGAAAAGAAAATAAACAGAGACGATTATGCCTAGAATATATGAATTATACAATTCAATCCTCAATGAAATTTATCAATTAAATTCTCGAGAGGTAATCACAGATCGAAAGATATTAACGCCCAAAAAGATCTATCAACTCCAAGTTACAAGTAAAGAGATTAATCAATGAATATTCCTGTCAAAAGTTCAATGTAAATTGCATTCTCAACGTTAATAGTCGATCAACCAAACAGGGAGTCAAATATATTTATCCTTGATCTAACCCCTTGCAAATATTAAATTTTTGGGAATAATCGACAATGAGCACAAGGGATTAATAAATTCAAGTCCTCAACTGAACTCCTGCAAAAGATATCGTTAATTCGTCAAGCTTGAACATGTCAAAAGTGGCTTGCAAGGGTCAACAGATATCCTCAATAATAATTATCAATAAATAGCCTCGAATCTATCCACAAATTATGCTAAGTGATAGAGCATGGAAATAGCTTAAAAATGGCATATTATATACTGAAAACGGAGTTCGTATGAAAAAGATATGCTAAAATGAAATTCCAAGGACTAAAATGTAAATAAAATAAAGTTTTTCTTGCAAAGAGGTCCCTAAGAGGACTTATCTGTAATTTAAAAAGCTCGAGGGGTGCGTCTGTAATTTACCCAACTAGCGAGGGTATTTCTGTAATTTTTCAAACTATAGAGGGTGTCAATGCAATTTTCCCCTGGCGCACGTGCGTCGCACGTGCACCCAGAGACTGGTTTGCGAGGCGGAGGCTCGGGCACCTTGGCTCCACGTGGCGGCGAGACAGAGGCTCGGGATGGGCCTAGCCCGAGGTTCGAGCCGTGGCTCCATGTGGCGGCGATGCAGAGGCTCGGGATTCTCGAGGCAGAGGCATGGTCCCGAGGCGGAAGCTCGGGGGCCCCGAGGCAGAGGCTCGGATGCCCCAAGCCTAGGTGGTGGCTGATGGAGGCTCGGAGGCCCCGAGCCTCAAGGCTGGGCCGAAGAGCGGGCGGGGGATGCAGGGCGGATCACAGGCAGTTGGATCCCCCGATCCAATTGCAGGATATGGACGAGGCAGGCGGAAGATCCCTGCGGTGGTGGTGGTGTTAGCACGAGGCTTCGACCGGGGCGGAGGCGAGGCGGTGGGCACGGCGGAGGGCGAGCAGTGAGGCGACGACGAGGTGCCCTCACCCGATTGACACACGACTGGAGGGGCTCACAAACGACGAGCTGTTGTGGCTGGAGCGCGGCTAGGCACGACCTCGGCGGAGGGGGAAGGTTCGATGAGTCTCCCATACCTGCAAGTATCAGAGGAAGCCCAAAGTGGAAGAAAACGGGTGCGGGGGGGAGGGGGGAGGCTGATTTATGGTTGTGGTAAAGAGCGGTACTCCGACCTTTGCAAGGTCGGAGAAGATGAGTCTAACGATCGGGGAAAGGTGTGGTCAAGAGGTTGTCGAAGGCGGACTTGAGATGGAGGAGGAGGACTGCCTGTTCTCACCTGCAAGATCTTCGCTGGAGAATCACTAAAGAGTTGCAGCACACCAAAGTGAAGCTGCTGCAAGGAGGAAACCTCCTTGGATCTCGCCGGAGGTTCAGGGTGTTTCGCTCGAGGGTATCGATCCTCTGTCACCAATGAATAGGCCTGAGCTTCCCTCTATGATTGGCGGATGGGTGCAATGGCTGGCCACGGTTGGGGTTTTATAGGAGCGAGGGTGTGGCCGATCTCGTAATGGCCGGAGAAGGGGAGCGGCGTGGCGGTAGCCGTTACGAGGAGGTGGCGGCGGTTACGAGGGCGAAGGAGGAGTGGCTGTTGATGGCTGTGCATGGCGGATCCGCAAGGGGGAGGGTGAACAGTTGGAGGAAGATGGAAGAGGTACAGGTCACGTGCTAGGCAGTGACCTGGGGGCGGCAGTGGAGAGAGATTGGGGTGCCATGTGGCACGCCCTGGAGCTGCCACGTGGCTCCCCAAAAAAATTTCGACTTTAAAGAAGGAATAGAAATAGAAGAAGACCTCGGATCGAAAAATTTACTTCATAAAACTTGTTCGTTTCGACGATATCTACAACTTTCATGAAGGACCCATGAGCAAAAGAGGTCACCTGTGAGAAGTGGTATTTTTGGTGGCTCTCCATGTGTATAGAAAACCGGGTTTTTGGGATTTTGTATTTTTTGGTGGTTTTAGAGGGGATAAAAATTATAGAAAAAATACGATAAAATACAAGAAAATTAATTACACATTAATCTATTTTTTTTGGATTTTTAGTGAATAAGAAATTAGGAAAATAAAATAGAAGTCAGAAACACACAACTTTTGTACAAACCGACAACGGACACTTGGACTCGGTCAGTTTCTTTGATTTCAGTTTTGATCTGGATTTGGATTTTTGTGTCGCTTAATAAAACTTCCATCAAAGAGCAATAATGAAGAATAAATAAAATTAAAAGGGTTAATTATGTACATAAAAACTCAGGTCAAAAATAGCAAAAAGTCAAAATGCACAAAAGAGGCCCAAAACCCAACTTTCACAAATGAGCTCCGAATTTTATGAAATTGATCTTGTTTTGAAGGTATTTGAAAATGGAGTACTATAAAAGTGAGTAGACCAAAATCGGACACTGTATGAGGGAGATATGCTCGTTTTAGTCTGTCAGATGTGAAATGAGACTTTGGGATTATTTGACACTTATTGGGGTTAGTAATTTTTTTGTATTTTTTATTTAATAAGGTTAGTAATATCTACACAATGGAGGTGGTTTTGGGTCAATCGGAGTTAGGACGAATTAATTAAAAATAGGAAAAGTTAGCGGCTTTTTGGGCTAATTTACACATGGGATTTTTAATGCAATTTATGCATGATGAAATGCAAATATTATTAACACATGTATGAATGCTAACGTTGCTCTGTTAATGATTAAATGCATATGAATGATGGGGAATAGAGCCTAAATGACCAACTTTAGCATGATGAATACGAGATTCATCATACCCCTATACTTCGACCATGCTCATCCTCGAGCATGAATGAATGACTTAGTTGAATACAATCCTGACTGTGCATGTGAATTTTCAAGGCTCATTTCATAGAGGACCCTTAATTTGAGTGATCCTAAAATTCTGTGCTCAACCATGCTTTCATCAAAAGGAAATCCAACTTCTCTAACTTTCAGACTCTCTGTTTGTACGTATAATAAAAGGATATGATTTTTAGTGTACTGCATTCAAGAGAGTCAAGTCTAGACATCACCTAAAGTTCTAATCCAAGAGACTCTCCTCTAGACCTAATCCTCAACACTAGAGATTAAGTCTATTCTTGCTTCAGTCAACCGTCTCATTAGTTTGTCAGACTTGAAAGTGTAGATGGACGGCCAAATGATGGAGGGCATAGGATTGTGTCTATTTTTCTCACCCTCACATTGGAACAAAGGTGTCTCTCGACTGCCTTATTACTCAACACAAGTATATTTTATTTTGTTGATCAATGTGTCCGTCAAGAGAATTTGGAGTCGTCTGCACTTGTTTTTCTGGGAGTACACCGGGGTGTGTCTCTTTTGAGTATCTAAGATACCTTCGACACCCAGACTTGTATCGCTTATGATGCAGATCCCTTTTATGGTGTCAACCCGACTCCTTGGTCCTAATTAGCGCTTTGTCCAAGTGGACACTTTGAAAATGTTTGGGAGCGCTCGCCATTGTTGGAAGCTCATTTGGAATTTGACTTTGGATGATAGAGCTTTTCTTTGACATTTCTTTCGTTGGCTAGCTTCACTGCTTTTACCAAAAGTTGGCGCACACTGATCAACAATTTTCATTAAGTTTCACCACACCCTGGCTCTTAGGTCAATATCAAAAAGATAACATATGAATCTTGTTCACATACTGGCTAGGGTTTTGCTGACACTCAGGTTTTCTGCAGCCTTCATTAACTTTATCCCATCCTCGAATATCATCAGATCGAGTCTAAACTCAAATCTCTAGTCCTAGCTCCTCAAGTGATATCTCAACTCATCTCATCAATCATGCAGTTGTGAAAGTGATTGTGCTGATCATATTCGTTTTTTTTGAAGGTAGAGATGAAGAGTGCAATATAGCGCTCAATCTTTAAATTAGGGAAGTGTGGATAATTAAGTTCAAAACCTTAATGACTAAGGCTGGCTAACTCAGAATCTCAAGATCTCAGAAATCAAGTGTCCTCAAAAATCCTCAAGCCTTGAGTGATGGTGAATGTGTCAGGAATATATTAACCAAGGAATGCATGAAATGCTTGATGAAATGCAAGACCATGAGTGATGATTTTTTTTAATGCCAAAATTTTTTTGGGTGTTTTTTTGTTTTTTTTTTGTTTTTTTGTTTTTTTGAAAAAACAGGTATTATACACACTACTTGTACCCATCCTCGATGTTAGATAAAAACGATTAAAGTACGAGCTATCGATAAAGTAGATAAAATATATACAAACACACCCTCTTATACTTAGCTTGTGCTATGTCCTCATGGCACAAAGTGAAATGTAGACATAGCTTGTACTAAGTATAGATGGGATAAAAAAAGAAAGAGAAGAAGCGATGTATACACAATGAAATCAGTTCCCTTGAACTAAGTATTGGGGGACTGAGAGCGGGTGGATGGATATACAGAAGAATGTAGGTTCCAGAGAGGTGGTTTATCTGGGCAGATCAATTTTTTCGTCAAAATCTATGCCCTGAGTGAAGGAGATCTGTTCAACTTGTACTAATTGCTCGTTGGATTCGACGAAATATTTGAGTAGCTGACTGTTGACTATAAATGTTTGTGTGGTATTTGCGGCCTCAGAGATCTCAACACTACCATTATTGTGTACCTCTCTTACAATGAAGGGTCCCGTCCATTTTGATTTCAATTTCCCTTGGAAAATTTTCAATTTTGCATTAAATAGCCAAACTTTCTGCCCTGGGACAAAGATCTTGGTTTGAATATTCTTGTCATGCCATCTCTTTACCGTGTCCTTGTAAATGGTGCTATTTTATAAGCATTATTTCGAATTTCAGATAGTTCATTCAAATCCATCTCTCGGTTCTTCTTTCCTTGGTGATAGTTCCAATTAATCTTTTTGATTGCCCATTCTGATTTATGCATGAGTTCTACGGGCAAATGGCATGGCTTTCCATATACCATTCGAAATGGGGAGGTGCCCAATGGGATCTTATAAGCCGTCCGGTAAGCCCATAGAACCTGGTCCAGGAGTTGAGACCAGTTCTTCCTGTCAGGGCGGACGAGCTTCTGTAAAATTCCTTTAACCTCCCTGTTTGACACCTCGGCCATGCCATTAGATTGTAGATGGTAAGAAGTAGCGACACGGTGCTCGATGCCGTATTTCTTAGTCAACTTCTTCACCTCCCGGTTAACAAAGTGGCTTCCCCCATCAGATAAATAATCAACTGCGAGAAGAATATATTCAAATCCTTGACTATTAGGGAATGGGCCCATAAAGTCAATGCCCCATGCATCGAATACATCATAGATGATCACAGGTTGCATAGGCAAGACATCTTTGGAACCAATGGTTCCTCCCATTCGCTGACAGACGGGGCACGTTCTGACAAAATTGTAAGCATCGTTAAACAAGGTCGGCCAGTAAAATCCACATTGCAATATCTTCTCAGCGGTCCTCTTCCCAGAGTGATGTCCTCCCGCCTCCAAGGTGTGGCATAGATTGAGGCTACTTTGGTATTCCTCTTGAGGAATACATCTTCTCCATATGCAATCCGATCCTTCAAAGAAAAGGAACGGATCTTCCCAATGATAGTGTCTCGCTTCAGATATGAGTCGATCGATTTTTTTCTGGGACAACCTTGAGGAACTTCCTTGGTGACAAGATAATTCACCGTGTCTGCATACCATGGGAGTGAGTCAATAGCAAAAATTGACTCGTCTGGGAAGGTTTCACGGATGGATTCAGATTCCGGAATTTTGTTATGTTCGATCTGTGATAAATGATCAGCCACGACATTTTTAACACCAGGTTTGTCTTTAATCTCCAAATCAAATTCTTGAAGCAGTAGAATCCATCTCAGAAGTCGTGCTTTTGCATCCTTTTTGGCCATTAAGTATCGAATGGCTGAGTGGTCTGTGTAAACTGTTACCTTAGATCCTAGAAGTATAGATCGAAATTTTTCCAAGGCAAAAACTACAACAAGCATTTCCTTTTCGATCACAGTGTAATTTTTCTGAGCAGGGTCTAAAACTTTACTTGCGTAGTGAATAGCACGCAGGATTCCATATTTTCGTTGTCCTAACACAACCCCGACAGCGAAATCGGATGCGTCTATCATGATCTCGAAGGGAAGAGACCAGTCAGGAGCTTGTAGGACGGGAGTCTCAATGATCCTTCTCTTAAGTAATTCGAAGGCTTCAAGACACTTATGATCTACCATGAATTCGGTGTCTTTCCCTAGAAGGTCAGTTAATGGTCGGGCAATTTTTGAAAAGTCATTGATAAATCTCCTGTAAAATACGACATGCCCTAGAAAAGATCGTACTTGTTTCACATTTGTAGGTGGCTCTAGTTTCTTGATCACATCAACTTTGGCAGGGTCAACCTCCATTCCCTTCTTGGAGATGACATGCCCCAGTACAATGCCTTCTTTTACCATGAAATGGCTTTTCTCTTAAGAGAGCACCAGATTCATTTCCCTACACTTTTGGAGGACTCGATCCAGGTACGCTAGATAATCATCGAATGAATCACCATGGACCAAGAAGTCATCCATGAAGACCTCCAGGAAATCCCCAACCATGTCAGCAAAAATCGCAATCATGCATCGCTAAAGGTGCCGGGGGCATTGTAAAGCCCAAAAGGCATTCGCTTTAATGCGTATGTGCCGAAAGGACATGTAAACGTAGTCTTTTCCTGGTCCTCGGGGTCGATGGCCACCTGATTGTAGCCCGAGTACCCGTCTAAGAAACAGAAGTATTCTCTCCCTGCCAATCTCTCCAGGATTTGATCAATAAAAGGCAGCGGAAAGTGATCCTTCTTTGTTGCGGCATTCAGGCGCCTCTAATCCATATAGACACGCCACGACATGGGTACTCGTGTCGTAATCTCTTCTCCCTCCTCATTGGTGATAATCTGAAGTCCCGACTTTTTCGGGACTACATGCAAAGGTGACACCCATTTGGAGTCGGAGATGGGATATATGAACCCAACTTTACACCATTTTTCGATCTCAGACTTAACCACTTCCCGTAAGTTTGGATTCAATCTACATTGGCATTCACGGGAGGGTTTAACATTATCTTCCAAGTAAATATGGTGTGAGCACATGGCTGGGTTTATCCCTGGGTGATCAGACAATCTCCAGCCTATAGCCTTGCGGTTTTTCTCCAAAACATTAAGCATGCGGATCTCCTGCTCTTCGTCAGATATGAGCTGATAATGACCGGAAATTGTCCCTTTTCTCCTGCAAGGAAGGCATACTTAAGTGTAGGGGGCAATGTTTTGAGTTCAGGAAGGTCAATGATGTTGCTCGAATCTGGTCCCCTCAGTGATGCTTCTTGTTGTGATGTGGATGCTTGCAGTGTATCCATATTGGCCACCATCGTAGTTGTTTATGGGATCGGATCGCTAATGATGGAATGTGGTGTGGCATGCGCTGCGTCTGATCTGTGTACCTTACTCAAGGAATGTCCATAAGGAGAATGGACTGACAGGTCCAGAGGGGCCTCTGAGTCTCCTAGAGTATAGGTAGATGCATGAATGAGCTGGCAGACTAAATCATCAACAATTTCCTCTCCATGTGAGGTTGATTCTATCATAGCGGTTGGGTTTTGTCTTCAGGGCCCAACTGTTGCTTCTATAAATTCAGACTCAGTTTCTGATATTTCAGACTCGGTGCTCGACTCAGTGTCAGGTCTTTGGAACCTAGTTTGCTGCATTTTAAGTTCAACTTTTCTAAACTGGATTCTCCCGGATGTGTAATCAAATATAGCTCCCGTGGTCCTAAGGAAGGGTCGCCCTAGTATCATCTGGGAATCTTTCCAATTTTTAGGGACATCCATGTCAAGTATTGTGAAATCTACTGGGTAGTTTTGTCCCTCTATGTTGATGACAACGTTTCGAATCTCGCCCCTAGGTCGCTTAGTTGATCTGTCTGCGAATTGAAGTACGGCTGCAAATTGCTTAAGAGGACCTAGATTTAGATGCTCATATAGTGTTGTGGGCATGAGATTGATGGATGATCCATTGTCTAACAATGTTCTTGCAAACTTGATTTCTTTGATGTGGCTAGTGACAAAGTGAGCACCCATGTCTCTTTTCTTCCTTGGCAGCTCATTTTTTATAAGATGAGATGTGGCAACTGAGAGTATGTGTTTCTTTGTTCGGCTACGATTCTATTTGCTGGCCCTTGTTGGTGTGCATCTCACCTTAAGGTATTTTTGAAAAGCCGAGTCTCTTTGTATCATCTCGTCTAGGGACAGAGTGACCTTAATATTTTCCTTACAGATGCGGGCCATCTCTTCATCATTTTTTTGGTTTTTTATGTTTTTCTTCTTTCCTGCTGTAAGAGCACGGAGAAAAGGGATGGACTTGTTGTGATAAAAAACATCACTTTTATTGAATGAGAAATTATTTACAAGACTTTGACTAAAAGCAGGGAAATTGGTGGCAAGGTGATGCTGATGACTTTGTGGTGTGTCCTCATCAAACTCAGACTCTGAGGCTCCATTTTCTCCGGGTGGTGGGTGTTACTTCCTCATCCTCCTCCTGTCTTCCTTTGTCAATTACCCCAGGGTTGTGTGAATTGATGGACACTGGGGCTATGTCACCGGGTTCCCACGCTCGATCAGGCATGATTACGGTCCTTCTGTTCCTAAGAGAGATATGATAAGCGTTATTATTTGATGAGGGCTCAAGTTCAGGTATGGAATAGTCAGAGATTAATACCTGATTGTGTCTAAGGCTATTTGGGTTAGCCTGGACTTGGGCTGGAATCATGGTCTGGGGTGCAGTCACCTCATCTCTCCAACGAGAAAGTCGATTTATGTCGACTCTCATGTCATGAAGCTCATCCAGCACTTGCTGGAGTTCTGGAGATATAGAAGAAGACGATGACCCTTGGCCCTGCCTGGCCTGAGGTCGCTGATATTGGCCCTGTTGGCCTTGGCGTTGGTTCTACTGTGGCTGAGGTTGCGGGTTCTGATATCCCGTGCGATACTGTTGTCGCTGCTGCGGTTGGGGCTGGTAGGTGGGTCTGGCTTGCGGTGGATGAGGGTTCAGAGTAGAGTTTTGGTCTGAGCGGTTGATCGGTTCCAGGTTATACCAAACTCCGTTTATCTCCATGACTTGTAGAGGTTCCTTATAAATAGTTTGAACAGAGGTTTCTTCAGTTTGATGGGACAAGACTTGGTCTCCACCCCAGTGGCTCTGTTGCCCTACCCCTTGACCTTGAATGTAGTGAATTTGGTGTATGGGTGAGGGGGGTGAAGTCAGGGCTGGTATCTTAGATACCCGATCAGCCAATTCCTCCATTTGCTTAGGCAATTTAGCCAGTTTCTCCATATCAAATGATTTATGGAGTTCGTCCACCTTCTTATAAATCTGCTCGACCATTGTCAGCACTTTGATCGGTGTTCAGATTATTCACCATCTTTTTGGAGCTGGCTATGTAAGCCCGGTTGGTGGTTTGTGCGCGGCTGGATTCAGCCTATCTCTCGAACACCTTATAGACGGTGTCCTCGTGGCATCCCATGTAGCTTCCTCCGCAAGATGCACTTACCAACCCTTGAGTCTCAAGGTTCAGCCCCCTAACAAGACTTTGGACCAGCATCATTTTACTTATCCCGTGTCCTGGGCATTTCTGTACTAAGTTTGTGAATCTTTCCCAGGTTTCATGAAATGGTTCATTCGGGTGTTGGGTAAAGCTTGTGAGCTTGATCCTCATCTGATTGATTCTATTAACTGGGTAGAATTTCTTTGAGAACAAAGTCTTGAATGTGGCCCATGTAGTGACTATTTCGCCTAAATTTTTCAGCCAGTAAGCCGCCTTATCCGTCAAGGTGAAGGGGACAGCTCTCAACCTTATGTAGTCCTGGCTAACCTTAGGGTGACAGTGATTAGCACAGACTAACTTGAAGTCACGGAGGAAGACATACGGTTCTTCATGATTATTTCCTCCGAACTTTGGCAACAGTGCAAGGAAATGTGGTTTGTGTTCGAGGTACTGGTCTCAACCAATTATAGTCTTCATTAATTTCTGGTAGATACGTGTCTTCCATAGCAGCCTCGCCTTGTTGCATTATTGCCAACTGTGTCCTAAGTAGTTCATTGGTTTGTTCGGCAGCTGCTATCCTAGCCAAGAGTGCCCAAATGGGGTCATTGTCGTTCTCATCGTCAGCAGGGTTCTTCTTTGGAGGCATTGTGATTCACCTTCAGAAAGGAAGAGTTCAGAGATAAGTGTTGGAATTAAATGAGGTTTTTGCTAAGGATAAGAGATTCCTTAGCGAAGGAGTGAAAAGATGAAACTTCTAAGATAAGGAGGATGGAGAGAGTCTTCACAAGGAAGCAGACACAAAGCAAACACAAGGCAATTCTCAAGTTCACCACTCAACACAGATGAAGGCACGTCAGGGTTAGGTCGCTTATCTTTTCAGTTTTAATTTAATGACAAAACAATCTTTAAAATTAAACAGAGCTGTTAGGTGCCGAAATATTTCACAAAGACTGTCCCGAGTTCATACAACTAGTTGCACCTACTTTCAGTCAGTATAGGTGTAAGTACGAACCGTTTAAACGGCTACCCGTGTTACTTGAGGACGGAGCCTTCCGCACTCTAAACCACCTACTCTGCTAAGGGAAGTCGGACCGTAAACAGCTACCCGAGACCCTCACTGAAAAGTAGCTAATTATTTTTAAAATCAGTAGTCTGAATGAAGTATTTCGGTTTTTGGCTCTACCCTAAGGTGTGCGATCTTGTCCTTACAAACAATGAGTGGGTTTCTCTCCACCAAACACAGGTTAATTTTAGGTTAGTTTATTTACAGTCACCTTGATTAGCAGTCCCAATTTTAGATTAAGGTTATCACTGTAGTTTATGTGAGCACAAAAATTCACGCCTAACGAGCAGTCCCAATTCCTTTAAATCCTAGGTTGTAAAACTTGAGAAAGGAGAATCAGAAAAGCGAATGCAAACGTAAATCAATGATGCATGCTTAAGAGAAAGACTTATAGTGAATCCTTGCATTCTTCATGCGGGATGCAGTACAAGGAATTTAAAATTTACACTAAATGATATGCACAGATGAAAAACGCCCTAAGCAGATAGTTCTATTAGCGGGAAGAATTGATTTCAGAATTTGTCTAATGTTGAACGATCTATAGTGTGTATATTAGTGAGAATGTGGCCTAAGAATTACGAGCACAATCAATGATAAAGAAATGATCGTATATGTACCTAAGTTCTACGCCACTCAAGTCGGGTCCCAACCACACAGAAGGGGTTGAAACAGACCCGACACACCACAATAGTTTTCAGTCTGAATTATTACAAGGGTTCAAAGAAAGGGACCCTGAGAATAATGCATAAAATTAAACCTAGTCTAAGCTCCCTCTCATAGAAATTAAAACAAATTTTCGTCCTTGCAGATCCTTGATCAAATCTCAAAATTCTGCTCCCAGTAGTCTATAAAGAGAGAAGTTGCGCTTAGTATCTGGAGTAAGAGAGAAATGCAGAAAATGCAGAGAAATGACACACAAAAATTAATTTGACAAAAATCAATTACGAAAATGATTTAAAACCTTAAAAATTTGTCGTTCCCCGGCAACGACGCCATTTGATGACGTGAAATCCACCTCTTCAATAATCTCAAATTGTCGTAGTATAGGAGGCGGATTTCGGTCGATCAAAATACCACAATCAATGAATGTTGTGGAGTATTTTTACTTGGCAAGTGTACCAAGGTTGAACACAGGGAACAGAGATTTTTAGTTGCACTGTTTTAAATTAAATCAAATAATTAATAAGTGCTCGATTAATTTTTGTGTTGATAAAATATACAATGCAATGATGGAGATGCGATGAAAAGAAAATAAGCAGAGACGATTATGCCCAGGATCTATGAATTATACAATTCAATCCTCAATGAAATTTATCAATTAAATTCTCGAGAGGTAATCACAGATCGAAAGATATTAACGCCCAAAAAGATCTATCAACTCCAAGTTACAATTAAAGAGATTAATCAATGAACATTCCTGTTAAAAATTCAATGTAAATTGCATTCTCAAAGTTAATAGTCGATCAACCAAATAGGGAGTTAAATATATTGATCCTTGATCTAACCCCTTGCAAATATTAAATTTTTGGGAATAATCAACAATGAGCACAAGGGGTTAATCAAATTCAAGTCCTCAACTGAACTCCTGCAAAAGATATCGTTAATTTCTCAAGCATAAACATGTCAAAAGTGGCCTGCAAGGGTCGACATATATCCTCAATAATAATTATCAATAAACAGCCTCGAATCTGTCCACAAATTATGCCATGTGATAGAGCATGGAAATAGCTTCAAAATAACATATTATATGCTGAAAACGGAGTTCGTATGAAAAAGATATGCTAAAATGAAATTCCATGGACTAAAATGTAAATAAAATAAAGTTTTTCTTGCAAAGAGGTCCCTGGGAGGACTTATCTATAATTAAAAAAGCTTGAGGGGCGTGTCTGTAATTTACCCCATTGGCGAGGGTATTTCTGTAATTTCTCAAACTACGGAGGGCGTCAGTGCAATTTTCCCCAGGCGCGTGTGCGTCGCACGTGCACCCGGAGGCTGGGTTGCGAGGCAGAGGCTCGGGCACCTTGGCTCAACGTGGCTGCGAGACAGAGGCTCGGGATGGGTCGAGCCCGAGGTTCGGCCGTGACTCCACGTGGCGGCGATGCAGAGGCTCGGGATTCCCGTGGCAGAGGCGTGGTCCTGAGGTGGAAGCTCGGGGGCCCCGAGGTAGAGGCTCGGATGCCCCAACCCTAGGTGGTGGCTGATGGAGGCTCGGAGGCCCCGAGCCTTGAGGCTGGGCCGAAGAGCGGGCGGGGGATGTGGGGCGGATCACAGGCCGTTGGATCCCCAGATCCAACGGATGGATATGGACGAGGCGGGCGGAAGATCCCTGCGGTGGTGGCGGCGTTAGCCCGAGGCTTCGATCGGGGGGAGGCGAGGCGGTGGGCACGGCAGACGGCGAGCGGTGAGGCGATGGCGAGGTGCCCTCACCCGGTCGACACATGACCGGAGGGGCTCACGAGCGACGAGCTGCTGTGGCTGGAGCGCGGCTAGGCGCGACCTCGACGGAGGGGGGGAAGGTTCGATGAGTCTCCTGTACCTGCAAGTATCAGAGGAAGCCCAAAGTGGAAGAAAAAGGGTGCGGGGGGGGGGGGAGGCTGATTTCCGGTTGCGGTGAAGAGCGATACTCCGACCTTTGCAAGGTCGGAGAAGATGAGTCTAACGATCGGGGAAAGGTGTGGTCAAAAGGTTGTCGAAGGCGAACTTGAGATGGAGGAGGAGGACTGCCTGTTCTCACCTGCAAGATCTTCGCCGGAGAATCACTAAAGAGTTGTAGCACACCAAAGTGAATCTGCTGCAAGGAGGAAACCTCCTTGGATCTCGCCGGAGGTTCAGGGTGTTTCGCTCGAGGGTATCGCACCTCTGTCACCGGTGAATAGGCCTGAGCTTCCCTCTCCGATTGGTGGATGGGTGCAATGGCTGGCCACGGTTGGGGTTTTATAGGAGCGAGGGTGTGGCCGGTCTCGTAACGGCCAGAGAAGGGGAGCGGCGTGGCGGCAGCCGTTACGAGGAGGTGGCGGTGGTTACGAGGGCGAAGGAGGAGTGGTTGTTGATGGCCGTGCATGGCGGATCCGCAAGGGGGAGGGTGAACAACTGGAGGAAGGTGGAAGAGGTACTGGTCACGTGCTAGGCATGTGATCTGGGGGCGGCAGTGGAGAGAGATTGGGGTGCCACGTGGCACGTCCTGGAGCTGCCACGTGGCGCCCCAAAAAAATTTAGACTTTAAAGAAGGAATAGAAATAGAAGGAGACCTCGGATAAAAAATTTCCTTCACGAAAGTTGTTCGTCTCGGTGAGATCTACAACTTTCATGAAGGACCCATGAGCAAAAGAGGTCACCTGTGAGAATTGGTATTTTTGGTGGCTCTCCATGTGTATAGAAAATCGGGGTTTGGGGATTTTGTATTTTTTGGAGGTTTTAGAGGTGATAAAAATTATAGAAAAAATACAAGAAAATTAATTACACATTAATCTATTTTTTTGGATTTTTAATGAATAAGAAATTAGGAAAATAAAATAGAAGTCAGAAACACACAACTTTTGTACAGACCGACAACGGACACTTGGACTCGGTCAGTTTCTTTGATTTCAGTTTTGATCTGGATTTGGATTTTTGTGTCGCTTAATAAAACTTCCATCAAAGAACAATAATGAAGAAGAAATAAAATTAAAAGGGTTAATTATGTACATAAAAACTCAGGTCAAAAATAGCAAACTGTCAAAACACGCAAAAGAGGCCCAAAACCCAACTTTCACAAATGAGCTCTGAATTTTACGAAATTGATCTTGTTTTGAAGGTATTTGAAAATGGAGTACTTTAAAAGCGAGTAGACCAAAATCGAACACTGTATGAGGGAGATATACTCGTTTTAGTCTGTCAGATGTGAAATTAGACTTTGAGATTATTTGACACTTATTTGGGTTAGTATTTTTTGTATTTTTTATTAATAAGGTTAGTAATATCTACACAATGGAAGTGGTTTGGGGTCAATCGGAGTTAGGATGAATTAAGTAAAAATAGGAGAAGTTAGCGGCTTTTTGGGCTAATTTACACATGGGATTTTTAACGCAATTTATGCATGATGAAATGCAAATATTATTAACAAAGGTATGAATGCTAACGATGCTATGTTAATGATTAAATGCATATGAATGATGGGGAATCGTGCCTAAATGACTAACTTTAGCATGATGAATATAAGATTCATCAGTTTTTCTAACTTAGGATGAAGGAATTGGGACTGGACAGTAGACGTGATTGCTTGCGTGGATTAATTATAGTGACAACTAATCTTTAAAATCAAGACATCTAATTGAATTGGACCAAAAAAATTGTCAAAAATTAACCCTTATTTTTGAGAGAGCAACCCCGTCAATGCAAGTGAGAGAGAGAGACGACACTAGGATAGAGCCAAACCTAGATTTTCATATAGACTACTGGTTCAAAAATGATTAGCCACTTTTCAGTGAGGATCTACGGGTAGCCGATAAACGGTTCGGATTTCCTTAGCAGAGTGGGAGGTTTAGAGGATGCCTTATATGGCTTTATCCTCAAGAAACGGGTAGTCGTATTTATACGATCCGCTCTTACTCCTATACTGACTGAAAGTGGGTTTCATAAGAATCAGGACAGTCGGTAGGGAAGTACATGCACTCAACAGCTCGTTAATCTTTCAAGACTTGTATTTGTCACCAACTAAAACTTACAAGATAATTCGTCCGAACCTTTACTGCCCTCACGTATAGAGTTTGCGAATTTGGGGTTTGCTCCTGTGTTTGTTTTGTGTATGTTCGTGTGTGTTATCCTGTATACTTGCACATTTTCTACCTCGATCTGGTTACATTCATCCATTCCTCTTCAAGATGTCGGGATATTGGTCATCATATCCAGGTCACTCCTCTTCGTCCATATATCATTCATCTTCGCCTTCTCATTCTTCTATGCATCCCCCACCATTCGTGGGAGACCAATACCCGTGGTCGGTTCCACCTTGACCCAATCATGAAGTCAGACCTTTGACTAACTTTCCCACTTCTTCATATTTCTCACCTACCCCACCTTCTTACACCACGGACCTACTTCCAACCTGGGCTAACTCACCTTATAGTCGGTCACTTGCTGGAATCAATGAACAATTAAAAGAGCAAGCCACTGCTGGGACAAATTATTGGCAGAATTATATGCTCCCACAGACCTCATTGTCATCTCAAGATGGGACCAAACAACAATTCACATATACACATCCCGACATGACCTTAGGGCATAACATGGTTGATCGAACAGACCGAATGGAGAGGCCTGCACCATATGATCATCCTGACTTGATTGAACCTAGTTCTCAAGCCCGCATTGAACATCCTTTATATCACACATTCGGAGAGCCTACACAAGCACAGGCTTGGACTCATGAGCTAGACGTACCAGCCCCCTATTCATTGACTCCATTATTCGAGGCTCCGACCAATATCAGTCCTTTGGATGGTCCATACTCGGCCCAGCATTACATGCCAGAGTCTATGTATGTTGAGTATGGGACTTCAAGATCTCAGCAGTATCCTCCGAGTAGACAAACTACTTCAATGATTTGCTATGAGGACTCTTTGGAGGATAACATTTCTAGGGTTGTGAAGAGATATGAATTTATTGACGATAAACTTAGAAATGTCTTCGACCGAATCATTTCAATTTATTCCAGCTCAGGTATGGAGGTGGAGAATGGATTAAGCGAATTCAATGTTGAAAACTTAGAGGATACAAGGAAACTTACACACTCTGTACAACTGGAGCCCATTCTACCTCCCTCTTCTAATAACCACTTACCTTCCAAACTAGATTCTGTACAGCATCCCGCTCCTCCTTCACCTATTCAAAAAAGCAAAAATAATTGAAATCTCAAAAAGACCGAAAACATTGCAAAATCAGAAAAACTCATAAAAATAAAAAATGAAAAAGATCTAAAAAAGTTGGATCCTGCCCTAAGGGAAGCACTCGATGAAGAATTAATTTTTAACCTTCACATAATAAAGGCCATAGATCACATCCCTGACTTCAAACGATTTGTGAGAAGTAAATTGATGCCTAAGAGGTCGGTCAATAAGAGGACAAGGATTGAGAAACGTCTTGTGTCTACGGCCACCTCCTTTGTGATGGGGAGAAAGACTAAAAGCTGCAGAGTGAAGCGATTACCTAGGGTTGAATGTGTAATCAAATACACTACCTCTACCCATGCAAGAATCGCAGATGACTCACTGATAAATATCCTCTTGACCTCTGTGTTTGACAAACTCAAACTTAGGCCAATCAGAAAGTCAAGAGAGATCATTCAGCTGGCTGATCGATTTATAAAACGGTTGAGAGGAATCATTTCAGTCATCATTACTTTCCAAGGTGCTCTACTCCAGGCAGACTTCACGGTCATTGACATTGAGCACCAAGGAGAGTTTACCCAGTCTCCTATTATTCTCGAGAAGCCATTCTTAGCCTCGGCTAAGGCGAATATAGATTGTGAGATTGGAAATATCAATTTTACAGCATTGGGAGCACTCCGATCGCATCCATTCTTTGATACACTCTACTATAAGGTAACCAACAGAGCTGCTGACAGTCATGACCATCGAGAGGTAGATGAGTCCCACCTCTCTGATACACTTGAGATACTGGTTGTTGAGCTGACCAGTGGATCAGAGACTCCCCACACATCATTGACTCCCATTTCTTGCATCATTCATGATGCCAAGCCTACTGAGATCACTAGAACCTCCCCAAGATGTGTGTTGACCCTTTAGAAATATTACAATCTATATGGTGACTGATCTGATGAGGAACCCATGGTCAGCACCGCACCACATCCCGAACCTTCAAAGGAGACCACCAAGACTTAATTGACCCCACCCAAAAACACGGTTGCTCCCTCCTCTAATCGGTTATCTAGTGAAAGGAAGTCGAGAATTGATTTCTCGAGATGCTCCCCAAACCCCTCAAGGAATGTCGCTCTCCACTCCCTCTCAATGATTCAGGTTCTAAAAACTGACTAAGAAAGTTTCCTTCAACATACCGAAGAAGGAATTTTCGTAGGAACGCTCATCGGGTTCGGATGAGGTGGTTTATATGAGTGAGCTCAGTTCGATTGTTCTTAAGCCATATCTGAGTAAGCAGTCGTGTATTGACCCTTGTTAGACGATCCCTACACCTTACTATTATTCATCTGGGGATGATTCCGACAGCAACACATATGTATATTACCCACCTCCTCTCTCTCGTAAGAAGGTTCGTCACAAACCTTCTTGGTCCTTGTATATTCTCACTCCTCTTTGTATATATTTTCTTTCTTTTATTTCCCTCCCTCCCCAATGATTCACATCACTCACCCCGATACCATATCGTTTCATTTTAGGACTATACTTAGGATGGCCAGATCCTTAGTGTAGGGGGGAGAGTGACATGATACACTATCCTCTGTATATTCTCTAGATCTTATTGGTTCCCAAACTCACTCATGTCCTAGACTTAGGCTGACCAGAGCTTAAGTATAGGGGGATCAATGCCCGCCATGTGTACACTTAGGATGCCAGAGCCTAAGTATATGGGGGAGCGACTTATATACATTTTGTTATTTTAGCTCTCCTACGCTTAGCACGAGCTATGTCTTCTTCCTCGCTTCTCGTGCTCAGAGGACATAGCACACGCTAAGTATAGGTGGCGTGTATATATTACTTATATACTTTACCCATAGCTCGTACTTTCATGCATTTTTGTATATATTATGCAATCATTACGAGGTGGGTAAAATTTAAAGAAAAAAACATTTTTTGTAAAATTCATCTATACTTCTATAATATATATTGTATAACACTTGTATAATTTGTATATAAGCTTTGTAAATAATACTTTTGTAAAATTTGTTGTAAAATAAAAGGTATACTGAAAAATTAAAAAAAATAGGCTTCTTATTTACTCTTGCATATCATCCTTGCATTCAAAATAAATGTGTCTTGCCCTTCATTTATCTACACTGCATGCCATCTGCATCTCATCTGCATATCTAGCATATGTAGAGTGAAAAGTTAGTGGGTTCTGAACCAAGTTATGAATAGATGTCGAGGATGGATTTGATTTGACCTTAATCTACCTAATCTCAGAGGAACCTTATAGGAACTGGAGTTAAGTTTTTCATGTCGAGTGACTTAATTCTTTGAGTCTGCAAGTCTTTGTTCACATGTCATCTTGATTGGTCTATGTAGAATATTTTGTACACACGCATGATTCTTTTAGACAGTGACCTAACTTGGACAAGCACCATGCACATAGCTCTTCATTGATGAGGTGGTGAGGAGGTAGAATCCTTTTTCTTGAAGTATCACGTGAATGGAAACATCCGTACTCCTCTAGGGAGTAGTGTATCTCAACCTAGTCTAGTGGCGTCGACGTCTAATGACAGGATGATGTGGCTTGCAATAATGCTCCAAAAGAGGGATAGTCTACTGGCTCAAGAAGAAAAACTCCTGATGTACATGCTGCACCTTGTATATAGTTCAAAATAAAGAAAAAAAAAAGAAAAAGAAAAGAGAACTCCAAAAAAATTGATAGGCATGATTGAAAATAAAATGCCTGCTGGAGTATGTATATTTGCAAGGCATATGCTTCATAGTCTCATACCAAGGAAGCTTGCAGCTAGAGACTTGGCTACACTGTTCAAGCCCCACGAATATGTGACTACACTGGTCACAGTCCATTCTCTTCTCTACCCACTCTTCTTGAGCTGATTGCACTTGAACTTAGAAGGGAATACCCCGCTCTTCGAGGAAAGAGTTCCTAGACTGGGGAATTAGAGTTACCTTGTTAGAAGAGGTTGTTTTTTTTGCCATTTCTGATGAGGAGAGCTATATTTCAGTTACACAGTACAAGTAAGATTCATAGTCATCAGAATTTGCATATGAGGATTTGTCCTGACCTAACTGTTGAGAGGACTGAATAGAAGATTTGTGGAACTTAAAGGCTATTAGGTATTAAATTCAATTCCCAATAAGGTTACACCACAATATTAATCCGAAGGTCGAGTCAAGCTCCATTTTTACCTTTTGTTCATAACCTTGGTATGGAACCCAAAATCATTTCACTTTTGCATTTCATTTCAGTTGCTCAGGGACGAGCAAGGTTTAAGTATAGGGGGTTGATGAATAAGTGATTCATCACTCTAAAAGTTGAAAATAGAGCTTCGTTCCCGAGTAATTAGCTGCATATTTCCATTTATTATGCATTATTCACATTCATGCATCTAAAATTAATGTTCACATTTTAGCATTCATATTTGCATTAAATAAGAGGCCAAGTTCACTTGTAAATATCCACATGTATAATAGCCAAATTCACGTATTTTTATCTATTTTATACTGAATATAATTCCAATAAAACCAACTCTATAGTGCATATATTACTAACACTAATAAAGAAAAAATATAAAAAAATACTAACTTGTAAAATTGACCAATAAAACCCATATCCAAGTTTGAGAGTAAGAACCTTAAAATGTGAATATCTCTCATCTTTATCCAATTTAGGTCTACTCTCATTTAAAGTAGTGTACATTCAAAGACCTTCAAAACATGATCAATTTCATAAAAATCGGAGATCATATGTGAAACTTGGGTTTTGGGCCCCTATTGTATATTGTAGATATTGACCAAAATACCCTTCAATTTTTCTTTTATTTTCTTAATTATTAAAAATCCAAAAAAATATATTAAGTTGTAAATATTCCTTTCATATTTTTTCTAATTTTATTTTTATTTTTCTTTTATTTAAAAATGATAAAATTTTTTACAAAAGATAAAAATATGGTATTTTATATTTATAAGGTGCCCCCAAAATACACTTTTTACATATGGCTTCCTTTGATTTTCGATCCTTCATGAAAGTTGTAGATCTCATCGAGACGAGCAACTTTTGTGTTGACCACTTTTTGATTTGATCCTTTATTTTATTTTATTTGCATTTAATTTTTGATTTTTCTAGGTGCGACACGTGGCAGCTCGTGGAGCCACCCCGTCTCACCCATTTTTTTATCAATTTCATATTTTATTTTATTTTATTTATTAATTTCATAATTTATTTTATTTTATTTATTTTATTCTATTTATTCTAATTAATTCTTTATATTGATTAATTTAATTTAATTTAATTTTTATATTTTTCTTCCACTTTTATTTCTTCTCCCTTCCATATTTTTAGTGGCCTACTTATTTTACTTGATTTTTAATTTATTTTTATCTTCTCTCTTTACTTCTTCTCTATTCCAACTTGTCACTCAAGTCACCAACTTCCCATTCTCCCCTCATCTTCCACCACTTTCTCCACCTCTTTTCTAACTTCCTCCTCCGCTTTTTATTCCCCCCCATCCCCTTCATTTTTGATTATCCACCAATTTTGTGAGATGAAAACCAGCTCCAGAGAGGTCATGGTGACAATGACAACCTTATTTTGTAGAGCGATGACAAGTTCCAGCCATCTTCGGCTATTGGTTAGATCCGCGAGACTTGTTCGCGTAGTATCCCTCCACAAGGGGACTGCCTAGCTTCTCAGCTATTCGCCAAGTTCCTTGAAGCGACGACAGGAGTGCAGCATAGCTCCTCCAAAAATCCGATGATTCACCAAAGGTAAGTATCCCTCTCCTTCTCCTTGATAATTTATTTATCTAATATTTTTCTTGTGTGTTGTTCTATAATCATATTCAATCATTCCATCAATTCATTTTCATCACCATAAAACACCACCACCATCACCATCAAACACCACCACCACCATCATCACAACATGACCACCTCATAATCATATTTTTATTTTTTTACATCATCATATTCATCGCAACTCCTCTAAACCAAAAAAATAAAAAAATCAAAATAAAGAAAAAAAAAATAAAAAAAGTACAGTTGTCGTCGTGCACGAACGCAGCCCACGCTACGCCGATCGCACTTCGGCATCGCGTGCCACCTTATGCTACACCGGTCCATGCACTGTTAGCAATGTGAGCCCGAGGCGAACCATTCCTACAATAAATGTTATTGTAATAAATGATTCATCAATAAAAGTTATTGATTTTGTTTCACTCCCTTTCTGATATTGAATGAATGAATGCACTATAAGGTCCCTCTGTACAATAAGGGTTATGTACCATGGACAACTTGATAATCATACAGCTGTTGATTCAATGATTGAATCATAGAGGCTGATGCTTGGATGAATATCTAAGGAGTTAGATAGAGGACTCATCAAGCATCATCAAATGATTAACAAGTAGTGATCTCCAGTCTGAGTGGGAGATGGCAATCCCATCTCATTAGACTGATATCTGATCGACCTCTTGATGCAGGTCCTCTGCATAGGAATATTGATTCGGAGGTATCAGATTAGTTGAGTCAATGAGTTGACTTAACGAGATCGAGATAACCAAAGACCTATGATGAATACTGTCACATCACAGGCAGACATCCTCTGACCAGAGACAGATATATTACTATATGTCTGAGCATGTACATTTGGCAGACCAATAGGTTGATGACCTAATCAAGGTCTATACACCGGCGAGCTGGTGTGCATGTAAGGGCATATGAGTAATATGATCTCTCAAAGGGATCATACAGGTTCACTTACGAACCGGGAGACATGAGCTCACTCATGAGGTATTGGGATTGACCAAATTCCATGCATGGTCATCATGCTTTAGAAGCATGATATGAATTTGAAGGTAAGATATATGCTTTGTGAAAGCATATGATCTGTACCATATCCCAAGGACCAAGATTGAGAAACTTAATGATCAGACCATGAAGATGACAGTGTAAAAGTGATCTTTATCTTCATGATGATCACGAGTCTTCCAGTATGCAGGATGTGCAGGTATTAGGAATACCTGAAGGGTGATTTGATCATAAACGATTGTATAACCATGACGCTTCCATTCCGAGGGAGTGATGAAACAGGTCTGGATTTTAGTGACTCCTCTCATGAGAGAAGTGACCTAATCTTAGTCCATGAGCTGGACATTGATCTGAATGAGATTCAGATGCAATGAGAAGATTAGGTTTACGGTCTTGATTTAATCAACCATCTATGAGAGGTCCATGGGATCTGGATTTGAGATGTGATCTCAATATCCAAGTCACTATACGTGGAACAATACAATCGCCCTGTCCTTATCTCCAAGTATCTGAGGAGAAATAGCATTGTTCTTAAATGGTTTAAGAACAATTCCAGGAGATCTAAGCAAAGAGAAGTTGATAATTAAATGTGATTTAATTATCATGATGTATGAGATATTATCCAATATAATTAAATGTGATTTAATTATTATGGATATGAATAATGTGGATAGTAATATCCAATTATTCATAATATATTATAAATGTGATTTATAGTATACTAGAGAGAGTTATATATATAATTTATATTAGTAGATTAATTATTAATGTGTATTGGATACACATTGTCTAATTAATTGAAAATATAAATTACATTTTGTTTTGGGTTGTGAATGTGATTCACAATATTTCAATGTCAAGATTGCAATATTCCCAAAATTAATTGAGAATTATTTTTGGTGAAAATTGTTGGAAAATAAGTAGAGAGATAAATTAGGAGATATGCAATCCCATGTAATCCATGGGATTGCCCTCCCCATAAGGAAGAGGGGGGGCGGCACCAATTCCCTTTAGGACTTGGTGGCCGTCCCCCTCTCCCTAATGGGAAGGAGGCTCCTAATTGTTATCTCACTCCTTATTTGATTGGTTTGATTTGGTATTAATGTATATTTGATTTATCAAATATATTTAATCAAAATTAAATCATAAGTTGTTGGCTTTTACCAACAACAATCTTGACCATTGGATTATCATAAATCAATCTCAACCATTGATTTTATGAGGCACATGGATTGAGATCCATGGATCCCAAAACCCTATAAATAGAGAGGCATACTTGGCTCTCTCTTGACACATGCTATTGTAGCAAAACTCTCTCTCTCTCTTTCTCATACTCGACGCCCCCTCTCTCCCTTGCTTCTTGGTGGCCGTCCACCTTGGTGGAGAGAACCGTCGTCGCCCGCGCCCTCGTGCCGCCGCCTCGACGCTCTGCGGTTCTTCGTCTACTTGGAGTGCTGCACTCGCGAAGGAGACGTGCGATCTCGTGTGTCGAGATCAGGAGCAACCGCGCTTGGATCAACATCTTGGATTGCGAGGACACCGCGGTTCATCCCCGCGCTCGCAAGCAATCTCTCCGACGATCGGACTTGAGACAGGAGGTCTCTTATCTTAGAGACTCGATCAACCACGCTTCAAGAGGTATTACATTATACTTGTTGTGGTTTTAGATGAAACGATCCGAGAATGGTTCTTGGATCATGTGGTTTCATCAAATAAATTTTTTAAATTCCGCTGCACCGAACAACTAGTGCGACTAGTCGTTCTTCGTCGTATCCGATACGACGATCACGCTTCCGTGATGCGCTTGAGGATTTCTCCATATCCTTCATGCACCTCCAGCAGCGGCCCCCTACACCGATAGCCCTCGGTCGCGCCCACGCGCACCCCTTTCCTCCTCATGTGTTTCCCCAGTTGCCACCACCCATCGACCGCCCTCCTTCCGTCAGCACTCCTCGTGGCCGCCGTGTGCATCCAGGCCGTGCCTTTCTCCTTACGACTTCTCGCCCCGGCACTCCAGTTGCCCTAACGGTTTGGTTCCATTCTTGGAACCTATGTCGAGAGGTTATTTTTAATTTTATTTTTGGTAAATATTGCAACATTTACCTGTTAAGTTCTAGAATTACAAAAGTGCCCCTGGACACATTTTTTGTTAAATTTTTAATTTCTCTATTGCAAAGACACCCTTGCATTTACATATTAATTTGGACATCTATTTTGCATCTATTTTTAATACCAAAATTGCATATTGTAGACTATATAATTCTTTATTTTTTGGATATTTAATTAGAATTTTGTGAGCACTGTGTAATTAATTAAAATTATTTTGGTCAAAAATTGCTTATTTTACCCAATTCATGGTCTGAAATTCTTAATTAAATAATACCTGCTCCAATTTTTTTTTTTAAAAAAATAGACATGATGTGTATGAATGTGCTATAATAACTATCCAAATTTCACCAAAAATGGATGTGTTGTTTGCCTAAAATACATTATTGAGTGATTTCTGTAATTGATTTTTAGTTAAATTCACAAATTATTTTTGTAAAATTTCAACTCTCCTGGATTGCATATTAAAATAGCTTTTTGAAATAAATCGATTTCTAGAAAAAATTTATTTTATGGATTAATTAGGAATTAAATACTCACAGTCACTCTATTTTCATTAAAAAAATCTTATTGTCAGAAAATTCTAAAAAATAACTATAGCTTCATTTCATTATTTTTAACTTTTAGTAAAAAATTCATAATTTTTTCATTCTGTTTGCATGAAAAATTGCATAAAAACCCATAAAAAGTTTGCATTTTTTGTTGTTGCATTTTAACCTTGAAAAATCCAAAAAAATACATTTTGCCTTCATCATTGGATTAGGCTTCTAGAAAAAATATAACCTGGCTAAATTGGATTAATTTTACATTAGAATTAATTTAGCTAAGTTTATTGTTTTCTCAATAACCTTGTTCAATCGCATTTGTGCATTTGTATTTTTATCGCTTAAAAAATACAAAAAAATCCTGCTTGGAAAACCGTGAGCTAATTCACCTAATTTGATCCGACGTTGTTCATTTGCCTCCTTGAGTCGACCCAGGGGCTTTCCCTAGTTAAAAAATACATAAAACCACAAATTAATTAATTTGTTGATTCATCGATTCGTGTAGTTAATTTTTTATCAATGTTGATTGCCAGACTACAATAATTTCACACAACAAACGATTAACATATGGCATTTTGTGGTCCGTCAGAGACTTAGGGTGCAAGTCCTGGGATTTGGGCTCTATCCTTAGGGATGCATCTTCACCCACTCTCACTAGAGGTTAGTACCTATGAGCAACAAGGAGATTAATCTCCTGTAAGATAAGGTTCATTTTATTGCAAGTTATTTGGTCAATTTTCTTATTAGTCAATCACCTAATGCCATCACTTAATTAATAATGTGATATCATCAAACACTCGCCTAATATCAGTCCCTTTTCCATTTAAAGCTTAAGTTTTAAAACTAGAGGATGGAATCAGAGTATGGATATATTTATCTATTGCATGAAAGGACTCAAGTGGTAAATGTCCTTGAGTTATTTATTAATGAGGTTGAAAGGCAATTGAATATGAAAATAAAAGTTGTATGATCTGATCGAGGTGGTGAGTATTTTAAAAGGTATGATGAGATAAGGTAACATCCTGATCCATTTGCAAAATTCCTTGAAAGTAAGGGTATTTTTGCATAATACATAATTACCAGAACACCACAATAAAATAGTGTTGCAGAAAAGCGAAATTGTACATTAATGGAAATGGTTAGGAGCATGATAAATAATATATTTTATCTCTTTTGTTGTGGACATATGTATTAAGGTCTTCAACATATTTACTCAACAAGGTTCCTAATAAAGTAGTTCAAAGTTGAACAATGGATAGGTAGGAATCTAGCTTGAGATAGATACATGTTGGGGATGTCAAACGAAAGTTAAAGTATATAACCAACATGAAAACAAATTAGATCCGAGGACAATCACTAGATTTTCATTAATTATCCTGAAAAGGGTACATATTTTATTGTCCTAACCACAGTACAAGAATTGTTGAGAGTGGCACTGCTCACTTAATTAAGAATGACAACTTTAATGGGAGCCAAGAGTCACAAAATTTGGAAATAAAAGAAGATCAGGTAAAGTGTCGCTTCCATATTTGCCTGAATCTTCTGGAGTGTGCGTTCCACCTGTAGATTCGTCTCCACATAATGACATGAAACACCAAGGAATGGAACTCACATTCAGTGATGATTTCATTATTAATGAATAAGTTGTAAATGAACAAAGTGCACCACAATCACAAGTTGCTTTAAGACATTCTGAAAGATAAAGAAGACCTGCAAATTTTGATAATTATATAGTCTATGCACTTGAGCATGACTGTGCCTTGAGCATTGATAAATATCCACGATCATTCCATCAAGATATGGGATGTAATGATTCTGAAAAGTGGTTGAATGCTATGAAAGAAGAACTAGTGTCAATGATCAGTAACAATGTCTGGGATCCTGTGGAGTTACATGAAGGATCTAAAAGAGTTGGGTGTAAACTTTTAAGACCAATCATGGCTCTAAAGCATCAAAAGATATAAAGTTAGACTTGTTGCAAAGGGCTTTAGTCAAAAGGATGGCATCGATTATAAAGAGACATTTGCTCTGGTTTCAAATAAGGATTCCTTAATAATTATTTTGGCTTTGGTTGCTCATTATGATACGGAGCTTCACCAAATGGATGCAAAGGCAACCTTTCTGAATGGAAATTTAGAGGAAGATGTTTATATGGAGAACCAGAAGGTTTTAAGATCACAAGAAAGGAAAATCTAGTATGTAAATTAATATATGGATTAAAACAAGCTTCATGTCAAATGTATATCGAGTTTAACAATTCCATTACATCTTATGGTTTTGTAGAAAACATTGCAGACAGGTGTATCTACATGAAGATCAATGTTAGCAAGTTTATTATATTAGTCATATATGTTGATGACATATTATTGGCTACGAATGATTTAGGTTTGCTACATAACATAAATAAGTATCTTTCCTAGAACTTTGAAATGAAAGATATGGGTGAGACATCCTATGTGATTGGAATAGAACTATTATGTTATAGATCACAAGAGCTATTAGGATTGTCTCAGAAGGCATATATTGAGAAGGTCTTGGAAAGATTCATGATGGACAAGTGCTCTACTGGGATTGTTCCTATTCAGAAAGGGGACAAATTCAGTTTGGATTAATGTCTAAAGAATGAATTGGATCATAATGAAATGAAGGGGATTCCTTATGCATCAGCGTTTGGGAATATCATATGTACTCAGACATGTACTCAACCTGACATTAGTTTTGCCACTAGCATGTTGGGTCGATATCAAAGTAATCCTGGTATGAACCACTAGAAAGATACAAAGAAAGTTCTCAGGTATTTACAAGGCACCAAAGATCATATGCTCATGTAAATATGATCTGATAATCATGAGATTTTTGGATATTCAGATTTTACGAGATTACGACATAAGAAAGTCAATCTTTGGTTATATATTTCTACTAATTGGAGGAGTTGTGTCATGGAAAAGTGTGAAGCAGTCTATCACTACAACTTCCACTATGGTGGCTGAATTTGTAGAGTGCTTTAAGTCTATAGTTCAAGGATTATGTCTGATGAATTTGTGTCAGGACTTGGACTTGTCAATACTATTGTCCAAGCTGCTGAAGCTTTATTGTGATAATGTCGCAATAGTCTTCTTCTCAAAGGATGATAAGTACCTTAAGGGTGCAAAGCACATGGAACTGAAGTATTATCAATAAAGAAGGAAGTTCAGAAATATAGAGTGTCAACAGAGCACATTAGGACTAATTTAATGATTGTGGATCCACTAACTAAGGGTTTAGCACCTAAGATTTTTCTGACCATGTTGTTAGAATGGGTGTTTTAAAGAAATCATTGTTATGAAAGGTTAATTGGTACATTTTATTTGGTGCTCATTATGATTATGACAATCTCATTTGTTTTATGTTTCTGAACATTGTTATATTATGCATGTATGTTTGCAAATATGTAACATAACCATAGCAATTGAAATTAAAGTAGGAGATGGTATTCTTCTAAGTTATATATGATTCAATTGACTTGTATTGAATACATGGAAGTGATCATATCAAGTAGTATGGCATGTGATCGCCACGATCATATTAATTTAATCAATTAAAGTATATAATTCATTGACACTATAGAAAACTCATGAAAAATGCACACTTAAGGTAATTATTTTACCATTAATGATCATATGAACCAAATGGCATAATGTTGGAATAAATATTGTATATATGGTTCATATGAAATATTGGTGAGATATATAATATGAGTTTTACCGAGTCAATGAATAAACGTAACTGAATTATATTCACCCACATTGATGGTTAGTGGATTATCAAGAGTAGGCTATGTTAAAGTTTATTATCATATTAAACCCTCCAATTCTATCCCTATAAAAGAGACATGATGGTTCATTATGCACATCAAAGAATCAAGAATCGGAGAGAGCCACCTCAAAACTATCCACCGTTTGAAAGAGTCTTAATGTTTGGGTTCAAGGGAAGGACAAAAGAAGGAATGATCACCGTTATCTTTTCTTCTTCATCTCCATCACCGTGCTTTTTCTGATTATGATGGAAGGAGGTACCTCATGAATCATTATTTTTTATTATCAATGTTGATTTCTTTATGTTGCGCTTAAAGTTTCCTACATAAGTTTCATAGGGTTTTCTCAAGATGGAGGTTTGTTGCAAAGAATGGGCAAGAAGGTAGGAGTTGACTAGGTCAACTGCAAGGTGCTAAGCATATCCCAATGTGATTGATAGAGAAGTTGTGATCAAAGGAAGGAGGAGAGGGGGTAAACTAGGAAGTGGAGTGGGCATGTAAAAATCGAGGGTGAAGATAAATATAAAAGAAATAGTCTTAACTCAAAAAACTAAAAAAAATAAAAAATAATTGAAATTAGAAGATCTCCAACTTCCTTGAACAAAGTTTCCTAAAAAACTCTGAAACTTGAGAGGTGCAAAATAATAATGCAGTGATAGGAAAATTAAAAATAAATAAAAAGTATTGAAATAAAATCTATACAAAATAAAGAAATCGTATAGTTGTACAAAATGGGTCCTAAAATCAACTTTTCACAAACGAGACTCACTCAATTTCAAATATTTTTTTTAGAAAGATGAGTATTTTAAATGATGAGTTTCAAAAATGAGAAGGGATTAATTGAATTTTATATGCTCTATATATATTAAATTAGGAATGCATATATGATGAACCGAATTCTACCTCACTTAAGAATGAAATATTGTAGTATAGGAAGGCAGAAAAGGATCTATCAAAAACCACAATGTTTGAATATTGTGGAGAATTTTTACTTTATAAGTCTACAAAGGTCGAACATAGGGACATGAACCTCCTCGTCTATTTATCGAAAATAAAAGATAAAATAAGAGCGATTAAATTCATAGATCTAGGTTTTTATATGCAGGCACAATGCACCTATACATAATGCAATGGCATAAAATGATGCATGTATTTTAATTTGGTTTTTATGCAACTAAACTGAGATAAAATGTGTCATGATATGCAACATAATGCTATGTAATGCAGACAGATAACCATGCATGAAATAATATACGAAGATGCCCTAAATTAATCAAATATATGAGTAACAAAATAAAGATCAATTTCAAATATAATTTTTGCATTAAAATAAATCAATATTGAGCCAATGGTATTTTAATAAAGGAGCAGGAGAAACTATGTTCTTTAGAATTTAGCCATATAAATCAAGTATCAAATCAGGAAAAAATTATGTCATTAGATAGATAATAAAATAAGAAAAACAATGAAACTGAAATCAACTAAATTGGAGTTTGTATGCTCAAGATATGATCAATGGATTTTGAGGGAATAACTGTAATAAGAAAATGCAAAATAAAACATGATAAATATTGCATTGAGGTATTTTCAAGAGCATAAATGCAATATTTACAACCGGGTAGGGCCTCAATGTAATTTGCCCAATGTGGCATCTAAGGCACATGTACCTGGGAAGGACTTCTTTGAAATATGGAGGAGCTATGGGGGGTGATATGCAATTTGCCTAGCAGCACACACTAGGCACATGCATGGCTAGGCTCGGAGCGAGGCTCGGGCTGGATGGAGGCTAGGTGACCGGAGCAGGTCCGTCAGGCCATGTGGAGACTCGAGGGCACTTCGGACGAGGCTCAATCCCACCGAGCCTCCGTGCTTTGGCGGAGCTATGTGGCATTCTCCTAACCATTGGATGGACATCGGAGGCGTGCGATCCAACGATGAATGTAGACTCTAGCCTTCGTACACCGTCCGAAGGGAGGTGGAGCATTTGGAGCTCCGACGAGGGTGCTAGAGCTCCGTCGTCATAGACCGAGCTGTCAGAAGGTCGGGGAGATGCCTGGAGGTTTGGCGATGAATCTTGAGTGGTAGACAAGGCGCAGGATTGGCTGGAGACTTCCACTGGCAAAGCCTCGTCAGAGGCGGAGCACTAGAATGGAGCTCCACCCGAAGTCTGGCGTATAAGAGCATTCCTACAAAATGGATTAGTTGGGGAACAACCGAAGCGTAGAGGATGGTATGGCGGGCGTCTGAAGCGAAGAGGGTGGTGCCCGGAGCGAGTCCTCTTCCGCTTCTGGCAGAGGACGAGGCCTGGAATGAGGGAGATCGCAAAGGAAGGATGGCAGGGGTCTGGACTGCCGGTGAAGAAAAGGGAGGTTTGGTGAATTTAATGGTGAGTTCAAACAATGATAAAATGGCATGTGCGATGTCAGGAAATCGTAAGAAAATAAAATAAAAATAAGATTGGGAAACTTACCTGATCATAGGTAATCGACGTGGAGGAGGGGCTTGGGTTGAGCCTCTTACGAAGCTCCGATCATCGCTCGTATCTAGACAGCCACGCCAGAGAGCTCTATGGTGCCTAGATCAGTCATGGCATGGCCATGGCGACCATGAGTCATCACATGGAGAAGGCGACCATTTTCGCGCTTCGATCCCACCTCCCCTTGTCACGGGGAGGGGGAGAAGGCTAGGGGATACTCTGATAAATGGTGGATGAGGGAGAATGGAGGCGGTGGAGGGTTTAAATAGGTGAAGATTCGATCTCTTCGGGTGATGAAGGTGGGTTTTGAAACGACCTTGTGAAGAGGAGGGCGACGTAATTTGAGGTAGTAATGGTTTCATGAGAGTCGGAGGAGATAAGGATGTGTGGGTGAGGGTTTAGATCGTGGCGATGTGGCGGAGTTATGGAGCTACAAAAGGAAGGGGGTAAGGTGGCCATTGATGCTCAATGTTAGACGAGAGATGAGCGGAGGTGGAAGACGAGCAGTGATCGTTGGATCGTGTGATCCAACGGTCAGGAGAGAGGCACGAGTGGACGCTCAGATTAGATCAACAGATATTATCTAAGGGTCGAGAGTGGAAAGGGAATGAGTAGTGGCGATGGGACCAATGGCTTCATCCTACGGCTAAGGGAAAAAGGGTGATGTGGAGGGTGTAGAGCCATTGGATGATGGATCCAATGGCTACGATGGAGGCAGAAGCGAGTGGTTCTAATGAGATATTATGATCTCATAATACGGTTGGAAGAAGAGTGGATATGTGTGGTTGTGATGAAGGAGGGGGAAGGAGATCTAAGGGTTGAGAGCAACGGTGGGTGGCACAAGGAGGATTGGCCATGTGGGCGGCCCAGAGGACTCCACGTGGCCCAATCAGATTAGTTAAAAAAACAAAATAAGAAGAAATTATAAAAGAAATGAAACATGTCGAATTAGAAAAAGCTCAAAACATGAAAGTTGTAGATCTCAATAAGATCTACAAGTTTCATGTTGACCAAAAAGTCAAAAAAGTTGAAAACACAAAGACATATTTTTGGAAGTATAAAAATACTGCTTTTTAATGGCTTTCTTATTTTTTGTATTTTCGATTTTTTTAACCCAAAAATAAATATCTACAAAATATAATCTAATTTTATTATATTTTTAATAGGGTATAAAACAAAGAAAATAAAGAAAATAAAAGTGTTAATTTTTATGCAATAATTAGGATTAATTACAGGAGAAGGGTTTATTATCAATGATGCAGAATTAATGAAGATTTAGGTTAAAGTGATTCTGCGATGAGGATAATAAGATAGTATAGTAATAATAAATCAGATATTCATCATTCCCCTATACTTAAACGATGCTCGTCCTCTAGCATATAATGAGTGAAGGAGTCGAATTAATTCCTGATAGTGCATGTGATTTTTCAAAGCTTAAGTTATCAAGGACTCTTAATTTGAGTGACCCTAAATTTCTGGTCCCAACCATGATCTTGTCAAAAGGAATCCAACTTCTCTAATTATTAGGCTCTTTGTATTATACATATAATATAAGGATATGACATATTGTACTGCAATCATGAGAGTCGAGTCAATATGTCACCCAAGGTCCTAATATAAGAGATTGTCCTCCACACCTAATCCTCAACACTAGGATAAATCTTTTGTTACGTTCAATCTGTCGTCTCATTAGTTTGTCAGACTTGAAAGTATAGATGACATGCCAGATAATGGATTGCATATGATTGTGTATTTTCTTCTCTCTCTCACACATTGGAACAAGGTTCCTCTTGAGTGTCTTATTACTCAACACATATATATTTGGTTGTTGACCAGTGCATCCGTCAAGAGTTGTTGAGTCGCATGTACTTGTTTTCCTGAGAGTACAACGGGGTATGTCTTCTTTAAGTATCTAATATACTTACACCCAAACTTGTATCGCTTACGATGTAGAGCCCTTTTTGAGGTACTAGTCCAATTCATTGGTCCTAATTAGCATTGGTCCAAGTGGACACTTTGAAATGGTTGGGAACACTTGCCTTTGACGTAAGCTCTATGATATTTGACTTTGACTGAGACATCTTTTCTTCAATATTTCTTTCTTGTCTTTTCTTTTGGCTAGCTCCACTACTTTTACCAAGAGTTGGCGCACACTGATCGACAATTATTTAAGTTTCATCACACCCTGACACATAGGTTAATATCAAACGATAGTATGAGAACTTGTTCACATAGTGGCTAGGGTTTGTTGACACTCAGGTTTCATGAAGCCTTCATTGACTTTATCCCATCCTTGAGCATCATTAGATTGGGTCTAAACTCAAATCTCCAATCCCAGTCCCTCAAGTGCTAACTCAACTCATCTCATCAATCATGTAGTTGTGAAAGTGATGTATTGATCATATTCTTTAGAAGGTAGAGATAAAGAGTGCAATATAGCGCTCATATCTTTCAAACTCGAGAAGTGTGGATTATTAAGGTTCAAACCCTAATGACTAAGTTGGTTAACTCAAACTCTCATGATCTCAAAAATTAAGTGTCGTCAAATCCTTTAGCCTGGAGTAATAGTGAAATTTTCAAGAATACATCAACTCCAAAGTTAGTGATTTTTTAATGATTTTTGAATTTTTGCAATTTTTATGAATTTTTTTAATCTCAAGAGAAATAATGATTGTCCCAAGCTAAAATGAATAGTTGCATCCATTTCCTGCCAGTATGGGTGTAAGTATGGACATTAGAGGGCTACCTGTAGTACTTCAAGATGGTGTCGTTCGCATTGTTTTTCAACTGCACACTCTGCCAAGGGAGACTGTAGTTCCCTCACTGAGAAATAGCAACTCATTTTTAAGCTCAATAGTCATAATCGATGCTCATGAAAGAATTTAATTTTTCAGATTTTATGTATTTTTTAAATAAGGCTTCATAGCAATTACAAAACAGTTAGTCCCTCAATTTTTGAAAAGATTTCGAAAATATTTTCCCAACCATGTCACATAATATATATATATATATATATATATATTCAAAATATTTTTCAAATGATTTTTCAAACAAGTCAAATCCCCATTTTCCAAACCATTGTCAAATATTTTTCAAAATAGTGTCACATAGTTAGAAAAAAATTTCAAAGTAATTGCTAACATTTTTACAAAATCAGTTCAAAAATACTTATACCCTAGCCCTAAAAAGTTTTAAAAATTTCAAAATATTAGTTTGGATAAAGTATATATATACAGTATATACGGTATACCCCCCTATACTTAACTTTTATTATGACCTCATAGCACAAAGTGATAAAATGCCATAGCTCAGGTTAAATACAAGGTGATATAGCAGAACTGAATTAGATGTCCCCCATACTTAAGTTAAAAATAACCTAAGTATAAGAAGCACACGAAGAGGGAATCAAATATTTGACTCGGGCCCCCTATACTTAGGCTATGGATAGCCTAAGTATTGGATATGCAATAAGGGTGGAGGGACCCCTTGTGAATACTTAGAGACTATACAAGGTTTCCCCTATATTTAGGCTGAAAAGTAGCCTAAGTATTTGGATGTGGAATTAAGGATGGGGAACCTGAGGTTAGTCAGGGTTAGAGATGGAGTGAATTGACAGAGATAATCTGATCTGTGGAAATGGGAGGGGTGCATCTAGGGTTATGGGAGGTTTGGTCGAATAGGCATCCAAGGCTCAATCATTCAAGTAATAACCTTGATTCACCAACTCCCATGTGAAGAATGACAAGTGTTTATCATTTATCTTGTCCATTTTTATTGGTGATCATCCAAAATTGAAGTCCATTGCACAGAGATTAAGGCTTAGTTTTGGGCACTATCCTAGGGATATATCCTCACCTCTCAACAATCAATCACAAGCTATGTACAATGAGGGTATTGCTCTCCCATAATCCAAGGTTGTTTTTATTCCATTTTATTTAATCAACTTGCAATTCAATCCCAATTTTATGCTTAGGTTATCACTGTATTAATGTAAGCACAAGTCAAGCATTCATCATCTAATCAACCATTCCCAATTTCCTTTAATATCCTACGTGATAAATCAGGGGAAGATAGAGAAAAAATCGATGCATTCGTGAAAACGATGATCCGTACCTGAGAGAGAACTTACAATGCCTCAAACAATATCCATGCACATGCAAGATTGTATTTACTTTTACACTACATGCATGCATGTCGAAGAAACTGCCCCTAACATGCTTCTGTTAGAGGGAAAGAATACAATTAATTTGGTCTTGTGAATTATGTGTATCCTACCTATGGATCAAACACATGATATATGACATGAGGTTAGCTTAGAGAGTCACGTGCCTCACCCTAGGTTCGAACACTCAAGTGGGGCCCCACCCGGACTAGGGTGAAACAAGCTCCACAGAAGACATGAAGAAGTTCATGTCCAACTTACACACGCGATCCCTCAAACGAAGACCATCGAAAATGCAATTATACAAATATATATAAAATGACAATGAAATGGTTTGTTAATTAACATCCTTGAATTCTCATGAGTTTCTTCTAGGGCTCCTCACGATGAGAGCTACCAACTCCGCGCTTCCATGTAGATCGAGTGTCCTCCATCGTCATGGGCCCTACCACAAAAGATATATGTCAGAAAAATATCAAGAAAAGTAGTCAACAAATAATGAAAAACAAACACAATGTGAATACCTAAAGTTTTGAAAATAATCAACTAAAAAATAATACAATAAAATCTAAAAAAATAAATAAGGATGAGTTGTATCCCCGACAACTACTCCATCTAGTGAGTCATTTTCTACCTCACGTAAGAATGATATATTGTAGTGTAGGAAGGTAGAAAAGGATATATCAAAAACCACATTCTTTGAATGTTGTGAATAATTTTTACTTGACAAGTCTACCACGGTCGAGCATAGGGACACGAGCTTCCTCGTCTATTCATCAGAAACTAAATATTAAATAAGAGTGATTAAATTCATAGATCTAGGTTTTCATATGGAGACACAATGCACAAATACACAATGCAATGGCATAAAATGATGCATGTATTTTTATTTGGTTTTTATGCAATTAAAATGCGATGAAATGTGTCATGATATGCAACATAATGCTATGTGATGCAGACAGATATCTATGTGTGAAACAATATAAAAATATGCCCCAAATTAATCAAATATATGAGCACTCAAATAAAGATCAATTTAGAGATAATTATTGCATTAAAATCAATCAATATTGAGCAAATGGTATTTTAATAAAGGAGTAGGAGACACTATGTGCTTTAGAATTTAGCCATAAAAATCAAGAGTTAAATCAGGAAATACTATGCCTTTAGTTAGATAATAAAAAAAGAAAAATGAAATTGAAATCAACTTAATTGGAGTTCATATGCTTAAGATATGGTTAATGGAGTGTGGGGGAATAATTGAAATAAAAAATGCAAAATAAAAAAAAGATAAATATGGCATTCAGGTCCTTACAAGGGCATAAATGCAATTTTTAAAACCCGACAAGGCCTCAACATAATTTTCCCAGGTGCATCATAAGAGGTACACATGCCTGAACATGACTCTTTGTAATATAGGGGAGCTGTGGGGGTGATGTATAATTTTCCCAGCAACGCACGCTAGCCTCGAAGCGAGACTCGGGCTGGATGGAGGTTTGGTGACTGGAGAAGGTGCCTCGAACCATGTGGCGACCTGAGGGTACTTCAGAAGAGGCTCGATCCCACCCAACCTCCGTTCTTTGGAGTGTCTATGTGGCATTCTCCTGAACATTGGATGGATGCCGGAGGGGCACCATCCAACGGTATAGGATCTGGCCATCGTCAACCGTCAAAAGGGTGGTAGCATGTTTGGAACTCTAACGAGGGTGCCAGAGCTCCGTCGTCATCGACTGAGTTGTCAGAAGGTTGGGAGAGATGCCTTGAGGTTTGGCGATGAAGCTTGAGTGATGAAGAAGGAACAAGATGGGCTAGATGAAGGATATGGTTAGATCCTCAAGCGCATCACAGAAGCGTGAGCGTCGTATCGAATACGACGAGGAGCGACTAGTCTCACTAGTTGCTCGATGCAGCGGAATTTAAAAAATTTTCATTACGACGAAACCACATGATCCAAGAACACTTCTCGGATCGTTTCGTCTTAACCACAAACAAGTAATTAGGATTACCTCTTGAAGCGTGGTTGCAATCAAATCTCTAAACGAAGAGACCTCCTGTCTCAAGTCCGATCCGACGGAGGAGACGCTTGCGAGCGCGGTGATGAACCGCATGCTTCTCGCAATCCATGTTGATGATCCAAGCGGCGGATCTCCTGATCTCGACACACGAGATCCGACGTCTTCTTCACGAGCGAGGCGCACCAAAGGAGATGGAGATCCACGAGCAAAAGAACGGGCAGCATAACGACGATGTCGCGGCGATGGAGAACCTCTCTAGGTCATCCATGGTGGACGGCCACATGAGAGGGAGAGAGAGGGCTGTCGAGTAGAGAGAGAGAGATATGCTTCTCAAGAATTGTGTGTAAAAATAGAGAGCATGGTATGCCTCTCTATTTATAGGGTTTTGGGATCCATGGATCTCAATCCATGTGACATATAAAATCAATGGATGAGATTGATTTATGTCAATCCAATGGCCAAGATTGTTGTTGGTAAAACCAACAAATTTAGATTAAAATATATTTGATAAAATCAAATATAAATTAGTCCTAAATCATCCCAATAAGTAAGGAAAGAATGTGCATGGAGATTTCATCTCCATGCACCTTCCATGTGGACGACCACCCTTTCCTATTTGGAATAGGGTGCCGCCCACTATTTCCATGGGGAGAGCAATCTCATGGAAATCCATGAGATTGCATATCTCCTTGAAAATCTCCTTTATTTATTTCCAACAACTTTTGTTGGCTTTTTATTCTTCAAAAATAATTCACAATTATATTTGAGAATATTGCAATCTTGCCATGGAAAAATTGTGAATCAAATTCACAACCCAAAACAACATATAATTTACATTGTCAATTAATTACACAATGTGTATCCAATACACATAATAATTAATCAACACATATAAATTATAATTATCTCTCTCTAATACATTATAAATCACATTTATAATATATTATGAATAATTGGATATTACTATCCACATTGTTCTTATCCATAATAATTAAATCACATTTAATTATATTGGATAACTTATTCTCATGTGCTCAAATAATATGATTCACATTCACATTAGTTACATCTTTGATAATCAAATCACATTTAATTATCTAAGATAACTCTTCTTATAATATGAATCAAATTCATATTTTTCATGATAATTAAATCACATTTAATTATCCATTTTCTCAATGCTCGAATACATATATCAACAATAGAATTATCCATGAACTCTTTCAAGGATAATGCACTTTCTCTGCGAATACTTGGATAAGGACAGGGCGATTTTATTATTCCACGTATAGTGACATGGATATTGAGATCATATCTCAAATCCAGATCGCGGGCCTCCCATAGATGCTTGATTAAATCAAGACCGCAAATCTAATCTTCTCATTGCATCTGAATCACATTCAGATCAATGTCCAACATCTGGACTAAGATCAGATTACTTCTCTACTGAGAGGAGTCACTAAAATCCAGACCCGTTTCATCACTCCCTAGGAATGGAAGCGTCATGGTTATACAATCGTTTATGATCACATCACCCTCAGGTATTCCTAATACCTGTACATCCTGCGTACTGGAAGACTCAGATTAAACCCGAAGTATTAGATCAACTTTACACTGTCTACTTCGTGGTTTTATAAGTAAGTTTCTCATTCGATCATTGGGAGTCGGTATAGATCATATACTTTCCAAAATCATATATCATACCTAGGTCTTGATCATATACTTTCCAAAAGTACATATCAATCCTACAAATTCAGTCAAGCTTCCAAAGCGAGACGACCATGCGCATGGAATTTGATTCTTCCCAATATCTCATGAGTGAGCTCATGTCTTCTGGTTCAGTAACTGAACCTGTATGATCTCTTTGAGAGATCGTATTACTCATATGCCCTTATATGCACACCAGCGCGCCGGTGTATAGACCTTGATTAGGTCATCAACCTATTGGTCTGCCAAATATACATAATTAGACATATAGTAACACATTTGTCTCCGGTCAGAGGATGTGTGCATGTATCGTGACAGCATACGATATAGGACTTAGGTTATCTCGATCTCGTTAAGTCAACTCTTTGACCTAACTAATCTGACACCTCCGAATCTCTATTCCTATACAGAGGACCTGCATCAAGAGGTTGGTCATATATCAACCTAACTGAGATAGGATTTCCATCTCCTACTCTGGCTGGAGATCATCTCTTAATAATCATTTGACGGTGCTTGACGAGTCCTCAATCTAACTCATTCGATATTCATCTAAGCACCAGCCTCTATGATTCAATAATTAAATCAACAGTTGTATGATCATTAAGATGTCCATGGTATATAACCCTAATTGTACTAAGGAACCTATTATGCAAATTATGTATTCTACATTTCAGATTAGGGAATGACATTCTCAATAAAATTTATTGCATAATGGCTCGCCGTGCGCTCGCATGTCCAACAATCTCCCACTAGCCCAAAGAGCCATTAATGGGCTAATCATTTAAACCCACACTCATGTGACAATCATAGGCTATTTAGAAAATAGCTGGGTAAGCTGATCAGTCACTCTATTCCCAAGAGACTATGCCAAGTCTTTTTACGGCACTTGCATATCTCCTAGTAATAGTGCTCGCATTCAATGCGAACGTTGCATCTTATGCAACCAATACTCAATTATGTCGGTTATAGTATCCTTGACACTATATCTTATTAATTATCATAACCAGTATTCCCATAATCCTTATTAGAATACCTTCGTTCCTGGAGATCTCTATCTCTATCTCCTAAGATATCTATAGTTAAGACCCTTATAGTACACTATCTACAAGGTTTTAAACTTTTGAAGATAAGACTTTGAGATCACTATCTCTAAGTTTCATCATCTTTGAAGATATTGTTATTACTGCAACCAAGTGTTTTATTTCCAGAGTAGGATCAGTAACAGTTTACTACTCCCACTGCATGACAGACATATGGCTTTTCTACACATCTAGCATACACTTCAACTTCTCGTAACTGATGCACAAGTGCAAGCAGTACTAGCATTCACTTCCTCAACTCTTTGAGGTGCTATCCCTTTAGACAGGTCACTACCACATCTTAAGGGAAGGAAGCCTTTCTTCGAATTTTCCAGAAAATAGAATAATTCCAAGGTGTATTACTAATGTGACGGTCCCAATACCCTCTTCTCTTTGCTTCTGAACAACTTCAGAATTAAGATCTAAGAGGTATCCTTGAGATCGTATCTCAAGGTATGGAACAACCAAATTATAAAACACTTATTATTTATTCTTATATCATTCTAAATGATTAGAATACTATCTACATTTAGCACGATGAATACAATGGCACTCCCAATAAGCTTCACATGGTTCATCAAGATTTTATCTGAAATCACAACATTTATAATTTCATCAAATCTTATGTTCCTACTACATAAAACTTAAGGGAGTCCAAAGATGGAGTTCTTCAGTTAGCACATCTTGCTTTCCTCAATCTTGAAGCCCTGGGGCTACTTCATATGAATATCCTCATAGAGGTATTCATAGAGGAATGCAATCTTGACTCACATCATGAAGATGTCATAGTCAAGTTGTGTAGCTACAGTTAGCAGTATTCTGATGGGTTAAAGCAAGGTCACTGGAGAGCAAGTCTCATCACAAGCGATGTCATGTCTTCGGCGTGTAGCTCATGGCTACGAACCGTGCTTTGAAGGTCTCTACCTTCTCATCAGGTTCCCTCTTTCTCTTGAAGATCCATTTACACCTTAATGGGTCTGACCCATATAGGTGGATCCTCGAGGGTCCATATACAACACTTGTATATGAAGTCTACATTAGACTTTTATTGCTAACATCCATCTTTCCATGTCATGATCCTCAGGAGTTTCATCACATGAAGTCCGATCACTATCAGATTCAATTGACACATGGAATCCATCCTCAAACTTATTTGAAGAAGTATTAGTGTTTCATCTTCAGTTATTCTTTTAGTTTCCGATTTCAGGAGCCTTATTATTTTCTCAAGATTAAATGAGTTCCTTTACTTCATTTTTATCTTGATTCTTAAGAGAGTCATCCTCTAAGAATCACATTCTCAGAGATGAGATCCTTTAAGAATCTCAAGGTCATAAAGTAGGTATCCAATACCATCCTTTATTTTCTTAATGAAGTAGCACTCTCTAGTGCCAGATTCCAGCTTACTCAGATGGAACCTTATTAAGGATATATATAATGTAGTCTCTACCACATTTATATATATACCAGGAAACTAAGAGATAATTATGCTAAGATTAATCATTGATCAAATCATGTCACACATGATCAATTGTTTCTCCCTACAACTCCATTGAGTTAAGGTTCTTTAGGAGGATTGAGATAGGAATGATATTCATATCTCCGTAAAGTATTTCTTGAAATCATCTAATAGGTACATGCTATCTTGGTTAGATCAAATTCATTTCATCTTCTTTCAAACTTTGGTTCTAAATCAAAATTGCGAAATCTTTGAACATTTCAAAGTTTTCTAAGTGAAGAGAAGAAATTTCATATCACAAATAATCACTAATAGATATCACATATCCATAATGTTTATTCTGATATAGATGATTCACATACATCAATATGTATGTGATCTTGAATACCTTAACATCTTACACCTTTCCCGAGGAAGGGTGTATTGGACATTTTACTTTGAATACAATATTCACAAGTATGTGAGATTTGAATCTTTAGACAATCTAAAGTTTACTAGTCCATTGATTTCATCAACAGACATATGTCCAAAACTTGATGCCAGATCATTGTCAAATGATCTTTTATCCTCCTATTGATCTTTAAAGGTTTAATTTTCAGTATTAAAAATCTTAATGAACCATTTATTAATTTTCTAATTTAATAGAGTCCACTAGATTTTAGATTACTATCTGAAATATCCCCGTCATAACTCTTTATGATAGATTTATTCGAATTTATGTTTATATCCAACAATTAGAAATAAACAATGAGTGTATTCTAATATCTAGGTCATAGAGACATTCTCTAAGACTAAGGGCTCCCACTGAAAATATGAAGTCTATTGATCTCATGGAAATTGTTGCAACACTTGCATCACTTTCAACATGGATGACCAATAAACCTTAAGATCAAATTTCTAATATTCTAATACATATGCAACCAATTGCAAGTGTCATTAGAAGATTGAGATACAATTATTAGACTTTATCTTATCAAATAAGTAAGTCAATTTCAATGATTATATGTAGGTTACTCTGATGTGTTATCTGATTCCTTCTTGAAGGATTCTAGATAGATTTGATAGTCATACTATCAACACATCAACATATTGCAGTATTGGCATTCATCCAACTCTTTGGATGTTATATGGAAGTCACAGAAGTACAGTCAACTCTTTGATTATACTTCTTGCTTGGGTCCAACCCATGATTCCACTATGCTCCCTTTATCTATAAACAACCATTGCTTAAGACTAAGGATCTCTTATGTTTAATTCAAAAGAATTCAATGTAAGAGCATTTCGACATTTATACATGCTTCACCCAATTCATACAATATGAATATTATGAAGCTTCATGAATGACTAGAGTATAGATAGTAGAATGATGACACTCATCATCTACATCCATCTGAACTCTTAAAGCATAGGTTCAGGTAGGTACTCAAACAATTTGAATACATTATCTCTAATAGAGCTACCATTCTACATGATGCAGAGAACCATGTCATTCATGATTAAATGTCAAGAGCGCATATGTATGCCAGAATATCTTTATTGATTTTATAAGGATTATTTGACAATTACGATCATTATCGACATGTCACTTCAAAAGTACATTCGATGGGATCAAGACTTATAGAGACATACAAACCCTAGGGTTTTAGTCCTATTATCTTATTTAATTATCACTTCTCATTATTACGAGGAAACTTGCACATTGCAACCACATACATTATGTGTCCAATCGCAAGTACAATATCTGGATCAAGGGTCCAATCCATGATATTCTACTGGTTATTATTGAGTATAACGTTGAGTGGGATTAATGAAGGATTATCTGAAATAAGAAATTTTTGCATAAACTTATATAAATATATAATTTACTTTGATTTAGGAATTTTTATATCAAAGTTGTCTTGCCATGTCAACAATGAAAGTTCATTCCCTTAATCACTTTCAATGTAAGAGATATACATACCATTATATCTCAAGCAAGATCTGGGATCTCCTTCCTTATCTTTGTTACATCCCAATAATATGAGAAACTGCAACTCAGATAAAAAGAAGCGGGAACACATTCCGCCTTGCAAGTCCAACTTGCATCTCCCAATTCGGTCTTTAACACCCGGGCCCACCACCCCTAAGGTGATGTTGACCCATCACTAATTGAACCAACCGTCAACAGGAATAGAACTCGCTATGCGCAATCCAATATTACCCCAATAATATGAGGATCCGATATTGGGGTCACTACGCATACGGCCTTACTCTTTCGAGAAGCAAAGAGTCCGATCCAGATGCGCTTGTATATAGGAGCTGTCACTTCATACAGGCGTCTCCTATATACAATCCCTGGCGACGGAAACCCTTCGCCTTGACGGGAGACCATAGATGTCACTTATGTGATCCTCCACCTCTTCTTCAAATTTAATTAATTACTATGAATCACATTCATATAATTAATTCTTCCAAGGGAAGAATTAACTCTAATCATATTAGAGTATAATTGGACATAATCAATTCAATCATATTAAATTAATTATCAATCCAATTCAATCAATCAAACTTGATTGTTATACTTGAATATATATGGTATTATTCTCAAAGTACGTATTAATTCGTATTTTAATAATTAAAAAAATAAAACCTAATCCCTCGGACATTATCCCGGCCCTACCCGCTATCATGGCCAGTACCGGCGGGAGTGGGACGGACCGCATACGTTGCAACCCGCTACCCCAGCGATCCCCGACTAGACACCATATCCGCCTCCGGAAAGGATAATGCCAAATTGATTAATTTGTACTTGAGATGATCATCGGTTCTTCAACCGAAATTATACCATATAGTAATCAAAACAATTTTGATTATAAGGAAATTTGCTAGACAAATTCCCAATCCTATTCAAGCAAGGAGTTTGATGATTGTGTTTCCAATTATGATTTAGATCAAATCTAATCAATTAATTGGTTGAGGCCAAGTCAATTAAGCAAATAATCATCTTCTAATATTTCTCAAATATTTTTCATAATTATTTCATAAAATTAACAATTAATTTCACTAATTGACAATCACAGGGTTCTTGATTAGGAAAGTAATTTCAGCAGTGACCCCTACTTACTAAAATTAGCATATCTCAATCAATTTAAATCCAAATTAAGAAAAGTAAGTTTCCATAGTTTGCTAACTTGATTTACAACAGAACCTATATGAATTGCACGCATTTCGAGGCGTCTCTAAACAGTAATTAACTCCTTAATTACGTTAAGATTCGCAGTTCCCGTAACAGTGAATACATGTTCATTAAAACAACCATATCTAGAGCAAACGAAATCCGATTTACGCAAACTCAGATCCTATGGTTTCCTTATTTAATGGGGAACAAAATCCAAGTAAATAATTCTTGCTTAAACATTTTAAACATGGCCGAAATTATTTACAAAACAGATCTGTGAAATTAAATGCGATAAAAACTTTCGCGACCATAACGAACCCAAGTCGTCCTCGATTAGCGAATCATATTCGAAACCGTCGACCTAAGGCTCTGATACCACTTGAAGGATATGGTTAGATCCTCAAGCGCATCACGGAAGCGTGAGCGTCGTATCGAATACGACGAGGAGCGACTAGTCGCACTAGTTGCTCGATGCAGCGGAATTTAAAAAATTTTCATTACGACGAAACCACATGATCCAAGAACACTTCTCGGATCGTTTCGTCTTAACCACAAACAAGTAATTAGGATTACCTCTCAAAGCATGGTTGCGATCAAGTCTCTAAACGAAGAGACCTCCTATATCAAGTCTGATCCGACGGAGGAGACGCTTGCGAGCGAGGGGATGAACCGCGTGCTTCTCGCAATCCATGTTGATGATCCAAGCGGCAGATCTCCTGATCTCGACACACGAGATCTGACGTCTTCTTCACGATCGAGGCGCACCAAAGGAGACGGAGATCCACGAGCAGACGAACGGGCCTCTTAACGACGATGCCGCGGCGATGGAGAACCTCTCTAGGCCATCCATGGTGGACGGCCACATGAGAGGGAGAGAGAGGGCTGTCGAGTAGAGAGAGAGAGATATGCTTCTCAAGCATTGTGTGTAAAAATAGAGAGCATGGTATGCCTCTCTATTTATAGGGTTTTGGGATCCATGGATCTTAATCCATGTGACATATAAAATCAATGGATGAGCTTGATTTATGTTAATCCAATGGCCAAGATTGTTGTTGGTAAAACCAACAAATTTAGATTAAAATATATTTGATAAAATCAAATATAAATTTGTCCTAAATCATCCCAATAAATAAGGAGAGAATGTGCATGGAGATTTCATCTCCATGCACCTTCCATGTGGACGGCCGCCCTTTCCTATTTGGAATAGGGTGCCGCCCACTATTTCCATGGGGAGAGCAATCTCATGGAAATCCATGAGATTGCATATCTCCTTGAAAATCTCCTTTATTTATTTCCAACAACTTTTGTTGACTTTTTATTCTTCAAAAATAATTCACAATTATATTTGAGAATATTGCAATCTTGCCATGGAAAAATTGTGAATCAAATTCACAATCCAAAACAACATACAATTTACATTGTCAATTAATGACACAATGTGTATCCAATACACATAATAATTAATCAACACATATAAATTATAATTATCTCTCTCTAATACATTATAAATCACATTTATAATATATTATGAGTAATTGGATATTACTATCCACATTATTCTTATCCATAATAATTAAATCACATTTAATTATATTGGATAACTTATTCTCATGTGCTCAAATAATATGATTCACATTCACATTATTTACATCTTTGATAATCAAATCACATTTAATTATCTAAGATAACTCTCCTTATAATATGAATCAAATTCATATTATTCATGATAATTAAATCACATTTAATTATCCATTTTCTCAATGCTCGAATACATATATCAACAATAGAATTATCCATGAACTCTTTCAAGGATAATGCACTTTCTCCGCGAATACTTGGAGATAAGGACAGGGCGATTGTATTATTCCACGTATAGTGACATGGATATTGAGATCATATCTCAAATCCAGATCGCGGGCCTCCCATAGATGCTTGATTAAATCAAGACCGCAAATCTAATCTTCTCATTGCATCTGAATCACATTCAGATCAATGTCCAACATCTGGACTAAGATCAGATTACTTCTCTACTGAGAGGAGTCACTAAAATCCAGACCCATTTCATCACTCCCTAGGAATGGAAGCGTCATGGTTATACAATCGTTTATGATCACATCACCCTCAGGTATTCCTAATACCTGTACATCCTGCATACTGGAAGACTCAGATTAAACCCGAAGTATTATATCAACTTTACACTGTCTACTTCGTGGTTTTATCAGTAAGTTTCTCATTCGATCATTGGGAGTCGGTATAGATCATATACTTTCCAAAATCATATATCATACCTAGGTCTTGATCATATACTTTCCAAAAGTATATATCAATCCTACAAATTCAGTTAAGCTTCCAAAGCGAGACGACCATGCGCATGGAATTTGATTCTTCCCAATATCTCATGAGTGAGCTCATGTCTTCCGGTTCAGTAACTGAACCTGTATGATCCCTTTGAGAGATCGTATTACTCATATGCCCTTATATGCACACCAGCACGCCGGTGTATAGACCTTGATTAGGTCGTCAACCTATTGGTCTGCCAAATGTACATACTTAGACATATAGTAACACATTTGTCTCCAGTCAGAGGATTTGTGCCTGTATCGTGACAGCATACGATATAGGACTTAGGTTATCTCGATCTCGTTAAGTCAACTCTTTGACCTAACTAATCTGACACCTCCGAATCTCTATTCCTATACAGAGGACCTGCATCAAGAGGTTGGTCATATATCAGCCTAACTGAGATAGGATTACCATCTCCTACTCTGGCTGGAGATCATCTCTTAATAATCATTTGACGGTGCTTGACGAGTCCTCAATCTAACTCATTCGATATTCATCTAAGCACCAGCCTCTATGATTCAATAATTAAATCAACAGTTTGATGATCATTTAGAAGGCCATGGTATATAACCCTAATTGTACTAAGGGACCTATTATGCAAATTATGTATTCTACATTTCAGATCAGGGAATGATCTTCTCAATAACATTTATTGCATAATGGCTCACCGTGGGCTCGCATGTCCAATAATCTCCCACTAGCCCAAAGAACCATTAATGGGCTAATCATTTAAACCCACACTCATGTGACAATCATAGGCTATTTAGAAAATAGCTAGGTAAGCTGATCAGTCACTCTGTTCCCAAGAGACTATGCCAAGTCTTTTTACGGCACTTGCAAATCTCCTAGTAACAGTGCTCGCATCCAATGCGAACGTTGCATCTTATGCAACCAATACTCAATTTTGTCGGTTATAGTGTCCTTGACACTATATCTTATTAATTATCATAACCAGTATTCCCATAATCCTTATTAGAATACCTTCATTCCTGGAGATCTCTATCTCCTAAGATATCTATAGTTAAGATCCTTATAGATCACTATCTACAAGGTTTTAAACTTTTGAAGATAAGACTTTGAGATCACTATCTCTAAGTTTCATCATCTTTGAAGATATTGTTATTACTGCAACCAAGTGTTTTATTTCCAGAGTAGGATCAGTAACAGTTTACTACTCCCACTGCATGATAGACATATGGCTTTTGTACACATCTAGCATACACTTAAACTTCTCGTAACTGATGCGCAAGTGCAAGCAGTTCTAGCATTCACTTCCTCAACTCTTTGAGGTGCTATCCCTTTAGACGGGTCACTACCACATCTTAAGGGAAGGAAGCCTTTCTTGGAATTTTCCAGAAAATAGAATAAGTCCAAGGTGTATTACTAATGTGACGATCCCAATACCCTCTTCTCTTTGCTTCTGAACGACTTCAGAATTAAGATCTAAGAGGTATCCTTGAGATCGTATCTCAAGGTATGGAACAACCAAATTATAAAACACTTATTATTTATTCTTATATCATTCTAAATGATTAGAATAATATCTACATTTAGCACGATGAATACAATGGCACTCCCAATAAGCTTAACATGATTCATCAAGATTTTATCTGAAATCACAACATTTATAATTTCATCAAATCTTATGTTCCAACTACAAGAAACTTAAGGGAGTCCAAAGATGGAGTTCTTCAGTTAGCACATCTTGCTTTCCTCAATCTTGAAGCCCTGGGGCCACTTCATATGAATATCCTCAGAGAGGTATTCATAGAGGAATGCAATCTTGACTCACATCATGAAGATGTCATAGTCAAGTTGTGTAGCTACAGTTAGCAGTATTCTGATGGGTTAAAGCAAGGTCACTGGAGAGCAAGTCTCATCGCAAGCAATGTCTTCCCTTCGGTGTGTATCTCATGGCTACGAACCGTGCTTTGAAGGTCTCTACCTTCTCATCAGGTTCCCTCTTTCTCTTGAAGATCCATTTACACCTTAATGGGTCTGACCCATATAGGTGGATCCTCGAGGGTCCATATACAACACTTGTATATGAAGTCTACATTAGACTTTTATTGCTAACATCCATCTTTCCATGTCATGATCCTCAGGAGTTTCATCACATGAAGTCCGATCACTGTCAGATTCAATTGACACATGGAATCCATCCTCAAACTTATTTGAAGAAGTATTAGTGTTTCATCTTCAGTTATTCTTTTAGTTTCCGATTTCAGGAGCCTCATTATTTTCTCAAGATTAAATGAGTTCCTTTACTTCATTTTTATCTTGATTCTTAAGAGAGTCATCCTCTAAGAATCACATTCTCAGAGATGAGATCCTTTAAGAATCTCAAGGTCATAAAGTAGGTATCCAATACCATCCTTTATTTTCTTAATGAAGTAGCACTCTCTAGTGCCAGATTCCAGCTTAATCAGATGGAACCTTATTAAGGATATATATAATGTAGTCTCTACCACATTTATATATATACCAGGAAACTAAGAGATAATTATGCTAAGATTAATCATTGATCAAATCATGTCACACATGATCAATTGTATCTCCCTACAACTCCATTGAGTTAAGGTTCTTTAGGAGGATTGAGATAGGAATGATATTCATATCTCCATAAAGTATTTCTTGAATTCATCTAATAGGTACATGCTACCTTGGTTAGATAAAATTCATTTCATCTTCTTTCAAACTTTGGTTCTAAACCAAAATTGCGAAATCTTTGAACATTTCAAAGTTTTCTAAGTGAAGAGAAGAAATTTCATATCACAAATTATCACTAATAGATATCACATATCCATAATGTTTATTCTGATATAGATGATCCACATATATCAATATGTATGTGATCTTGAATACCTTAACATCTTACACCATTCCCAAGGAAGGGTGTATTGGACATTTTACTTTGAATACAATATTCACAAGTATGTGAGATTTGAATCTTTAGACAATCTAAAGTTTACTAGTCCATTGATTTCATCAACAGACATATGTCCAAAACTTGATGCCAGATCATTGTCAAATGATCCTTTATCCTCCTATTGATCTTTAAAGGTTTAATTTTCAGTATTAGAAATCTTAATGAACCATTCATTATTTTCTAATTTAATAGAGTCCACTAGATTTTATATTACTATCTGAAATATCTCCGTCATAACTCTTTATGATAGATTTATTACAGAATTTATGTTTATATCCAACAATTAGAAATAAACAATGAGTGTATTCTAATATCTAGGTCATAGAGACATTCTCTAAGACTAAGGGCTCCCACTGAAAATATGAAGTCTATTGATCTCATGGAAATTGTTGCAACACTTGCATCACTTTCAACATGGATGACCAATAAACCTTAAGATCAAATTTCTAATATTCTAATACATATGCAACCAATTGCAAGTGTCATTAGAAGATTGAGATACAATTATTAGACTTTATCTTATCAAATAAGTAAGTCAATTTCAATGATTATATGTAGGTTACTCTGATGTGTTATCTGATTCCTTCTTGAAGGATTCTAGATAGATTTGATAGTCATACTATCAACACATCAACATATTGCAGTATTAACATTCATCCAACTCTTTGGATGTTATATGGAAGTCACAGAAGTACAGTCAACTCTTTGATTCTACTTCTTGCTTGGGTCCAACCCATGCTTCCATTGTGCTCCCTTTATCTATAAACAACCATTGCTTAAGACTAAGGATCTCTTATGTTTAATTCAAAAGAATTCAATGTAAGAGCATTTCGACATTTATACATGCTTCACCCAATTCATACAATATGAATATTATGAAGCTTCATGAATGACTAGAGTATGGATAGTAGAATGATGACACTCATCATCTACATCCATCTGAACTCTTAAAGCATAGGTTCAGGTAGGTACTCAAACAATTTGAATGCATTATCTCTAATAGAGCTACCATTCTACATGATGCAGAGAACCATGTCATTCATGATTAAATGTCAAGAGCGCATATGTATGCCAGAATATCTTTATTGATTTTATAAGGATTATTTGACAATTATGATCATTATCGACATGTCACTTCAAAAGTACATTCGATGAGATCAAGACTTATAGAGACATACAAACCCTAGGGTTTTAGTCCTATTGTCTTATTTAATTATCACTTCTCATTATTACGAGGAAACTTGCACATTGCAACCACATACATTATGTGTCCAATCACAAGTACAATATCTGGATCAAGGGTCTAATCCATGATATTCTACAGGTTATTATTGAGTATAACGTTGAGTGGGATTAATGAAGGATTATCTGAAATAAGAAATTTTTGCATAAACTTATATAAATATATAATTTACTTTGATTTAGGAATTTTTGTATCAAAGTTGTCTTGCCATGTCAACAATGAAAGTTCATTCCCTTAATCACTTTCAATGTAAGAGATATACTTACCATTATATCTCAAGCAAGATCTGGGATCTCTTTCCTTATCTTTGTTACATCCCAATAATATGAGAAACTGCAACTCAGATAAAAAGAAGCGGGAACACATTCCGCCTTGCAAGTCCAACTTGCATCTCCCAATTCGGTCTTTAACACCCGAGCCCACCACCCCTAAGGTAATGTTGACCCGTCATTAATTGAACCAACCGTCAACAAGAATAGAACTCGCTATGCGCAATCCAATATCGCCCCAATAATATGAGGATCCGATATTGGGGTCACTACGCATACGGCCTTACTCTTTCGAGAAGCAAAGAGTGCGATCCAGATGAGCTTGTATATAGGAGTTGTCACTTCATACAGGCGTCTCCTATATACAATCCCTGGCGACGGAAACCCTTCGCCTTGACGGGAGACCATGGATGTCACTTATGCGATCCTCCACCTCTTATTCAAATTTAATTAATTACTATGAATCACATTCATATAATTAATTCTTCCAAGGGAAGAATTAACTCTAATCATATTAGAGTATAATTGAACATAATCAATTCAATCATATTAAATTAATTATCAATCCAATTCAATCAATCAAAATTGATTGTTATGCTTGAATATATATTGTATTATTCTCAAAGTACGTATTAATTCGTATTTTAATAATTAGAAAAATACAACTTAATCCCTCGGACATTATCCCGGCCCTATCCGCTGTCATGGCCAGTACCGGCGGGAGTGGGACGGACCGCATATGTTGCAATCCGCTACCCCAGCGATCCCCGACTAGACACCATATCCAACTCGGGAAAGGATAATGCCAAATTGATTAATTTGTACTTGAGATGATCATCAGTTCTTCAACCGAAATTATACCATATAGTAATCAAAACAATTTTGATTAGAAGGAAATTTGCTAGACAAATTCCCAATCCTATTCAAGCAAGGAGTTTGATGATTGTGTTTCCAATTATGATTTAGATCAAATCTAATCAATTAATTGGTTGAGGCCAAGTCAATTAAGCAAATAATCATCTTCTAATATTTCTCAAATATTTTTCATAATTATTTTATGAAATTAACAATTAATTTAACTAATTGACAATCACAGGGTTCTTGATTAGGAAAGTAATTTCAGCAGTGACCCCTACTTACTAAAATTAGCATATCTCAATCAATTTAAATCCAAATTAAGCAAAGTAAGTTTCCATAGTTTGCTAACTTGATTTACAACAGAACCTATGTGAATTGCACGCATTTCGAGGCGTCTCTAAATAGTAATTAACTCCTTAATTACGTTAAGATTCGCAGTTCCCGTAACAGTGAATACATGTTCATTAAAACAACCATATCTAGAGCAAACGAAATCCGATTTACGCAAACTCAGAACCTATGGTTTCCTTATTTAATGGGGAACAAAATACAAGTAAATAATTCGTGCTTAAACATTTTAAACATGGCCAAAATTATTTACAAAACAGATCTGCGAAATTAAATGCGATAAAAACTTTCGCGACCATAACGAACCCAAGTCATCCTCGGTTAGCGAATCATATTCAAAACCGTCGACCTAAGGCTCTGATACCACTTGAAGGATATGGTTAGATCCTCAAGCACATCACGGAAATGTGAGCGTCATATCGAATACGACGAGGAGCGACTAGTCACACTAGTTGCTCGATGCAGCGGAATTTAAAAAATTTTCATTACGACGAAACCACATGATCTAAGAACACTTCTCGGATCGTTTCGTCTTAACCACAAATAAGTAATTAGGATTACCTCTTGAAGCGTGGTTGCGATCAAGTCTCTAAACGAATAGACCTCCTATCTCAAGTCCGATCCGACGGAGGAGACGCTTGCGAGCGCGGGGATGAACCGCGTGCTTCTCGCAATCCATGTTGATGATCCAAGCGGTGGATCTCCTGATCTCGACACACGAGATCCGACGTCTTCATCACGAGCGAGGTGCACCAAAGGAGACGGAGATCCACGAGCAGACGAACGGGCAGCATAACGACGATGCCGCGGCGATGGAGAACCTCTCTAGGTCATCCATGGTGGACGGTTGTGTAAAAATAGAGAGCATGGTATGCCTCTCTATTTATAGGGTTTTGGGATCCATGGATCTCAATCCATGTGACATATAAAATCAATGGATGAGCTTGATTTATGTCAATCCAATGGACAATATTGTTGTTGGTAAAACCAACAAATTTAGATTAAAATATATTTGACAAAATCAAATATAAATTAGTCCTAAATCATCCCAATAAATAAGGAGAGAATGTGCATGGAGATTTCATCTCCATGCACCTTCCATGTGGACGGCCACCCTTTCCTATTTGGAATAGGGTGCCACCCACTATTTCCATGGGGAGAGCAATCTCATGGAAATCCATGAGATTGCATATCTCCTTGAAAATCTCCTTTATGTATTTCCAACAACTTTTGTTGGCTTTTTATTCTTCAAAAATAATTCACAATTATATTTGAGAATATTGCCATCTTGCCATGAAAAAATTGTGAATCAAATTTACAACCCAAAATAACATATAATTTACATTGTCAATTAATTACACAATGTGTATCCAATAAACATAATAATTAATCAACACATATAAATTATAATTACCTCTCTCTAATACATTATAAATCACATTTATAATATATTATGAATAATTGGATATTACTATCCACATTATTCTTATCCATAATAATTAAATCACATTTAATTATATTGGATAACTTATTCTCATGTGCTCAAATAATATGATTCACATTCACATTATTTACATCTTTGATAATCAAATCACATTTAATTATCTAAGATAACTCTCCTTATAATATGAATCAAATTCATATTATTCATGATAATTAAATCACATTTAATTATCCATTTTCTCAATGCTCGGATACATATATCAACAATAGAATTATCCATGAACTCTTTCAAGGATAATGCGCTTTCTCCGCGAATACTTGGAGATAAGGACAGGGCGATTGTATTGTTCCACGTATAGTGACATGGATATTGAGATCATATCTCAAATCCAGATCGCGGGCCTCCCATAGATGCTTGATTAAATCAAGACCGCAAATCTAATCTTCTCATTACATCTGAATCACATTCAGATCAATGTCCAACATCTGGACTAAGATCAGATTACTTCTCTACTGAGAGGAGTCACTAAAATCCAGACCCGTTTCATCACTCCCTAGGAATGGAAGCGTCATGGTTATACAATCGTTTATGATCACATCACCCTCAGGTATTCCTAATACCTGTACATCCTGCATACTGGAAGACTCAGATTAAACCTGAAGTATGAGAATAACTTTACACTATCTACTTCGTGGTTTTATCAGTAAGTTTCTCATTCGATCATTGGGAGTCGGTATAGATCATATACTTTCCAAAAGCATATATCATACCTAGTTCTTGATCATATACTTTCCAAAAGTATATATCAATCCTACAAATTCAGTCAAGCTTCCAAAGCGAGACGACCATGCGCATGGAATTTGATTCTTCCCAATATCTCATGAGTGAGCTCATGTCTTCCGGTTCAGTAACTGAACCTGTATGATCCCTTTGAGAGATCGTATTACTCATATGCCCTTATATGCACACCAGCGCACCGGTGTATAGACCTTGATTAGGTCATCAACCTATTGGTCTGCCAAATGTACATACTTAGACATATAGTAACACATCTGTCTCCAGTCACAGGATGTGTGCCTGTATCGTGACAGCATACGATATAGGAATTTGGTTTTCTTGATCTCATTAAGTCAACTCTTTGACCTAACTAATCTGACACCTCCGAATCTCTATTCCTATGCAGAGGACCTGCATCAAGAGGTTGATCATATATCAACCTAACTGAGATAGGATTGCCATCTCCTACTCTGGCTGGAGATCATCTCTTAATAATCATTTGACGGTGCTTGACGAGTCCTCAATCTAACTCATTAGATATTCATCTAAGCACCAACCTCAATGATTCAATAATTAAATCAACAGTTGTATGATCATTAAGATGGCCATGGTACATAACCCTAATTGTACTAAGGGACCTATTATGCAAATTATGTATTCTACATTTCAGATCAGGGAATGATATTCGCAATAACATTTATTGCATAATGGCTCGCTGTGGGCTCGCATATCCAACACTAGAGACATCCACCGACGAAGCCTTGTCAGAGGCAGGGCTCTAGAATGGAGCTCCGCCCAAAGTCTGGTGTATGGAGAGGGTACCTGCAAATTGGATTAACTGGGGAATATCCAAAGCAAAGAGGATGGTATGGCAGGCATGTGAAGCGAAGAGGGTGGCACCCAAAGAGAGTCTACATCCTCCTCTAGGGAAGGAGGAGGCCTGGAATGGGGGAGATCAAGGATGGTGGGGATTTGGACCATCAACAAAGAAGAGGGTGGTCCGATTAATTGAATGGAGAGTTCAAACAATGGTAAAATGGCATGTGTGAGGTCGACAAATTGGAAGAAAACAAAATAAAAATAAGATTGGGAAACATACCGGATCAGAGGTATTCGACGGTAGAGGAGGGGCTTGGCTCAGATCTGGGAAGCCATACTAGAGAGCTCAACGATGCCTAGGGCGGTCGTGGCATGTTCATGGAGGCCATGAGTCATCACCTGGACAAGGTGACCATTGTCGCGCTTCAATCTCACCTCCCCCTATCACGGGGTGGGGGAGAAGGGTAGGGGCTACTCCGATAAATGGTGCACGAGGGAGAATGGAGGCAGCGAAAGGTTTGAATAGGGGAAGATCCGGCTATTTCGGGTGATGAAGGCGAGTTTTGAAATGGCCTTGCAAAGAGGACGGTGGTGTGATTTGAGGTAGTAATGCTTCCGCGAGGGTCGAAGGAGATAGGGTTGTGTGGGTGAGGGTTTAGATCTTGATGAGGTGGCGGAGTGATGGAGCTTGAAAAGGAACGGGGCGTATCGATCGTTGATGTGTAATGTTCGGCGAGAGATAAGCGGAAGTGGAAGACGAGTAGTGACCGTTGGATCATGAGATCCAATGGTTAGGAGAGAGATGTGAGTGGACGCTCGGATCAGATCAGTAGATCTGATCTAAGGGTTAGGAGCGGAGCGGGAACAAGCAGTGATGATGGGACTGATGGCTTCATCCTATGGCTAAGGGAAAAAGGGTGACATGGAGGGAGCAGAGCCATTTGATAAGGGGCCATCCAATGGTTGCGATGGAAGTGGAAGCATGTGGTTCTGATGAGATCTGATGATCTCGTCATACGACTGGAAGAAGAGATGGTATGTATGGTTGAGATGAAGGCAAGGGAAGGAGATCCAAGGGTTGAGAGCAACAGTGGGTGGCGCAAGGACGAGCGGCCATGTGGGCGGCCTAAGGGTGCCACATGGCCTAATCAAATTATTCAGAATAAACAAAATAAGGAGAAATTTGAAAAGAAATAAAAGGAGGTTGAATTAGAAAAAGTTCAAAACAAGAAAGTTGTAGACTCAATGATATCTACAAGTTTTGTGTTGACTAAAAAGTCAAACAAGGTTAAAAACATAAAGAAATATTTTTGAAAGTACAAAAATACTGCTTTTTAATATTTTCTACTTTTGTATTTTTAATTTCTTTTTAACACCAAAATAAATATCTACAAAAAGTAATCTAATTTTTAGGGTGTTTTTAATATGGAATAAAATAAATAAAAATAAAGAAAATAAAAGGGTTAATTTTTTACAATAATTCAGGTTATTTACAGGAGAAAGATTTGTTATTAATGATGCGGAATTAATGAAGATTTGGTTAAAGTAGATCTGCTCTGAGGATAATAAGGGAGCACAGTAATGATAAATGAGAGGTTCATCAATATATATTGGGAAAAGTGAACTCGTTACATTTGCTTATTGTTTATGTGGTATTTTTCATATTTTATATTATATATATTTTTTATTAATGAAAATAACTCAAGTCAATCAATATGTTTAAAAATACATATAAATATTTGAATTTTGAATATATTTGTATTTATTTATAATTCTGTTATTTTCAAATTTCCTTATTTATTTTTCAACCTTTGTTTTGCATATTTCTAGTGGTTTTTTAGTTTAAATTCATGCATTTTATTTTACAAGCATGAAATTAAAAATTAATATCAATGCATGCATGAATGCATTTGTGAAGGAAATTAGCTAAATTTTGGGCTTCAAGGTGGATGAAATCTGATCTTAATCCCACATACTTAAGACTTGCTAGTCCCTTAGCAAATACTTATTCAAAGAATAAGTGCAAAATCGTGAAATGATTTTGGGTACCCTATTAAGTTAATGGACAGAAGATGAAAACTGATCTCGATTGAACCTTTAGATTAATGGTGTGTCATAACTTATCAGGAGTTCAGTTTTTGGACTCAATAAATAAAGTTCCATTAATCATTATTCATGTTCAACTCAAAAGCCAACTTAGATGTTCTAGATCATGAAGCAGATTTCATAACATTGAGGCTAACATTACTGTGAATGAAGGGTTTTAGCTCTTCCCGCTTAAATATATGAACGGTCAGTCAATCAACTTCTCAAGCTACTCATCCTCGAGGAGTCGGGTAGTCCCTTCTTAGTTCAAGTAATGCTAGCATCAAAGCAATATGTTTCTGAAGCTAGTCGATGTAGTTGGGTCTTCTCTTTAGAAGCTTGACTGGATCTTAATTTTCCATTATTAACCCCCTTACTTAAATTAATGTCAATAAAAACATGATAAATACCTGTACATATCTGAGTCTTAGAATAAATTAAAAAATACAAAAAAAAATAACAAAACTAAAGTTCGTATTGTTTTATACCCTTAAAAACACTCATAAAAATATTTCTCCCGTACTTTGACCTTGTTTCTATTTTTGGTCAACATGAAACTTGTAGATCTCATCAAGATCCACAACTTTCATGTTTTGAGGTTTTCCAAATTCGGCCTTTTTTCCCTTATTTTTTTATGCTTCTTCATCTGAATAACATGATTGGGCCACGCAACTCTTTTTAGTTGAGCCACATGGCTCGTTCACTGTGGGCCACCCTCCCTCCATCCTCCGCCGTTTGATCGCCCTCTTCTCCTTCAAATCCACGTTGTTCATTCCCGCTGCATTCTCAGCTCTTCGTTCAACCATCAGATCGCATCTCACCCGTCTGCCAATGCCTTTCTCTCCGCGTGACACGTGTCTTCCTTTAACATCGCCCAATCATTGTAAAGCACCTCAATCTCAGTCGTCTCCCTCCGCCTTCGATAACCACCATCTGATCAAGGCCCATAGTTCATCTCGGCTATTCATTGCCTCACGCATATCCTAGCAACACGTGGAGATATCCTAGCCCTCGATCTTGCTGCCCTCGATCTAATCCGAGCCGTTCTTTAGCGCCCGCTCCTCGACTGTTGGTTTGCAAGATCCAACGGTGGAGACTTCGTCCCCTACCTCTGGCCCCTCTCTCTCCCACATGTCCCACCTCACGCACCCGTCGTGCCCTTCCTACTCTCGCCACCTCCTCAGCCACCTTCGCCACTCTCCGACTACCCCGCGACGAAGCCCGTCTTCCTTCATCCTCGCGGGGTATGTGGCACCTCTCTCCCCTCTCCCTTGCGCTCCATAGCACTTCTGCTACCCACGTCGTCCATTACCTCATCACCTCTTCAAATAACCCACCTCCGTCCACCAACCACGATGTCGACCTGTACATGGGTCACGATCCAGCCTTCCTCCATCCCTCTGTGACAGAGAGGAGATGCCAAGGAGCACAACAACCATCGTCGACCCTGGTGTCGATACTTGTCCATGGTAGGCCAAGTTCTCGGTGCTCCGACGTCGATGAGCTGCCCTCAGTCACCGCGGGGGTCCAGCGACGACCAGGGCCTCTTATAGAAGCCCGAGCACATGTACTACCTTCATCAAACTCTCCAGGTAAGCTCTTTTGATCTCATGTATGCTTTTTCTTGTGATTTCTCTTAATTTATTAGACTTGCATACAATCGTGCACCCTCCACTGACCATCACCCAACCTTCACCACGCACCAGCCATCCTCGCGCAGCCCAAAGACCACCATCTCCCCTTCTCCATTGCATGAACGACTCCGACCCACCTCTTCTCCTACTTCGTCGGAGACAGAGCTTAGTCCCCCATTCATCCGCTCGCCAGGGACCCATCTGATTCACTCCACCACGCACAAGCACCTTGCTTCGGCTATCGACTAAACTTGCAGGTGCTAAAGGCTCAATGGTCGAAACTTCATAGGAGCGGATTTGGTTGACTCTGCCTCCGACGAAGAAGAATCAACGACCATCTCCAGAACGATCCTCGCTTCGCCCGTGCTTCAAGCTTCATCGACCAGCTTCCAGAATGCCTCAGGGAGCTCTATCAGGCTTGGAGAAGATAGGAGGAGCTCTAGGAACCTCACCGGAGTCCCATTCCCGCCACCAGCCTCGTAGAGGAGGAAAATCGCCAGAGAGTATAGCTACCGTCTGATTGGCATGATCAGACGGTCCACATTGAGCCGCGTTACTTCCCTAGGAGCGTACATCCACCATCCGATCTTTACGATTGGGTGGTCCATAGCAGCCTACGTGTCAGCTCGAGCTTCAGCACCAGACCTACAAGATCAGAGCACCCGAGCCTCTTACGAGCCTAACGAGCCACAATCCGAGTCTGAATCGGTGCTCGAGCCTCACCCGAAACCTTCCGAGCCTCTGTCCGAACCTGCGAAGACCACCGAGCCTCGCTCCCACATGCCAGTCATGTGTGGGATGGGGAATTTTGCATGGAGGCCCTAGAGACTTCTTCAAATTGCATTGAGGTCCTTATATCACATGTTGACCACGCGCGCTTGGGGTAAATTGCAACCAACCCCAACTATACCCCCACTCGTGTGAGTAATTTATAGGGAAGTCCTCGCGCCTTGTTTTATTTGCATTTAGATCCTCCCAGGAACATGTTTGTAATATTTTCCCTATTTATTTTTCATGTTTTCTTGCGTTTATGCCCATGGACTCTTTCGTTGATATCTTGGGCATCCGAGCTCTGTTTTAATTGATTTTGGTCTTTTTTGATGTTATTTTAATTATCTTTCTGATGGCATATTGGTTTCATGTTTTGACACTATAAACTTTGATACTTTATTTTAATGATTAAGTGCTCATCATGTAATGCTTGTCATGTCTTAAATTAATTCATTAATGGAACTTGCTTCGTTATTCTAACATGAAATTGGCTACTGTTATTGGCTCAAATATTTTATTTAATTCATGCATATTTGCATATGTGTACACTTACATTTGTCTCCATTTGCATCTTGATGCATGATAGAAAATCAAATAAAAAAATTGTCTACATGTGTTTGCGGACCTCTGAGCTATTAATCCAACACTTAATATGAATAATAAGAGTTTAGATATATTTTTAAGAGGCTTGTATCCCTGAGTTTGACCTTGGGCTTGCCCAAGTAAAATAAAATAGACTGCTTTATTTTAATTGATACATTAATCAAAGTGGTTTTTGATGGATCCAATTAAACTGACTACAACGTGCTAATTCCACGTAATTAAGAGGCTGAATTTGCAGGTTTGTCAAATGACCGTTGGTCTCTTGGCCAACATCGCAGCCGCATCTGCGCACTGCCCAAGCTCATCGCTCGCTGGCGATTCGAACGAAGACTGTGCTCCTCGTGAGCACTTCCCAAGCGATTCCCTTCCATCACATGTAAGTATCTCTCATTTCTCTTCTTATTTTCTTTTATCTACATTTTATTTCCATGTTGTTTCACCACCACATAATCACCTCCATCATACCATCTTCATCATATTACCACCATCATCTCCCCTTCATTCTCATTTTTATTTTATTTCTTGTTTAAGAAAACTAAAAAATAAAAAAAATAAATTAAAAAAAAGTAATTCACAACAGCAGAGACAAAATTCAAAAAAATTAAAAAAATCAAAATAAATAAAATAAGCAGGAGTAGCACCGCCGGCTCCCTTCCCTCTCCATCGCCGGTGGTCGCCCACCCCCTTCCCGTGCCACCAACACCGCCAAGGCCCACGATGTCACCACCCTCCCCCGCTCAAGGCTGCCACCACCCTTGGCCGCCCCTAAGCTCTCTGCCCGTGCGCGGATCGCAGCCGCATCGGCCCTCTTCTCCAACACCGCGTCGCCATCGCTCGCGACCTTCCCCACCGTCGCACGCCCACTCCAGGTCCGCACCTCTGCGCATGGTAGCCCGCGCATCCCTCTGCCGCCACCGTCACGCTGCTCCCCATCATCATTGTTCCCTAAACGCTGAGGAAGAAGGTCTCCTCCCTCTTTTATTTTTTTATTATTTTGTAAAAATTGCAAACATGTCCTGTATAATTTTAACTATTGCAAAAACATCCATGTGCATGTTTCGTTCTTGTCAAAGTTAATTTATGTTTTGCATGGATAACCATGTGTTTGTTTCTTAATTTGGACAAAAATTTCACATCATTTTATTTAATAAAAATGGCATACTGTTGAGTAATTAATTCTCTATCATCTGGAAATTTATTTGTATTTTTCAGAGCTTTGGGTAATTAACTAAAAATATTTAAATAAAATATTACATATTTTACCCAATTTGAGCTCTTAAATTCATAATTCACTCTCAGTTGCTCTAAAAATTCCACAAAAATCATAAATGATGCTTTGAAATGCACTTTAATTAATCTCCAAATTTCATCTTAATTGGAGTTATCCATTACCTTAAATAAGTTATAGAGTAATTTTGGTAATTAATTTTTAATTAAATTCACAGACATTATTTTTGTAAAATTCCAACTCTCTTGGGTTCCTCATATAAATATCTTTTTGAGATAATTAGATCTATGGATGATTTGATATTATGGATTTACTAGGAATTAATTACTCATTATCATTATGTTTCATTAAAAAATTCATAAAACATTGTGTACTCTCATAAAATTCCAAAACAATTACTGTAGACTCATTGCATCTTGTTTATATTCCAGTAAAATTTTCATAATTTTTGCATTCTGTTTGTGTGAAAAATGAAGTAAAAACCCATAAAAAGTGTGCATTTTTCCTTGTTGCATTTCAATCCATAAAATTCCGAAAAAATATGTGCTACATTCATAACTGGATTAGGTTTGTAGGAAAAATATAATTTGTCTAAATTAAATTTATTTTGTATTAAAATTAATTTGACTAATTTGTGTGCTTTCTTATTAACTTGATTCACCAACATTTTGCATTTGCTTTATTTTCACATTAAAAAAATTACAAAAAATACAATCTGGAAAACTTAAGTTAATTTTTGCGAAGTAACTCGAAGTTGTTCCTTTGACTCCCTGTGTTCGACCCCGGACTTGCCCAAGATATAAATTAAAGCCGAGACACTCTTCACGGAGATTCTTCTCTCAGTTATGTACGATTCGCTAAGTACTCGTATTACAACGAGTACAAATTACATCACGTGCCTAGTGGATCGATCAATATGCAAGTCTTTACTGTGCAAGCATGGGGCCATGTAGTCAACATTTTATTTTTGTATTTGCATTGCATCTCTTTATAAGTCTAGAACATGTTTTTATGTTATTTTATTTCTTTATAGAAGTGAGGGTTTGCCTTCTAGTTGATGGAAGGGAGAAAAATGAACAATCATGCGAGAAGGCTACATTGGCCCCATCTCGACTGAACGACAAGTATTAGTAGACTATACCACATCCGAAGCTTTGTTTCAACCCACTACTTTGATCTTTAGATATCCGTGCAACTAGAAAAAATATGGTATACAGTGTTCTGACAATCTCCAAGGCTTGGTCATCTACCACCCTTGAAAATTTAGTCTTTTGCAGACCCCACTCAAATTGATTTGGTCTTTCAACATCTCATTTAGGTCAATCTGAGTGTAATGTGCATGAGTCCAAAGTAGCTCACTACAAAAGATTCCAACTTGTAATGTGAGGCAATCTGCTTAGATACTAAGGGCTAAAGACCGAGTATTGCCTTGTGGAACTCGGAGAATTAAGCCATAGACCCAAAGATTCTAAAATATAGTCTCCATTGAAGTTCTTATTAAATTAAGTGGATTAAAATCTTGCCAAGCTCACTCTCGATTTGCATTCATAAATCAGTTTAGAACCCAATGACTTTCACCACATACAAGTGCAAATGCATGAGATGCAAATATAGAATGCCGGTCTTTTCTGGAATTTGATTTTATAATTTTTTGCACAATTTTGAATTTTTTTTCACATTTTATAGTTTTTTGAAACTATGCAATGTTTTTTGAAAATATACCATGCATGTTTGAACATTTGAAAATAAACAAGCTTGAAGATATGAAATTTTAATAATTATACAAGTTTGAAATCTATAATTTCGAAAACATGAAATTTTAAAAATATGCAAATTTAAAAATATGCAAATTTAAATACATACAAAGCTAATTTGGAAAGTGTATGCAATTATTTTGGAAGTCCGTGCTTTTGAAAACGTACAAATATGCAAATACACAATTTTTTTAAATGTGCATTTTTCATGTATTTTTAGGAGATATACATATTTTTATGAATTTTTAAGGATTTTATCGACTCTCCAAGAAATTCATTATAGGGTTTATTTTGTGTATTTTATAGTATAAAAAATAACAAAAGTATAAGTTATTGGTAAAGTATTTACATAGTATACACGACATCTCCAAATGCTTAGTTTGTGCTATGTCCTCATCGCTCAAAGAGAGAGGAGACAACACATATTGGGCATAGAAAGGTGAAATAACGGAGAATGGGTATGTCACCCCCTCATAATTGAGCCTTTCAGGTTTAAGTACAAGAGAGATAAACCATGAATAATGAATCAAAGAATCCGAAATGGGGGCATCAACCCCCTTATACTTAGGATTTGCATATCCTAAGTATTATAAAGAGAATGCACAAGAAACCAATTGAAAGAATGGATCAGTACGGGTCAATTTCCCCCCTTTACTAAGGATCAAGTATCCTAAGTATATCAATAAATGCAGAATAGGAATAAATGATAATGAATGAGAAAAATCATAATGGAACAAGAGAATGGTATATAAAAGAAAATAAAAAAGATCAAGCAAAAATGGAAATGACCCTGAAACTTGGCTCAACTCCTCGGGCTTTGCACCAAGTTTCTTGGGCTCTGTGCAAAGTGAATATTTTCAACTTGGGCCAAATGATCATTGGACTCCATTAATGGCTTCAACATATGCCCAATGATAAGGAAAGTGTATGGACCATGTGACAACTTGGATATCTTAATACTACAATTGTCTTATATTGTTTTCATAAGCATACTTCGCTTCCCAATCGCTCTTCATTTTACCTAGGAACCCTCAACTTAGCATTGAATGACCAAACTTTAGTCCTATATCAAAGGTCTTCTAGTTAATATTCTAAGCATGCTGCTTTTTGACCATATCCATGCAGATCAAGTTGTTTTAATATGTTGACTTTCATATCTCAATAAGTTCATTTCGACCATAGTTTTTTCCTAAGATATTGTAGTTCAATTCCTTCATTGTGTATGATCTCGACTGCAAATGGCATGGTTTCCATAGACAAGATGAAATGGAGAAGTGCCCAAATGGATCTTAAAAGTTGTCTTGTAGGTCCATAGAACTTGGTCCATATGTTAGGACAAATTCTTCCTAGCCGGTTAGATTAACTTTTGAAGAATAATCTTCACTTCTCTATTTGAAACTTCGTCCATGCCATTAGTTTGAAGATGGTAAGGAGTGGCAAGTTTGATCAAGGTCGTACTCCTCGACCAACTTCCTAACATATCTATCATTGAAGTGACTACCCCAATTAGAAATTTGGATCTTGGTGATCCCAAAGCATAAAATGGTATGCTTGTGCAAGACACTACACATGGTCTTGCTATCTATAGAATAAGCAGATATAGTCTCCAGCCATCGACTCCCATACTTGACAGCAAGCAGAATGTACTCGAACCTTTGGCTATTAAGAAATGGACCCATGAAGTCAATACCCCAAGTGTCAAATATCTCACAGATAATGACATGCTTCATCAACATTGATTCTTGGTTTCCCTTTTTCCAATAGACATGACATCTCTTAGAAAACACTAGCATCTTTTATGAAACTTGGCCGCCAAAAACCACTTTGAAATACCTTCTCTACCAATCTCTTACCAAAATGGTGTCTCACAAGGTGAGGAGACTGGGATGTTCCTCTTGAGAAACACACCTCCTCCAAATGTAATCAAGTCTCTCATGAAAGATAATTGAATCCTCTCAGTGGTAGCATTTGGAATTTCAATAGAGCTTTTCAATGCAATTTTTAGGCCAACCTTGTGGAATCTTCTTAGAGGTAAGTAAATACACGAAGTATGCCACATGAACGCTTCGTCCGGAATTTCTCTATGATGGGGTGTAGTTTTTTGATGTGTCTTTCTGCTCAATTATGGAAAGGTGGCTGCCAACAACATTCTTGACTCTAGATTTATCGTTGATCTCAAGATCAAACTTTCTTGAGTAGCAAAATGCATATCATATGCGCATTTATGTATTTCTTATCCACGAGATATCTCATGGCAAAATGATCAATGAACACAGTAACTTTTGACCTAAGAAGATGCAATTTGAACTTGTGCAATGCAAAAATGATGGCTAAAATTCATCTTCAATGATAGTGTAGTTCCTCGGTGCCTCATTCATAGCCTTGCTAGCATAGTGGATCACTGAGGGAATGTCATCTTTCTCGGTCCAAATACAAACCCCAACTACAAAATCAGAGGCGTTTGTCGTGATCTCAAATGGGAGAGACCAATCAGGTGGTTGTAGGATAGGAGCATGCATAACCATATTATTCAATAATGAAAGGTGTAAAGGCACTTGCCATTAACAATCAACTCTACGTAGCCAGATTCTTAGCTAGCGGTAGGGGAGATTTTGAGAAATCCTTAAAATCCAAATTCTGCAAGAAAGATCGTAACTACTTCAATGTTGCAGGTGGCTCGAGTTTCGAGATGATAAATCATCTTGCCATGGTAAACCTCCATAACATAGTTGGAGATTACTTTCCCTAACACTATAACTCGATTACCATGAAGTGACTCTTCTCCCATTGAGACCACCATATTTACCTCTTGAAATTCTCTAGCACATGGTCTAAGTGAGCGAGACATGTGTCAAAGTTGTCATCATAGAGCAAAAAGTTGCCCATAAAAACGTCAAATAAATCACATGCCATGTCCCCAACGATGGCAAGCATACTCCTTTGGAATGTTGCATGAGTATTGCATAATCAAAGGGACATATGTTTGACAGTATTCATGATAGACAGAAAGTAAAGGTGATCTTCTCTTGAGTTTAAATGATGATTGCCACCTAATTGTACCTAGAGTACCCATCCAAGAAAGACTACAACTCTTTTTCGTTACTCTCGATGATCTAGTTAATAGAAGGAAACAAGAAGTGGTCCTTCTTGGACATTGACTTCAGGTGTCGATAATATATACAGACACATTAGAAAGTAGATAACCAGGTAGGAGTCTCCTCTCCTTGATCATTTTAATTCATTTGTATTCTTATCTTCTTAGGGAATAGATGGAATGGACTCATCCACTCAGAATTGGAGATGGGATAAATAAAATCAGACGTCGCTTCATTCGATGATCTCATTCTTGACAACTTCCCTTAAAGTGTGAATTAACCTGCGTTGAAATTCTAACAACCTAGATGCATACCAAAATTATTCATTTCTCTTGATAATTATTGTATAAGAAATATGTTCCAAAACTCAAAGGCTTGTTTGGTTGCCATGTTACCTTGGGTAATCTGACATACCCCTTGCTATATCCAAGCATTACTAGGTTGGAATTAACTTTAATGACCACACAATTTTCTTTGTTATAATATTTTCAACCATGTTTAAATAAAAAAAATAACATAAAAAACATATTATAATCATTAAAAAAGTTAATATAAAATATAAAAAATACCACATTATATCACATTTATCATTCCAATCCTTCTAACCATTCAAATAGCTACTATTTACAGGATGTTACTCCAACCCAACCCAACCCATTTACCAAACAGACACAAAGCGTAACAATAATTGTACCAGCACTCTCCTAACAATTTAATTTATCACACTCCTAATGAGTAGGGGTGTTCCAAAATAGAGGTTCAAGCGGGTACCCTGCTTCACCCGTACATTTTGACCATAAGCTCATGGGTACCTATCGGGAAATACCAGTTTGGGTACCTACCATGTACTGATCCATGCCCCATTCATAATATCCATATGGAATAGCGGGTATAGGAAGCTTTCACTTATCCTTTGATTCAAAAGAATGTAGTTATTGTGTTATTGATGTCTATTTTATAATAAGAATATAGTTATGAATACATATATCAATAAAAATTAAAAAGGTAAGATCATGCTGTTAAAATGGATACGAATATGAAATCAATCAAATTTGATACAGTTATTACAAGACATATAAATAGCTTATCTTGAATTTCACTTCAAATGGAAATATCTATGTCGATATACGTATTGATTTTGAAATGGATATAAATGAAAAAAGGTAGACCATTGGACCGAGCCAACTCGGACCCAACACTGACTCGACCCGTAAAATCCCAGACACGACCTGAACCCAAATTATATATGGGTTAGGCCGAACCCCCAATTATTATACAAAATTTCAAATCCGAATCCATAGGAGCCAGATTGGCCCGATCCGATCCATGTCCTCACTTTAGTTACATTATAATTTGTATTGATAATGAAATGATATCAAATTAATGTTAAAATAATAATTTAATATATTAGATAATAGAAATATGTCATGTTGGTAAATAGGAAAGTATTTAATCAAAATCTTGATTTCGAGCATAGAACATAGGAATTCAATAATTACACATCCAATTTAAGCTTTAGATGTTGGAATCGAAGTGGTTGTGGAGTTCGGGTCGGGCTTTTTCCTTGACCCAACCCAATATCCAAGAAGAATTGGTAGGCTTGGGTCGAGCTTTCTCCTCGACCTGACTCAAAGCTTAATGAATCTCCATTTCATCACAAATATTCTGTCATTTTGGTCTTAATACCCTAGCTAAATACATGTATATAATAATATTTTGTACAAATTAACACTCAATAAATGACAATAAATATTGTATAAAATATTGTATTTAATTCCAAAATAAAAGAATAATGGAAAGAAAAGAAAAAAATGAAGTGTCAATAACACTGAATGACCCTAGACCCTGAGACTCGATCATAATGATGACTTGGTCGATAAGGAATAAAGTCGGGGATATAGGTTAGACTAATTGTACAAAAAACATCATTAAAATCCTAATTTTTTTATTCATCAATAAATGCATTTTGGGGCCCATGTTATTTTAGTATTTATACCTCAAATAAAGAAACTCTCAAAATGAAAGTTGTACATAAAAATACAACAACAACAAAGCCTTTTCCTACAATTAAGCAGGGTCGGCTACATGGATTCTTCACCTCCATTCAGATCTATCTTGGGTCAATTTCGGGCTTATATCTAAAAAACTAAGATCCCTTTGTAGAGTCTCTTTCCAACACTTCTTGGGTCGTCCTCGCCATATCTTAGCCGGCTCAACATACTAACACTCGTATCTCCTAACTGGTGCATCGACTGACCTTATTTGCAAATGACCAAACCATCTTAAGCAGTTTTCTCGCATCTTATCCCCGATCAGAGCTACACCAACTTTCTTTCTGATTGCATCGTTAGGAATCTGCTCTTTACATGTGTATGTGTGTGTGTGTGTCCACACATCCACCTTAGAATTTTCATTTCTGCTACAACCATTCTCTGCACATGTCTATAGTTCACAGGCCAACATTAGATCCATAGAGCATAGCAGGTCTCTACAGCTGTATTATAAAACTTTCCTTTAATTTTTAAAGGAATTTTCTTATCACAGAGAGCAGTAGAGCCTCCTTTCCACTTTAGCCAGCTTGTATTTATTATGTTAGTAACATCTCCATCAATTTCCCCATCATGTTGCAAAATAGATCCTAGGTATCTAAAAGAATCTCTCTTCTGAATGTTATCATCACCAATATTCACCTCGATTCCTTCACCATTGCTTCCATCAAAGGTGCACTCCACATATTCCATCTCAGCCCTACTTATATGAGATCCTTTAGTCTCCAATGCATGTCTCCAGACCTCAAGCTTCTCATTAACGAATCTCTAGTCTCATCAACTAACACAATATCATCAGCAAATAACATACACCAAGGTAACTCATCCTTAATGTGACTTGTCAACTCGTCCATAATCAAAGTAAAAAAGAAATGGACTCAAAGCTGAACCTTGATGTAAACCAATGTTGATGTCGAAATAGTCAGTCTTCCTAGACCAGGTCCTTACAAAAGATAAAGCCCTATCATACATATCCTTTACGAGGTTAATGTATATGGCATGTACTTGTCTCTTCTCTAGAACTCTTCACAATATCTCTCGTAGGAGAATCATAAACCTTCTCCACATCAAAAAAGATCATATGGAGGTTCTTTTTTTAGCTCTACAAATCTCCATTGTTCTATGAAGGATATGGGGAGATCCTCAAGCGCATCATGGAAGCGTGTGGATCACATCGAATGTGATCGGGAGCGACTAGTCACACTAGCTACTCCGGGCAGCAGAATTTAAAAATTTTAAATGTGATGAAACCACTTGATCCAAGAACCTTTCTTGGATCGTTTCATCTAAACCACAATAGGTATAAGGCTTACCTCTTGAAGTGTGGCTGCAGTCGAGTCTCTAAACTAAGAGACCTCCTGTCTCAAGTCCGATCCGACGGAGGAGACGCTTGCGAGCGCGTTGATGAGACGTGTCCTTCTCACAATTCATGTTGATGATCTAAGAGACGAATCTCCAGATCTCGTCACATGAGATCCGACGTCTTCTTCGCGAGCGAGGTGCACCAAAGGAGACAGAGATCCACGAGCAAGTACTCCAGTAGCATAACGACGATGTTGTGGCGATGGCGACTCTCTCATTGGCTCCTTGGTAGACGGCCAAAAGAGAGAGAGGGAGAGATCCTTGGCGTGTAGAGAGAGAGGAGGAGAGCATTAGTTTACATTTTAAACTTGTGTTTCGAAGAGCAAGGGGTGCCTCTTCTTATATAGGGTTTTTGGAGTCCATGGATCTCAATCCATCGACAACACACAATCAATGGTTGAGATTGATTTGTGTTTCTTTCAATGGCTAAGATGTTGTTGTAAAAACACAACAACAATTGATTTAATTTGAATTAATTTATATTGATAAATCAACATAATTAATCCCAATTTAAATCACTTTGACTAGTCTTGGAGAAAATGAGAATACTAAACCACATCCCCTAAAAAAGGGGGACGACTACTAATCATCTCATGAGATCTCATTATATCATGAGATCTCATTATCTCATGATATCTCCAAGATTTACAACAATAATTGTTGTAAATATTTTTCACAAAAATAATTCACAGTTATCTTGTGAAAAACTTCAATCAAGCCATTGAAATTATGTGAATCTCATTCACAACCCAAAACAAAATGTAATTATTTTTTCAATTAATCATTCAATGTGAATCCAATTCACATTAACAAATAATCAACAAATATAAATCACAATATGCTCTCTTTAATATATTATAAATCACATTTGTAATATACCTGAATAATATGGATAGTGTTATCCATATTATTCTTAAATATGATAGTTAAATCACATTTAATCATCTTGGATCTCAATTCTCATGTGCCCAAATAATAAGAATCTCATTCACATTATTCACAACTTTGATAATTAAATCATATTTAATTATCTTAGATAACTCTCCTTATAATATGAATCAAATCTATATTATTCATGATAATTAAATCACATTTAATTATCCATTTTCTCAATGCTCGGATATATATATCAACAATGAAATTATCCATGAACTCTTTCAAGGATAATGTGCTTTCTCCACGGATACTTGGAGATAAGGACATGGCGACTGTATTGTTCCACGTATAGTGACTTGGATATTTATCACATCTCAAATCCAGATATTGCGGACCTCCCATAGATGCTTGACTAAATCAAGACCACAAATTTAATCTTCTCATACATCTGAATCACATTCAGATCAATGTCCAACATTTGTACTAAGATCATATTACTTCTCTATGAGAGGAGTCACTAAAATCCATACATGTTTCATCACTCCCTCGGAATGGAAGCGTCACGGTTATACAATCGTTTATGATCACATCACCCTCAGGTATTCCTAATACATGTATATCCTGCATACTGAAAGATCCAGAATAAACCCAAAGTATAAGATCAATTTTACACTGTCTACTTCAGAGTTTTATCATCAAGTTTCTCATTCGACCATTAGGAGTCGGTATCGATCATATGTTTTCCAAAAGCATATATCATACCCAGATGTTGATCATATACTTTTCCAAAAGTATATATCAAACCAACAAATTCAGTCAAGCTTCCAAAGAGAGACAACCGTGCACGGAATTTGATTCTTCCCAATATCTCATGAGTGAGCTCATATCTTCCGGTTCAGTAATGAACCTCTATGATCCCTTTGAGAGATCGTATTACTCATATGCCCTTGCATGCACACCAACGCGTCGCTGTATAGACCTTGGTTAGGTCATCAACCTATTGGTCTGCCAAATGTACATACAAAGACATATAGTAACATGTCTATCTCCAGTCAGAGGATGCGTGCCTATATCGTGACAGCATACGACATAGGACTTTGGTTATCTTGATCTCGTTAAGTCAACTCTTTGACCTAACTAATCTAACACCTCCGAATCTCTATTCCCATGCAGAGGACCATCAAGAGGTCGGTCAGATATCGGACAAGTGAGAAAGGATTGACATCTCCTACTCAGGCTGGAGATCCTCTCTTAATAATTATTTGACGGTACTTGATGAGTCCTCAACCTAACTCTTTAGATATTCATCCAAGCACCAGCCTCTATGATTCAATAATTGAATCAACAGCTGCATGATCATTAAGATGGTCATGGTATGTAAACCTAATTGTACCTATTATGCAAATTAGTTATTCTTCATTTCAGATCAAGGAATGATATTTGCAATAACATTTATTGCATAATGGCTCTCTATGGGCTCGCATGTCCAACAATCTCCCACTAGCCCAAAGAGCCACTAATGGGATAATTATTTAAACCCGCGCTCATGTGACAATCATAGGCTATTTAGAAAAATAGCTAGGTAAGGTAATCAGTCACTATGTTCTCGAGAGACTACGCCAAGTCCTTTTACGACACTTGCATATCCCCTAGTACCAGTGCTCACATCCAATGCGAATGTTGCATCTTATGCACAAAATGCTCAATATTGTCAGTTATAGTGTCCTTTGACACCACATTTCAATAATTATTATAACCAGTATGTCCATAATCCTTATCAGAATACCCTTATTCTCGGAGATCTCTATCTCCTAAGGTATTCACAATTAAGATATTTTAGATCACTATCTATAAGTCTTAAGTTCTTGAAGATAAGACTTTGAGATCGCTATATCAAAAATCTTTTCATCTTTGAAGATATTATTAGTACTGTAATCAAGTGTTTTATCTCCTTAGTAGGATTAGTAACATTTACTACTCCCACTGTATGACAGATATCTGAACTTTTGTACACATCTAGCATACAACTGTCTTCTCATAACTGATGCACAATGGCCAAGCAGTTTTAGCATTCACTTCCTCAACTCTTTGAGGTGTTATCCCTTTAGATAGGTTAGTACCAAATCTTAAGGGAAGGAATCCTTTCTGTGGAATTTGTCCAGAAAATGGAATGTGTCCAAGGTGTATTACTAATGTGACGGTCCCATTACCTTCTTTTCTTTGCTTATGAATACTTTCAGAACTAAGATCTAAGAGCTAATCCTTGAGATCATATCTCAAGGTAAGGAATAGTCAGTCTATAAAACACTTATTATTATCCTTATATCATTCCAAATGATTAGGGTATCATCTACACTTAGCATGATGAACACAATGGTACTCCCAACTCAGCTTCACATGGTTCATTAAGATTCTATCTGAAATCATATCATTTATGATTTCCATCAGATCCAATGTTCCAACTACAGAAGCTTATTTGAGGCCATAGATGGAATTTCTTAGCTTGTACACTTTGTATTCCTCAACCATGAAGCCATGGGGCTACTTCATATGAATACCCTTAGAGAGAATATTCGTGGAGGAATGCAATCTTGACTTCCATCTTGAAGATGCCAAAGTCAAGTTGTGTAGCTATAGTTAGGAATAATCTGATGAGTTTAAGCATGGTCACTGGAGAGCAAGTCTCATCGCAAGCGATGTATTCTATTCAGTGTGTAGCTCATGGCTACGAGACGTGCTTTGAAGGTCCCTACCTTCTCGTCAGGCTCCCTCTTTCTCTTGAAGATCCATTTACACCTTAACGGGTCTTACCCATATAGGTGGATCCTCGAGGGTCCATATACAACATTTGTATATGAAGTCTACTATAGACTTTATTGTTAACATCCATCTTTCCATGACTGATCTTCAGAAGCTTCATCACATGAAGTTCGACCATTGTCAGATTTCTCTAACACATGGAATTCATCCTCAAACTCATTCGAAGAGGTATTAGTGTTTCATCTTTAATTATCCTTTCAGTTTCCGATTTCAGAAGCCTCATTATCTTCTCAAGATTAAATAAGTTCCTACACTTCATTTTCAACTTGGTTCTCAAGAGAATCAAACTCTAAGAATCATATCCTTAGATATGAGATCTTTTAAAGAATCTCAAGGTCATAAAGTAGGTATCCAATACCATCCATTATTTTCCTAATGAAGTAGCGCTCTCTGATGATAGATTCCAGCTTACTAGCATGGAACCTTATAAGGATATATAATGTAGTCTCTACCACATATATATATCTGGAAACTAAGAGATAATTATGCTAAGATTAATCATTGATCAAATCATGTCATATATGATCAATTGTATCTCCCTACAACTCTATTGAGTTTAGGTGCATTAGAAGGATTGAGATAGGAATGAAAATTCCTTTCTCCATAAGGTATTCTTTGAATTCATCTAACAGGAACATGTTACCTTGGTTAGATAAAATTAATTTTCATCTTCCTTCAAACTTTGGTTTTAAACCAAAATGTGAAATTTTTGAACATTTCAAAGCTTTTTAAGGTGAAGGAAGAAATCTCATATCACAAATAATCATTAAATTATATCACATATCATCAATGTTCACTATGATACAAATGATCCCATATACATCAGTATGTTTGAGATCTTTAATGCCTTGGCATCTTACACCATTCTTAGAGAAGGGCGCATCGGACAATTTTACTTTGAATACAATATTCAAAAGTATGTAAGATTTGATATTTTAGACATTCTAAAGTTCATCTCTTACTAGTCTATTGATCTCATCAGCAGACTAATGTCCAAGGTTTGATGCCAGATCATGGTCAAATAATCTTTATCCTCCTATTGATCTTAAAAGGTTTAATTTTCAGTATTTAGAAATGCTAGTGAACCATTCATTAATTTCTAATTTCGTAGAGTCCTCCAGATATTAAAATACTATTTGAAATATATCCATCATAATTCTTTATGATAGGTCTATTCCAAAATTCATGTCTATTTCCAACATTTAGAAATAGACTATGAGTGTTTTCTAATATCTAGGTAGTAGAGACATTCTCTAAGACTAAGGGCTCTCCCACAGAAAATATGAAGTCTATCTATTCAATAGAGACTGTTACAATAATTGCATCAATATCCATGTAGATAACTATTAAACCTGAAGATCAAAATTCCAATCTTCTAATACATATGCAACCAATTGCAAGTGTTATTAGAAGAATGAGATACAATTATTAGACTTTGATCTTATCCAATAAAGAAGTCAATATCAATGATTATATGTAGATTATTTTGATGCACTATCTGAGTCCTTCTCTAAGGATCTAGATAGACTTGATAGTCATACTATCAATACATCGGCTCATTGCAGTATTGGCATTTATCCAACTATTTGGATGTCATATGTGCGTGGAAACCATATAAGTACAACCAACCCTTGACTTTCCTTCTAACTTGGGTCCGACCATGCTTCCACTGCGCTCCTTCATCTCTAAACAACCATTGCTTAAGACAAAGGATCTCTTATGTTGAATTCAAAAGATTTCAATATAAGAGTATTTCGACATTTATACATGCTTCATTTAATTCATACAATATGAATATTATGAAGCTTCATGAATGACTAGGGTATAGATAGTAGGATGATGACACTATCATATCTACATACATCTTAACTCTTAAAGACTTAGGCTCAGGTAGGTATTCAAACATTTTGAATACATCATCTCTTATAGAGCTACCATTCTGCATGATGCAGTGAACCATGTCATTCATGATTTAAATGTCAAGAGCACATTTGTATGCCAGAACATCTTCTTAGAATTTTATAAGGATTATTTGACAATTGCAATCATCATCGACATGTTCACTTCCAATGTACATTCGATGAGAGATCAAGACTATAGAGACATACAAACCGTAGGTTGTTGTCTTATTATCTATTTAATTGTCATTCCTCATTATTATGAGAAAACTTGCACATTGCAACCACATACAATATGTGTCCAACTGCAAGTACTATATTTTGATCATGGATCTAATCCATGATATTTTACTGGTTATTATTGAGTATAGTATTGAGTGGGTTTAATGAAGGATTATCTGAAATAAGGAATTTGCATAAATATATATAAATGTAAATATAAATATATATATACACACACATTTTACTTTAATTTAGGAGTTTTTATATCAAAGTTGTCTTGCCTTGTCAACATTGAAAGTTCATTCCCTTAATCACTTTCAATGTAAGAGATATACTTACCATTATATCTCAACAAGATCTGGGATCTCCTTTCTTATATTTATCACATCCCAATAATATGAGAACCTGTAACTCAGATAAAAAGAAGCGGGAACTCATTCCACCTTGCATGTCCCTATTCGGTCTTTAACACCCGGGGCCCACCACCCCTAAGGTGATGTTAACCCGTCATTAATTGAACCAATCGTCAACAGGAATACAACTCGCTATGTGCAATCCAATATTGTCCTATAATATGAGGACACGATATTGGGGTCACTACGCATACGTCCTTACTCTTTCGAGAAACGAAGAGCCCGATCCAAATGGATTGTATGCAGGAGCTGTCACTTCTGGACATGCGTCTCCTACATACAATATCTGGTGACGGAACCCTTCGCCTTGATGGGAGATCGTGGATGCCACTTATGTGATCCTCCATTTCTTATTCAAATCTCAATTTAATTATCATAAATCATATTCATATAATTAATTCTTCCAAGGGAAATACACATCTATTCATAAATAGAGTGTTTTTAATTTGATATAATTAATTTAATCACATTAAATCAATTATCATTCCCATTCAATCAACAAACTTGATTGTTACTTGAATATATGGTATTATCTCAAACTATGTATTAATTCGAATTTTAATAATTAGAAAATACAACATAATTTCTCCAGCATTTATAGAGTCCCTACCTGTTGTCATGTCCAGTACCGACAGGAGTGGGACAGACCGCACATGGTGTAACCTGCTACCCCAACGCTCCTTGACTAGACACCATATCACCTCAGGAAAGGATAATGCCAAATCGATCATTGTGTATTTGAGATGTTCATTGGTTTTCAACCGAAATTATACCATATAGTAATAATCAAAACCATTTTGATTATAAGAAAATTTGCTAGACAAATTCCCAAACATATCAAGTAACAGGTTGTTGGAAGTGTATCAAGTAACCAATTGTTGATCTAGATCAAATCTAATCGTTTACTGGTTGAGAGGATGTCATTTAAGGGAACATTATCATTCAAATATTTCCCAAAATATTATCTATAATTATTCCACGAAATTAACTATTAATTTCACAAGTTTCTTAAATGACTATCACAAGGTTCAAGATTAGGATTGCAATTTTCAGCAGTGACCCTCACTTACTAAAATTAGCATATCTCATTCATTTTAAATTCAAATTAATCAAAATCAATTTCTAAAGTTTTCTAACTTGATTTAAAAACAGAACCTATATGATTAGCATGCATTTTCAGGTATTTTAAAATAGTAATTAACTCCTTAATTACGTCATTATTCGTCAGTCCCGAAACAGTAGATATATGTTCATTAAAATGATCATATCTTGAGTTATCAGATTTCAAATCATGCAAACTCAAATCCTATTGTTTTCTTAATTAAGGGAAACATATATAATTTAAAATTTGTGTTTAAACATTTTAAATAGGGCCTAAATTTATCACAAAATTAGGGATGCGAAAATTGAAATGCGATAAAATTTTCACAATCCTTATTAACTCAAGTCTTCCTAGGTTTATGGATTGCATCCAAAACCTCCAACCTGATCTGATACCACTTGAAGGATATGGGGAGATCCTCAAGCACATCATGGAAGTATGTGGATCGCATCGGATGCGATCAGGAGCGACTAGTCGCACTAGTTGCTCCGGGCAGCGGAATTTAAAAATTTTAAATGTGATGAAACCACATGATCCAAAAACCTTTCTCGGATCGTTTCATCTAAACCACAATAAGTATAAGGCTTACCTCTTGAAGCATGATTGCGATCGAGTCTCTAAACTAAGAGACCTCCTGTCTCAAGTCCGATCCGACGGAAGAGACGCTTGCGAGCGCGTTGATGAGATGTGTCCTTCTCGCAATCCATGTTGATGATCCAAGCGACAAATCTCCTGATCTCGTCACACGAGATCCGATGTCTTCTTCACGAGCGAGGTGCACCGAAGGAGACAGAGATCCATGAACAGTACTCCGGCAGCATAATGACGATGCTGTGGCGATGGCGACTCTCTCAATGGCTCCTTGGTGGACGACCATAAGAGAGAGAGGGAGAGAGCCTTGGCATGTAGAGAGAGAGAGGAAGAGTGCATTAGTTTACATTGTAAATGTGTGTTTCGAAGAGCAAGGGTGCCTCTTCTTATATAGGGTTTTGGGAGTCCATGGATCTCAATCCATGGACAACACACAATCAATGGTTGAGACTGATTTGTGTTTCTTTCAATGGCTAAGATGTTGTTGTAAAAACACAACAACAATTGATTTAATTTGAATTAATTTATATTGATAAATCAACATAATTAATCCCAATTTAAATCACTTTGACTAGTCTTGGAGATAATGAGAAGACTAAACCGTGTCCCCTAAAAAAGGGGATGACAACTAATCATCTCATGAGATTTCATTATATCATGATATCTCATTATCTCATGATATCACCAAGATTTACAACAACAATTATTATAAATATTTTTCACAAAATAATTCACAATTAGCTTGTGGAAAACTTCAATCAAGCCATTGAAATTATGTGAATCTCATTCACAACCTAAAATAAAAATGTAATTATATTTTCAATTAATCATTCAATGTGAATCAAATTTACATTAACAGATAATCAACAAATATTAATCACAATATGCTCTCTTTAATATATTATAAATCACATTTATAATATATATATATATGAATAATATGGATAGTGCTAGCCATTGAAATTATGTGAATCTCATTCACAACCCAAAATAAAAATGGAATTATATTTTCAATTAATCATTCAATGTGAATCCAATTCACATTAACAGATAATCAACAAATATAAATCACAATATACTCTATTTAATATATTATAAATCACAGTTATAATTTATATATGAATAATATGGATAGTGCTATCCACATTTTTCTTATCCATGATAGTTAAATCACATTTAATCATCTTGGATCTCAATTCTCATGTGCCCAAATAATATGAATCTCATTCACAATATCCACATCTTTGATAATTAAATCACATTTAATTATCTTAGATAACTCTCCTTATAATATGAATCAAATTCATATTATTCATGATAATTAAATCACATTTAATTATCTATTTTCTCAATGCTCGGATACATATATCAATAATGAAATTAACCATGAACTCTTTCAAGGATAATGCGCTTTCTCCATGGATACTTGGAGATAAGGACATGGCGATTGTATTGTTCCACGTATAGTGACTTGGATATTGAGATCACATCTCAAATCCAGATCTTGCGGACCTCCCATAGATGCTTGATTAAATCAAGATCGCAAATCTAATCTTCTCATACATCTGAATCACATTCATATCAATGTCCAATATTTGAACTAAGAATTGATTACTTCTCTATGAGAGGAGTCACTAAAATCCAGACATGTTTCATCACTCCCTCAGAATGGAAGCGTCATGGTTATACAATCATTTATGATCACATCACCCTCAGGTATTCCTAATACCTGTACATCCTGCATACTGGAAGGCCCATAATGAACCCGAAGTATAAGATCAATTTTACACTGTCTCCATAGAGTTTTATCATCAAGTTTCTCATTCGATCATTGGGAGTCGGTATATATCATATGCTTTCTAAAAGCATATATCATACCCAAGTGTTGATCATATACTTTTCCAAAAGTATATATCAAACCTACAAATTTAGTCAAGCTTCCAAAGCGAGATGACCGTGCACGGAATTTGATTCTTCCCAATATCTTATGAGTGAGCTCATGTCTTCCGGTTCAGTAATGAACCTGTATGATCCCTTTGAGAGATCGTATTACTCATATGCCCTTGCATGCACACCAGCGTGCCGGTATATAGACCTTGGTTAGGTCATCAACCTATTGGTCTTCCAAATATACATACTCAGACATATAGTAACACATCTGTCTCTGGTCAGAGGATGCGTGCCTATATCGTGACAACATACGACATAGGACTTTGGTTATCTCAATCTCGTTAAGTTAACTCTTTGACCTAACTAATCTGACACCTCCGAATCTCTATTCTCATGCAGAGGACCTACATCAAGAGGTCAGTCAGATATCAGTCAAGTGAGAAAGGATTGGCATCTCCTACTTAGGCTGGAGATCCTCTCTAATAATCATTTGACGGTACTTGATGAGTCCTCAATCTAACACTTTAGATATTCATCCAAGCACCAGCCTCTATGATTCAATAATTGAATCAACAGTTGTATGATCATTAAGATGGTCAAGGTACATAACCCTAATTGTATTAAGGGACCTATTATGCAAATTAGTTATTCTTCATTTCAGATCAGGAATGATATTTACAATAACATTTATTGCATAATGGCTCGTCGTGGGCTCTCATGTCCAACATTCTCCTCAACAAATGGATGGCTTCAATAGTTGAGCAACCTGGCATGAATCTGAATTGGTTTTCTTTTACTTTAGAAACTTGCTTCCACCTTTTTCGATTACACATTGCCAAATTTTCATAGTGTGACTCATCAGCTTGATACCTATGTAATTTGAACAATTTTGAATGTCTCCTTTATTCTTATAAAGAGGCACTACGGTACTCCTCCTCCAATCTTCAGCCATTTTCTTGCTTCGCCAAGTAACATTGAATAGATTTGTAAGCCAAGTCAAACCACGCTCACCTAAAACTCTCCATACTTCTATAGGGATGTCATTTGGTCCTACACCTTTCCCAGGTCTCATAACCTTCAAAGCCTCTTCTACTTCCTTTCTTTGTATTCAAGTAACTTTCACTACTAGCTAGATCACCCGAAGTGATCTCCCTATTTCCTTCCCAATGAAAAGTTTATGGAAGTATTGCCCCTACCTAGCCTCTATATCCTTCTGAGTAGCAAGCATGTGACCTTCCTCGTCCATCTCATTTGAGAAATGTCTTTGGTCTTTCTTTATCTTGCTTTGGTGAACCTGAATATATCCTTCTGGCTCTCCTTAGAGTCGAGATTTTTATACAAAACTTCATAGGTTTTTGACTTATCTTCGCTTACAGCCTTCTTTGCTTCCTTCTTCGCTGCTTTGTAGTTTGTGAAAGTTTCCTCTATTTTATCCTTAGACATAGCTTTAAAGCATTCTCTTTTAATTTTTAGCTTCTCTTGCACCCCTTCACTCCACCACTAAGCCTTCTTTTGACATGGAGCTCCTCCCTTTGACTCTCCTAGCATCTCTTTGGCTACCTTTCGGATATAAGATACTACTGCCTCCCACATCTCGTTTGCACTTCTGCTACAACTCCAAGATAAGTCTTCTAAAACCTTCTCCCTGAAGCTTGATTGCTTCAGTGGAAGATTCCACCATCTACTTATAGTCATCTTAGGAACCCTCTTTTTCTTTACCAGCCCTTTTATTTGCACATCCAAAACTAACAAGCGATGTTTGGTTGTCAAACTCTCTCCTGGAATTACTTTGTAGTCTTTACAGCACAACCGATCTCTTCTCCTCAATGTAAAGTAATCTAATTGTGTTCTAGTTGGTCCACTCTTATAAGTAATTAAATGCTCCTCCCTCTTCTTGAAGAGAATGTTCGCTATGAACAGATCATGTCATTACAAAATCCAGAATGACTTTTCCCTCTTGATTTTTATCTCCAAAACCATGTCCTCCATGAGCACTAGCATACCTGGAAGCATCTTTTCCCACATGTCCATTAAGATCTCCACCTATGCAAATTTTCTCTCTTCGTGGGGCTCCTTGTAAAATCTTATCCAGACCCTCCCAAAAAGCTTGTTTAGTCCTTTCGTCTAAGCCAATTTACGGTGCATAAACTAAGATGGTATTCAGAATTTAGTTCACTAAGAATATAAAGAAAAATACAAAATTTATTTCACTAAAAAAATGCACAGTGTGTTGAGACACTCAGAATAAAAAGCCGCAAAGAAAAATTCACATACGTGTATCTCCTTCATATAAACTCGAGATGAAACTTATCTTTATTGTTCATAAAATTAAATTATCTATTCAATAAATATGATTTCATTTAATTTGGAGTTGAGATGCAAAAGTTGGCTTTTGGATACCTATTGTACTATATGCATGTATATAATATTCAATATATTCATTCTTTATATTTTTACATTTCTTATATTTTTGCATATTTGAAAATATTATACAAAACACATTTCCATAATAAGCATAGAATAAATCAATTAAAAATATATTAAAATAAATAATGTATCCTAATATATAGGTAAATTATACCTATAATATATGCATCCCTATTTGTTTAAGTACGTAAATTAAATCAAAACAAAAAAATAAAAATATGTAAATATGTAATTAAATAATTTGTAAATATATAAAATATGAAAAATAAAGCAATCAAATATAAAATACCAAATAATGCTAAAAGATCCAAAATATAGGTAAATATACATATATGTATACATGTAAATATTAACATCTAATAAATTATCGTGTAAAAATAAATAAAAAACCATGATAAGATACTATAGAAAATAACAAACACTTTTCATATTTTAACCTAAAATTAATAAAATCATTTTTTATTATATATCTAATTAATAAGGGATTTAACTCCCTGGTTTTCCTGATTAGTCCATGTGGACTAATAAGGGAGCTTCCCTTGTTGATCCTCGATCAACTCTTTTTCCCTGACAACCTACCCTGTCAGAGTGATGGAACCCCCGTCTTCTTCCCTTTTTCGTGTGCATTAAATCACTCTTCTTGACCTAATTTTTCATGCAAACACATCTCTGGCCATCCTAATACAAGCCTAATCCTTCTACCTGTGTACATAGTCCTAATCGATCATAAACCCTAGGTCAGTAAGGTCCCTACATATTGTTTACAAATAAAGGTCCTCTAACCCCTTTCTCATTTTAATCCCTCTTCCTGCTTCATACCCCCAAAGGAGTGTGGGGTGTGAGTCTTGTGTTAAATCTGAGCCACCCCGACCTATCGGCGTGGAGAAGGAGTGACTGGTAGTGTCCACCATCGTCGAGTTTCGCAGCTCCGGTGAGGGTTTACTGCTCCCTATTTATGTAGGTATGAGCTACCAATTTAGATCTATTTCATAGCTTTTAGTCCTGGTAGGGAAATGTAATTTTCAGTAGATTGATTAGCTTGTAGATTAGTGTAATTTTGAGTTAGATGTGCTAGAGCCTTAAGCTCCAGCTTGAAATCCACCTATCCTCGACCATTTTTCGACTCATATCCACCCCATCTTCCTACCTCATCATGTTATCCACATTTTCCCCATCTTTTCAACTATAATCCTTCAAGAATCAGAGCTCCCAAAATCTTCCTGTCACCGTCCATTGAAGCTCTTCACCCCATCATTCCCTATGCCACAAGATTCATCTCAGGATCGATATATCTTCACCTAGAACCTGGGAGTCTTTTTGTGCATGAGTAGAGCTTTGACAAGCCATCTAGTGTGAGGATCTAAGCCAAGTCAGAGCTCCAGGTGCTTCATAGCTCCATTGACCCCCTTCTAAAGCGGCGACACCCTAAGAAGCTAAAGCGATTAACATTGAGTCATTTGGTTACCGGGGGACGAAGAACTTGACGATCAAAACTCAGCTCAGTCGTGTTCTTGAGGTGTTCCTCCAAACACCTCAAGAGTCATTCGATCAAGCCACAACTCCAGATCCATCGTCTGTTGTTGGATTATAACCAAATCGCCATCCTTCAAGATCTGTCCAATCATCCATGTGACGCATGCAGAACTGTCTGATCTACGCCTCTAAGGGGTAAATTAATTAGTAACCGCTCCCCTTTTATATTTACCAAGAAGTCCTATAAAATATTAAGTTAAGTGTGAATATTTGTAGAAAATTTACTTCTGCCCCCGCTCCTTATTGAATATTGCATCAAGGTTTGTTTCAGGTCACCTCATGTGGCAACCAACATGAGACGGATATTTTACATAAAAGCTCTTCTAGCTTTTACTATTTCATTTTATTTCATTAAATTGTAATATTAGTGCAATATTTTAGGGCTATTTGCACAGAACACCTTAGACTATATTTTTATTGCAAATATACCCTTGCTAGACTTGTAATTATTTATTTTCTTTTCTATTTTTATAAAATAGCTCTATTGTCTCATTAATTTTGGGGAAAATATTTTAGATGCTTTATCTTTTGTGTGTTCACGCTAGTGTTTTTATTTATAATTTTACTACATTTATCCATTTATTTTAAAAATCAAATAGGAGCTTTCTATCCCTTATTTAGCGATAAAAATACAAAAAAATATATAACATGTCTTAAAAATTCAAAAAATAGAGCAAAAAATTTATAAAACCAATTACTATGAGAAAAGGGAGCATACTTCATGAAGTAGGTAACCTTACCTACTTCATGCCATTTTTGGTCGCTTTTTATTTTTTTGGAAAATACCGCCATGAATTTTCATCACTATATTCCCTTAATATGTCATTCCAATTTGTCGAAAACAGACACTCCTATGACGTCCATCTAGAACAGGTAATTTTAACGGTCTTAGAATTGTTGTAATCAACATGCTCTAGATGGAGGGCATAGGAGTCTCTATTTCCGGTAAAATTGGAGTGATATATTAAAGGAATATAGTAATGAAAATCCATGGTGATATTTCCCAAAAAAATAAAAAATTTGGCCAAAATGGGCATGAAGTAGGTAAGGTTACCTAATTCATGAAGTAGGCTCCCTTTCCTCTATTACTATGAGGAAAGGGAGCCTACTTCATGAATTAGGTAACCTTACCTACTTTATGCCCATTTTCATCACTTTTTTATTTTTTGAAAAATACCACCATGAATTTTCATCATTATATACCCTTAATATGTCATTCCAATTTTGTCAAAAACAAAAACTCCTATACCTCCATCTATAATAGGTAATTTTAACGATCTTAAAGTTGTTGCAATCAACATGCTCTAGATGGAGGACAGAGGAGTCTCTATTTCAGATGAAATTAGAATGACATATTAAAGGGATATAGTTATGAAAATTCATGGTGGTATTTTCTAAAAAAAATAAAAATTGGCCAAAATAGGCATGAAGTATGTAAGGTTACCTAGTTCATGAAGTAGGCTCACTTTCCTCTATTACTATATATTATAACTTCCGACCAAAAATCACAAAAAATGAAAAATAAAAACACTAAAAAATGAAAAATTTTTAAAACTCTAAAAAAATAGTAAAAATTTACAAAAAAATCTATTTCTTTTTATATTTATATTATTTAGTATATACTAAATATAGTTTTGAGAATTTTTGACTTATTATCCATTTTTAAACCTAGAACAATCTGGCCTATTATTATAAGTCACTATTATGAAATTTTAAATCAACTAAAATGCCTAAAAATTAGCAAAAATCATAAGAAAAATCATAAAAACAAAGAAAAAGTTTAAAAATACAAAACCATTTTATGGTGTAAATTTTGACTATATCTAGCTATATCTAAATATTTAAGGCCTTATATATACTATATAGACTTATATTTACTTATATACTTATTATTATAATTATTATTCATTATAATTTCATATATACAATTAGAACCCTTAAAAATTAAAAAGGATTATTCTTATTTATATTTCTTATGTTTCTATATTTATTATATATATATATCATAAATATAATATATATAATTTCATATATAGATAAATATATACACACATATATATTATATCTAAAAAATAAATAGAAACTAAAAATTATAAAACTAAAAATAAATAAAAATATTTTAAAATATAAAATATAAAACTATAAAAATAAAAAAAATAAATTTAATTAAAACCCCATAAAAAGTAAAAAAGCAGAAAAAGGGAAAAATATTTATTCTTTGATTTTTTTACTAATTAACAATAAATACAATATCCTCATTCCTCTTTGTAGTTCAACACTATACATACTTATACACTATACACATATATTTTGTAGAGTAAAAATAAAAATAAATTTTGATTCACTTATTTGCATTGAATTATCATACATTATGGGTTGATTGTTTGCTTAATTGATCGTTGGCATTCTGAGTACCACGAGAGCGACTAATATAATGATTGTCAAACCTAACCCAAGACACATCATTAGGAACCCCTCTTCAGTCCAATCAACAAAATGGCGTTGTTGCCGGGGTGCAACAGAAGGATAAGATTTTTGTACACATTTCTCATTTTATTTTTCTTTTTCCTTTTTATAAACAATTTTTTTCTGTTTATGACAAATTTCTTTTTTGAATTTCTTGTGAGGTCCCGCTACACGAGGACAGTCTTCTAGGAGGCTAAGGCAACCGTGTTTGGCAGAGACTAGCTCTTTCTTCATGAGCTGGTAGTAAAGAGCAAGGAGGAGACACACATAGAGAGAAGAGCAGCTTAGCATTAGAGAAGATTTTTGTTTTTATTTTTGGTGAGAGAGAGACATTTTATTTTATTTTTTACAATTTAAATTGTAATAATACATGTATAAGTACTTTGGTCACTTAACTCTCTCGAGCCTATTTTACCAAGTGTCGGTTCACTTGGGAGCTCACTCAATTTTTATGTGTTTTCTCACCTTCTACCTTTTGTTCTCCCTTTTTTCCTCTTATTTTTATTTGTTTTCCATATGTTGAGTCTTCCGCCTATTTTTTCTTTGTTTTATGTGAATGAGATTTTAGATTTTAGGACTTTCTTGATCGAGTAATCTAGGTCCAAACACCTAATATCTACATGCACATATAGTTATACATTCGGACTTAGATCAAACTTAATTGGTTCTTCATGCTAATAGAAATTCCAGCTTAGGGTGATTTTATCAACTTGCATTTCATATAATTTAGATTTAAATTCCTTGTCTTGCATCCCACATGGAGAGAGTTGGGAAGCACTATAAGTCTTCTTACTAAGCACGCATCATTTCATATAAGGGTGAGATTTCAATGCTAGCGTCCGCTTACATTGCTTTTCCATCTTCTCCCCTAAGTTTTGTATCACTTAGGATGTAAAGAAAATACAAAAAAATCGTTAGGATATATATATTCTTGAAAAATACTCAAAAAAGTGAAAACCAAAAATTTTAAAACAAGGGGACTATTTAATAAACTTTGACCAAAATTAAAATTCGTAATAGATATCATTATATTAGGTTCATAAAGCCTACAATGTTTTCAGGTACAATCTGATCAAGTGAGGCATGACCCTAGGAAATAGAACCAAAACCCCAGCTTGAGTATTGCCTTGTTGCTGACTGGATTTAAGTAGTATCAGTGTTTCTATCATATGTGGGTGAGTAGGGCTTCGTCTACTTGCAAACTTAGTATGAAGTATTTAGCTTAGGCCATCTCCTCACGGGGGAGTCTGTCTTATCGTTCCATGCCTGAGTACCCCACTAGGGGGAAGTATTGGTTTCGTTTATTGGCTTCCTCCTCTATTCTTTGGCTGATTAGTAGATCCAGACCCAATAGCAAGGATTCTCTTAACAAGTGCATGCTATAGATTACAAAGGAAGTACGAAGTACGAGATACTTTTCTGGCAGTACTCACTCTCCTATAGGACTGTCCCACTAAGGACTTGCTACAAGATTTGCCTGAAAAATCAAAATAAAATTGAAAAGATAAAAATAATTGAACTCTTATGGCTTCATATTGTGTGAGTTGGTGAATCCACTTACATTGATGTTTGTTTGGATTTAGAATTAGGTCAAAGATCCAGTACTACACACTTGCGCCCTTTTTCATATGTTTCCATTTCTATTTGCCTTGTTCACTTTGAGCCTTCTACTATTTATTCTTCATTTCATCTATTGTTCATCACCGTATTCCATTCCTCGTCAATTTCGCTTCTATCCAAGATGTCGACTCATGGATGGTATAGTCGAGATATCACTGACACATACATCGATTCCATGAATTCGACATCTTCAATAATTCGAGGCAATTCCTGAGAACCTGACTTGAACTTTGCGAACTGATCTTCAGACTCCTTGACTTCATCTCATTCTTTAATGAACCAGGATCTCTCTTGTCCCGACATTCTCCTTTTGTGGATGGAGATCAATTTCAGTTCATATCAAATGCTCCATTAACACACATCTAGAATTGACTCTAATTCCTGGTCCATCTTTTTATCTAGTGCCAATGACCGTCAATCTGAACAGGATGCATCTTATTATGCAGAACCAAACTTGGACCCCATGCAGATCAATTCCTTTGAGTCTGATTCAGAGATGCCTCCTCAAGGGAAAGAAAAGGGACCACATCAGTCGTATCAGGGACAACTAGATCAGAATGCAGTGAACGCTCAATTGCTAGATTCTATCCAGTCTATCCAGCAACAACTCATCGATCAAGCTCTCGCTTAGGTCTCCTTCCAAAAATGTTGAATGACATGAGGAGAGATAGATAGAATAGAGGAGGAGAAGGAGGAGATGATGAACAAGGAGATGGACACCGTGGGGGATCCGTAGATGAGTTGAGGAGAGAGAAGCCAACAAGCCTGCTCTCAAGAGACCTACAATCCTGACATTGAATAAATGACTGAGTGGATATAGATCCTTGTAGTCCAAAGATACTTCGAGCTCAAGCCTAAAATTTTAACTCTTCTACCCTCCTTCCATGGGAATATCACTGAAGAGCCATAAATCCATCGCCAGCAGTTTTCGCACATCTGTCGCACCACTCACTACCCTAACAACCCATTAGGTGTATCAAATTGATCACATTCCTCTTCAACCTTCAGGACAAGGCTTTTTATTCAATTAATCACTTGGGAAGATCGTGACGACCTGGAAGGAACTGAAGTTTGTGTTCCTCCAAAAATTCTACCCTCTTGGTCATCAGAATCAGATGTGTGTTCATATCAGCAACTTCTTTCAAGGACTACACAAGTCCATTCATGAAGCCTGGGAGAGGTTCAGAGATTTGCAAGAGAAATGCCCCCACCATGATATCCCTCAGACTATCATGGTCCAACATTTCTTTAGGGGCCTGACTCCAGAAAGCCAGAGGATTGTTGATGTCGCATGTGGAGGATGTCATTTTAACAAGGATGAAGACATGTTCTGTTAGATATTTAAAGAAATGGCTGAAGGAGATGCCACCTTATCTTCATCACAAACATGTACCAGAGACAACCACAGATCCACCACAAAGCCTGTCAATATGGCAACATTACATGAGCAAGATAGGGATGAGAGCTCCAACCTCAACATAATCAAGAGCCACCTGTCGAAGGTTGATATTATCGAGAAGCGATCACAAGATTGAAGAAATTGTCTGTGATCAAACAGAGAATCCAACATCTGGACAAGCTGGATCAAATTTCCAAGCAACTGGAGCTGTGGATCAGCACCATCAACACCATCCAGTTTGCGAGTCCAGCAGCTGCCACTCCCACTGAGTTGAAGGAGCAATTATCGCCACACAACCTCAGCAGAGTTCAGCTCAGCCTTAGGTCCAACACATATACTACATGCAGGCACTTGACCAGTTACCACCACAACCGTCACAATAACTTGTAGTATACCAGCCCAAGCTCCATCCCCCATCATATATTGATCCATTTTCTCCACCCACCACCCCAATTACAATAAGTGAACAACATCTAAAATAAAGATGCATAATTAGCCCATCCAGAAGGACAACAGTAGGGCCAATCATCGGCTTTTCGACCGTATCACCAACCCTCCGATGGAAGGTTTGTCTAAAATCACCAGCCTCTGGAGTGGTAGTCTCCGCTATACAAGAACACATGGAGATAGAATAAGAACTATCAACAACAATCATACTATCAGTACATTCCACATCACAAGTACGTGGTTGCCCAGCATCAGTAGTGTCTTCCTCCTCCACTTCATCAGCTGCAACCTCCTCATCAGTACAATCAGTAGTTGTCCCACTCTCAGCCGTACCAGCAGTATCATTCCCAACATGGTCAGTATGCTAAATCTAAGGCTACTCTTATGAACCCAGCCCTTTATTGTTTGGCTCAACTAGTGAAAATCCTAATAGAGATGAGCCAGAAGCTGGATGACCTCACTGCGTCCAAGATTCCCATTCCAGTGCACGTCAAGGCAAACCCCAATAACATCAAGCGTAGAGAGCAGGTACTCTGTGATATCTCATCTGGTTCCATAGATTCAGATATTTTAAATTTTATGCTCACCCGGTCCAATAGTAGAGTTGAGTGAGAAAGAAGATGATGCAGGAGCACCACCACAACCTTCAAGAGAAGAAAATACAAAAATAGCAAAAAAAATTCCAAAAAAGAAAAGAAGAGCCGAAGCCCAGAAGGACCAGCCACGAAGAAGCCAGTACAAACAGTGAATCCAACATCGCTTAACGAAGCTGAATCTCATGTTGATACATTTTTTCCTGTTTTGCATGACAACTTACCTTCTAGTCATGCATCTATACAAAATTCAGTAATTAAGAACAATGCATTTTTCTTTGTGAATTTTCCTTTTTTTAAAGCAATGAAAAATTCCAAAAAAGTTAGAAAAATTAAAAATACATTGTTAGACCCTTGTATTGCAGAGTTCATTGAAAATATTATTTTAAATGTACCATTAATGAAGGCCATGGAATACATGCCAGCATTTAAGAAGGGTTTGAAAGAGACATATACCTCGAACCATCAGCCCCGCAAGAACAGACGCAGCCGAGGAGAAAAACACATTCTGACCATGGCCACGGTAAATGCTATTAGTGATCTCCTGCAAAAAAAGAAAGACATGGGAGCACCTTTAATCAAATTCCAGATTTTTTTATCAAACTTTCGAGCAAACTCTACTTGATAGTGACTCTTCTATAAACCTCATGCCCTCCTCACTACTTCAAGAATTGGGCTTGAATTGCTAAAACCTAGATGAATGATCGGTCCATCAAACGACACATGGGTTTATTAGAAGAGGTTATCATGACTGTGTAGGGAATGCGCTTTCCTATGGACTTTGTTGTCCAAGATATGGACGATCATGCACTGTTAGTCCAAACCCTGATTATTCTTGGTCAACCGTTCCTTCGAACTGTCAAAGCAGTCGTTGACTACGGGTCTGAAAAGATCACATTTCACTCCTACAGTGACAAGGTCACAATGGATATGATCAATCAGCCAAAAGCCATATTTGATGAAGGAAAGCTAGAATTGGTAGAAAACTATGATATTGTTAACGTCATAGAGCAACAATTGTCTTTAAATGATATTTTGACACAAGAAATCCTCTCTTTAGAGGAGGACCAAGAAAGCAATCGATCCTTGCTCATTTGTCAACTAGGAGATAGAAACATAATCAGATTTAATGGTTAGCTTGTTTGAAGAAGATTCATGCCAAACCAAACATGAGGAGTTCATTACGAATATGATCAGCACATTCATTTCAAAGCCAAGTGTGACATAGGTGGACAACACCTCATTAATTGCGGCAAATCATTCACCATCCATCACAATATCTGAAGTGTCCGTGGAGCAGACTCAACAATTACCAGAATCAAAACAGTTCCCGACAGGTCTGAAGTACACTTTCCTTACCGGTGAAGAATACATGTACCGGCCATCATCAACAATAGACTGACTCCATATCAGGAATCTCGACTTCTCTAAGTTTTAGAGAAAAACCACAAGGTACTTGGTTGGAAAGTATCAGATCTCCGATGGATAAATCCAGCCTTGTGTTCACATCATATATATGGGGAGATGACTACAAAGTGTCCCGCTAATTCCAGTACAGGTTGAACCCTAAACTTCGGGATGTAGTTATGAGGGAAATAATGAAATAGTGTGAAGTATGCTTCATTTATCCCATCTCTGACTCACAATGGGTGAGCCCCTGCATGTTGTTCCAAAGAAATTAGGGCTCAATGTGGTTAAGAATGACCAAAGAGAAGAGACTCCTGCTCAGGTACAAACATCATGGCGGGTGTATGTTTATTATCACTGCATGAACTATACTACAAAGAAGGACCATTTCCCACTACCGTTCATCGATCAAGTGCTTGAAGGAATAGCTGAGAAAGATTTCTTCTACTTCTTAGATGGGTACTTTAAAAAAAGGGTACAACCAGGTGGCGATCGCCCCTGAGGGCTAAGAGAAATCCACATTTACTTTCCCATTCAGCACATATGCCTTTTGCAGAATGCCCTTTGGATTGTGCAATGCTCCTGCCACATTCCAAAGGTGCATGCTCTCCATTTGTGTTGAAATGGTTGGGAGTTTCTCAAAGTTTTCATGGATGATTTCTCAATCTATGATGATAGTTGCAATTCTTGTCTGATGCACCTAGACAGAGTACTACAGAAATGGTATGAAGTGAATTTGGTACTATCTGGGAAAAGAGTCACTTCATGGTCACCTAAGGGATGGTGCTGGGTCACGTCATTTCGAAGCGAGGCATGAAAGTCGACTCGACAAAGGTGGATCTCATTGCCAAACTTGAGCCACCTCGAAGCATGAATAATGTGAGGTCATTCTGGAGCGTGTTGGTTTCTATCATCGATTCATCAAGGACATCAGCAAATTTGCCCGACCACTTACATAGCTTCTATGTAAGGAGACAGAGTTAATTGTTGATCAGTAGGTTCTCCAATCATTTTAGTAGTTGAAAGATCTTATCACTTAGGCTCCCATCCTTCAGCCATCGGATTGGTCTCTCCTATTTGAGATCATGATAGACGCATCAGACTTTGCAGCTGGGGTTGTACTAGGACAAATAAGATATAAACTTCCCTATGGAATTCACTATGCTAGCAAAATACTTGATCAAGCATAGAGAAATCACACAATTACAGAGAAAGAACTGCTGGCAGTAGTATTTACTTTAGAGAAGTGTCGATCCTATCTTCTCGGATTAAAAGTTTTCACCGACCATTCTACTATCAGGTACCTACAGTAGAAGAAGGATGTCAAATCACGCATGCTCATATGGATCCTTCTCCTCCAGGAATTCAACATGGAAATCAAAGACAAGCCTGAATTTCAGAATGTGGCAGCAGATCATCTCTCTAGAATATACTGCCAAGATACCTAAATGAGCAGTACACTGATAACATAAACCTTACCTGATGAATCCATTCTTAGCATTGGGTCTCTCCCTTGGTATGCTGATGTTATGAACTATCTCATCTATGGGGAAGTTCCACAAGATTGGACGAGGATCAAGGAAAAATTCATGTCTGATATTCATTTCTACTAGCAGGAAGACCCATACTTGTTTTGGTAGGGAGCATATTGCATTTGGCATCGGTGTATTCCTCATGAGGAGTACACAAGTGTCCTCGAGCACGACCATAAGCTCAAATTTGGTGGACACCATTCTGAAAACTGAACAAATCAAAGATACTATAATATGGCCTTTAGTGGCCGACACTATTTAAGGATGCAACAGAATATGTCAAAGCATGCACTGATTGTCAGAAAATGGGAAAAACCATTGGTGTCAAAGATTCGATACCCCTCAAATTTATCCAGATATATGTTGTGTTTGATGCATGGGATATTGCTTTTATGGGTATGTTTCCTAACAGTCGGGGTTATGAAATCATCCTACTTGCCGAGGACTATGTGAGTTGTTGGGCTAAAGTATCCTTGCTCGAGCTGCCGACAATAGAATAGTCTGTAAATTTCCGAAAGACAACATCATTTCATGGTTCGGGATATTGAAGATACCGATATTAGATGGGGGTAGTCACTTCATAAATAAATAGGTTAAGAAACTACTGAAGGAGTATAGTATTGATCATCGTGTCACGTCTCCTTATCATCCTCAATCTAATGTCTTGGCAGAATTATTAAACATGGAAATTAAGATGATCCTACAAAAACTTGTGAGGTCGGACATAAATAATTAGTCACAACTTCTAGATTCAATGCTTTGGGCATACAAACTGCCTACAAGTCTCCATTGGGTATACCATCACCCTATCGTCTTGTGAATGGAAAGCCCCTTCATCAGCCCGTGGAACTCATTCACAAATCTCTTTGGGTAGTGAACATCTGTAACCTCGACTCACAAAAAAGGTTGTTAGAACAGGAAATTGGATCTGAAGAGGCTCATGTAATTCAGAGACTATGTGTATGACAATATCTTAATGTACAAGGAGAAGGTCAAATGCTAGCATGACCGACATATCAGACAAAAGACCTTCGAGCATTGACAAAAAGTATAGTTTTTTGAGGCAAACTTGAAGATATTCCCATGAAAATTGAAGAGCAGCGGATCATGCCTTACATCATGAAGACTGTGCGTGACAATGGAGGCATACTCATATCAGAATCGTCTGCTGACTCAGCCTTTCATCGTCAGCAGTCCGTTGCTGAAACCATATTTAGGTCACAATGCATTCCTGACTATTGTCGATTCCATTCAAGTGGCACTTGATAAGGATATCTCTACAGTGGTAGCTGAGCCATACAATGCAAATAAAAATGTCTTTGATTGATTTTCTTCTTTTCTTCTTTTTATTTCATTTTTTCAATTTGTTCATTCTTCCGCATGGCACTCATCCCATTCATCTGAGATATACTTAGGATATGCTTCATCCAAAGTATGGGGGGACAAGTGTATTTAGGTAATTCATTATTCTTTTTCTCACTTGTCTCTCGATTTTTGCTATTCTGTCTATACTTAGCGATATTTTACCCAAAGTATAGGGGGACAAGTCCATCCCATTAATTTCATAAATTCTGATCCTCGATCATCCTTGTTTTGTATATAATCCGGTACACTTAGGGCTAGTCAATCCTAAATATAGGAGGGATGATCGACTTCTCATTCTTTTAGTCATTGTAGTATAGACTTTCCTATACTCAGCACAAGTTATGACTTCCTTTTTCTCTCTGACTACTATGAGGACATATCTCAAACTAAGTATATGGGGTCGTATATATATACTTTAGCCATAACTCGTACTTTCGTATTTTTAATAATATAGCTAAAATACTATTGGGTAAGGGTATACAATTAATCAACAAATAAGGAATCTATTACATATATTAAGCAAGGGAGAAGTCTCTGCCCCCATTAGTTTCCTTGTTAATACACGTCAATATGCCCTTAAATATCTCCACATATTCCCATTATGCCCCTTGAACCCTATTCTAAATTACCAATGTACCATTATCTTCCTATTCCTTATCCGTCTGTGTCCTGTTGCATGCATGTTACGTGTTGCCTTTTATTCAGCCCACAAGGAAGCTCGATGACGTAGGGGTCCTTGAAGGATATGGGAAAAATCCTCAAGCGCATCATGGAAGCGTAAGCATCGTATGAAATACGACGAAGAATGACTAGTCGTACTAGTTGTTTGGTGCAACGGAATTTAAAATTTTTCATGCGATGAAACCACATGATCCAAGAACGATTCTCGGATCGTTTCATCGATAACCACAACAAGTATAATGCAATACCCTTTTGAAGCGTGGTTGATCGAGTCTCTACAAAAAGAAACCTCCTGTCTCAAGTCCGATCGTCGGAGAAGAAGCTTGCGAGCGCGGGGATGAGTCGTGTTGTCCTCGCAATCCAATGAGTTGATCCAAGCACAGTGAACTCCTGATCTCATTGTACGAGATCAAACGTCTCCTTCGTGAGCGTAGCACTCCAAGAAGACGGAGAACCGCGGAACGTCAAAGCGGCGGCGCGGTGGCGTAGGCGACGATGGCTATCTCCCTTAGGGTTTGGTGGACGGCCACCAAAAGAGAGAGGGAGAGGGTTGGCGTCTGAGGAGAAAAGAGAGAGAGATGTGCTACCAATAGCATGTACAAGAGAGCATGGTATGCCTCTCTATTTATAGGGTTTTAGGATCCATGGATCTCAATCCATGGGACATATAAAATCAATGGATGAGATTGATTTATGTCAATCCAATGGTCAAGATTGTTGTCGGTAAAAACCAACAAATTATGATTTAATTTAGATAAATATATTTGATAAATCAAATATACATCAATCCTAAAATTAAACCAATCAAATAAGGAGAAGATTTCAATGGAGATCATGCCTCCCCAAGTAATAGGGTGGACGGCCACCAATTCCATATAGGACTTGGTAGCCGCCCACCACATACCAAGTGGGGCAATCTCATGGATTTCCATGAGATTGCATATCTCCTTGAATTTCTCCATTATTTAATCCAACAACTTTTATTGGGATTTATTCACCAAAAATAATTCACAATTAATTTTGGGTTTATTGCAATCTTGACATTGGAAAATTGTGAATCATATTCACAACCAAAAACAAAATATAATTTACATTTTCAATTAATTAAACAATGTGCATCCAATACATATTAATAATTAATCAACAAATATAAATTATATTTAGCTCTCTCTAATACATTATAAATCACATTTATAATATATTATGAATAATTAGATATTTCTATCCACAGTATTCTTATCCATAATAATTAAATCACATTTAATTATATTGGATAATTCCTCATACATCATGATAATTAAATCATATTTAATTATCAATTTTTCAATGCTTAGATATTATGGAATTATTCTTGAACCATTCAAGAACAATGCTATTTCTCCTCAGATACTTGGAGATAAGGATAGGGCGATTGTATTGTTCCAAGTATAGTGACTTGGATATCGAGATCACATCTCAAATCCAGATCCCATGGACCTCTCATAGATGCTTGATTAAATCAAGACCGTAAACCTAATCTTCTCATTGCATCTGAATCTCATTCAGATCAATGTCCAGTAGATGGACTAAGATTAGGTCACTTCTCTACTGAGAGGAGTCAATAAAATCCAGACCTATTTCATCACTCCCTCGGAATGGAAGCGTCATGGTTATACAATCGTTTATGATCAAATCACCCTCAGGTATTCCCAATACCTGTACATCCTGCATACTGGAAGACTCATGATCATCCTGAAGATATAGATCACTTTTACATTGTCATCTTCATGGTCTGATCACTAAGTTTCTCAATCTTGGTCCTTGGGATTTGGTATAGATCATATGCTTTCACAAAGCATATATCTTACCTTCAAATTCATGTCATACTTCTAAAGCATGACGACCATGCATGAAATTTGATCAGTCCCAATACCTCATGAGTGATCTCATGTCTCCCGGTTCACAAGTGAACCTGTATGATCCCTTTGAGAGATCGTATTACTCATATGCCCTTATATGCACACCAGCTCGCCGGTGTATAGATCTTGGTTAGGTCATCAACCTATTGGTCTGCCAAATGTACACACTTAGACATATAGCAATACATCTGTCTCTGGTCAGAGGATGTTTGACTATGATGTGAGAGTATTCATCACAGGTCTTTGGTTATCTTGATCTCGTTAAGTCAACCCATTGACTCAACTAATCTGATACCTCTGAATCACTATTCCCATGCATAGGACCTACATCAAGAGGTCGATTAGATATCAGCCTAATGAGAAAGGATTTCCATCTCGTTCTCAGGCTGGAGATCACTACTTGTCAATCATTGATGATGCTTGATGAGTCCTCTATCTAACTCCTTAGATATTCATCCAATCATCAGCCTCTATGATTCAGTCAATGAATCAATAGCTGTATGTTATCAAGTTGGCCATGGTACATAACCCATATTGTACAGAGGGACCTTATAGTGCATTCATTCAATCAATTTCAGAAAGGGAGCGAAGCATAATCAATAATTGTTATTGATAAATCATTTATTACAACAACATTTATTGCAGGAATGGTTTGCCTCGGGCTCATATTGCTAACAATCTCCCACTAGCCCTCAGAACCATTCAAGAACAATCCTTAAATTCATACTCATTACATGCTGGTCAAAACCCTTCTCTGTCAGAGGTTTGGTAAGAGGATCAGCAACGTTGTCGGCAGAGGCCACCTTGGTGATGATGATGTCACCACGTTTTTGAATCTCCCGAATGATGTGGTATTTCCTTTCTACGTGCTTGCTCTTCTGATGCCATCTGGGTTCCTTCACCTGGGGCAATGGCTCCTGTGTTATCACAGAGTAGCGGGATGAGAGTATCAGAGGAAACTACGCCAAGCTCCAGCACGAACTTGCATAACCACACCGCCTCCTTTGCAGCATCCGATATGGCAATGTATTCAGCTTATGTTGTCGAATCTGTTGTAGTGTCCTGCTTCTTGCTTGTCCAGCTCACAGCACCACCATTCAACAGGAATACAAACCCTGATGTCGACTTTCGATCATCAATATCTGATGGGAAGTCAGAATCTGTATATCCCAAGACTTGAGATCACCATCTCCATAGACCAAGATGTAATCTTGCGTCTGTCTTAGATATTTGAATATGTTGTTTACTGCATTCCGGTGTTGTTCTCCATAGCAAGATTGGTAACGACTTACCACTCCCACTGCATGGCAGATATCTGGCCTAGTACACATCATGGCATACATTAAGCTTCCTACAACTGATGCATAAGGACATCCAGCCATGGCTTTCTTTTCCTCAACAGATTGAGGAGCCATTCCTTTAGACAGGTAGATACCATGTCTTAAGGGAAGGAATCCTTTCTTGGAGCTATCCATACGGAATCGTTCAAGAGTCTTCTTAATGTATCCATGTTGTGACAATCCCAATACCCTCTTCTATCGGTTTCTGAACAACTTCAGACCCAAGATGTAAGAGGCTTCTCCAAGATCTTTCATCTCAAAGGTATGGGATAGCCAAATCTTCACATTGGTCATCATTCTTGTATCATTCCCAATGATAAGGATGTCATCTACATAAAGCACAATGAACACAATGGCGCTCCCACTATGCTTCTTGTACACACAAGGTTCATCAGGATTCTGCACAAAATCATAACTCTTTATGGTTTCGTCAAATCTGATGTTCCAGCTACGAGAAGCTTGCTTGAGCCCATAGATGGATTTCTTCAGCTTGCATACGTTGCCATCCTCAGTCATGAAGCCCTGAGGCTGCTCCATGTAGATATCCTCCTCAAGGTATCCATTGAGGAAAGCCGTCTTGACGTCCATCTGCCAGATGTCGTAGTCAAGATATGCAGCTATAGCTAGCAATGTCCTGATGGATTTAAGCATAGCTACAGGAGAGAATGTCTCATCGTAGTCGATGGCTTCTGTCTGTGTGTAGCCCTTGGCTACGAGCCGTGCCTTGAAAGTCTCTACTTTCCCATCAGGTCCCCTCTTTCTCTTGAAGATCCATTTACACCCAATGGGTTTTACCCCTTTAGGTGGATCCTCTAGTGTCCATACACCATTCTTATTCATGGAGTCAATTTTTGACTTCATTGCTAGCATCCATCTATCCATGTCATGATCCATGAGTGCTTCATCAAATGAAGTAGGATCATTGTCATTTTCACTTTACACATGGAATCCATACCTTTCAGGTGGTGCAACCACCCTCGAACTCCTTCGAAGAGGTATGGGTGTTTCATCTTTATTTACTTCTTCGGTTTCTGGTCTAGGAAGCTCAAAATCCTCAGGGGATTCTATGAGTTCCTCTACTTCACTTTTGTCTTGACCTTTAAGGAAATCATCCTCCAGAAATTTCACATCTCTAGAGACAAAAACCTTTTGGGTCTCAGGGTCATAGAGTTGGTATCCAATACCATCTCTAACATACCCAATAAAGTAACACTCACGAGTGCGAGATTCCAGCTTACTTGCATCCATGTTCTTCACATGAACTAAGTAACCCCAAACCCTTAAGTGATTAACACTAGGTTTGGTTCCATACCAGAGCTCATGAGGAGTCTTAGGTATAGATTTGCTGGGAATCTTATTCAGGATATATATTGCAGTCTCTACTGCATATCCCTAGAAACAGAGTGGTAAATGTGCTTTACTCATCATTGAACGGACCATATCCATGATGGTCCTGTTGCATCTTTCAGCAACACCATTAAGTTGGGGAGTTCCAGGAGTAGTGAGATTGGAGACAATTCCATTCTCTTTAAGGTATTCCTTGAATTCATCTGAGAAGTACTCGCCACCTCGATCAGATCGAATCCATTTAATCTTCCTATTGGTTTGGTTCTCAACCAAAGCCTTGAATTCTTTGAACTTTTCAAAGGTTTCAGATTTATGACGTAACAAGAAGACAAACCCGTATCGCGAATGGTCATCAATGAACGTTAAATAATATCGATATCCATTTCGAGTCGGGTACTGAAGGGACCACATACATCGGTATGTATTAGGTCAATAATACCTTCGTATCTAGTAACCTTGTTACTGAAAGGCATCCTAGTCATTGTACCTCGAATACAATGTTCACAGGTAGGTAAAGACTGAACCTGTAGAAAATCCAAAGGTCCATCCTTTATCAATCTATTGATCCTATTAACAGATAAATGACCAAGCCTTTGATGCCAAATCATGTTTGAATGATTTTTATTATTCCTGGATCTTTTAGGGTTTTTATTAGTGGTTGTAACATTCATGACATGCTCATTAATGCACAATTCATAGAGTCCACCAGAAGTCAAAATACCATCTGCAATATATTTATCATAATGATTTATGACTAACTTATTACAGAATAGGAATGAATATCCACTTCTAACTAGCTTAGATACAGATATAAAATTCTTCCTGACTCCAGGTACATAAAGACACTCTTTAAGTACTAGGACTACACCACTAGATATTGATAGCCGACAAGTCCTGACGGCGACTGCTGCAACACTTGCATCAGATCCCATCTGGATGACTATCTCCCCTTCTTCAAGTTTTCTAGTTTCCTGAAACAAATGCAACAAATTGCATACATGAACAGAAGCACCAGAATCAACAACTCAACTTCCTTCTCGTCCAACGAGAAAGCTGGTTTCAATGATAAAAGTAGATTTCATACCTGTTGGGGCTTTACCTTTGTCGACCGACTTCAGATAATCCAGGCAATTACGCCTCCAGTGCCCCAGCTTTTTGCAGTGGTGACAGATGTCAGTTTTCTTCGACGCCATTAGAGTGGATGCATTGGAAGATGAGACAACACTTTGTCCCTTCTTCTTTCTCTTCTGAGCCGGGTCCTTCCGAGAACCTTGCTTCCGACCGCGCTTCCCTCTAACCTGTGCAATCATTGCACTACCAGCGGGACCATCTTTCTTCATCACGTCTTCTGCATACTTTAATGCAGCAAGAAGCCCAGCATTTGTCAACTCCAGCTTGTTCATGTGGAATGACACTACAAAGTTATTGAAAGACTTGGGCAATGATAACAGAATGAAATCAGATTGCATGTCTGCATCCATGGTTGCCCCCAGAGTCTCCAGCTCCGATAAGTACCCAAACATTTTGAGCACATGTTCACAGACCGAAGTCCCTTCCTACATCTTGCAGCGAACGAGTTCTTTCATAACGTTGTACCGCTGCGTGCGGTTAATGTCACCAAACATATCTTTCAGATTCTGCATTATCTCCTGACAAGTACTCATCTCCACATGTTGTTTCTGAAGAACATTGGAGAGAGAACCCAAGATGTAGCATCTAGCCAAGACATGATCTTCATCATACTTGTCATTGTATGCTTTTTCTTCCTTTGATTTAGGGTTTTCATGCTTGTCTTCTGAGAGCACATAACTTATGCGCTCAGCCAAGAGTACAAGCTTCAAATTACGGATTCAATCCGAGAAATTTGGTCCGATCAACTGGTTGACCTCCAGAAGCCTTCTTAGTGGGTTCATGGACTTCATTTTCTGAAATTAAGAATGCACTATATTAGAACATATAATCATACATTCAATTTAATTTTATTTGATCAAGGTATTTTAAATCAAATTAGTCTTGCTATGTCAACTATGAAAGTTTATTCCCTTAATCACTTTCAAAGTAAGAGATATACTTACCGCTATATCTCAAGCAAGAACTGGGATCTCCTCTTTATCTTTGTCATATCCCAATAATATGAGAACCTATGACTCTAATAAAGAGAAGCGGGAACACATTCCGCCTTGCAAGTCCAACTTGCATTTCCCAATTCGGTCTTTAAAACCCGGGCCCATCACCCCTAAGGTGATGTTGACCAGTCATTAATTGAACCATCCGTCAACAGGAATACAACTCGCTATGCGCAATCCAATATCGCCCCAATAATATGAGGACCCGATATTGGGGTTACTATGCATACGTCCTTACTCTTTAGAGAAGCGACGAGCCCGATCCAAATGGATCATATGCAGGAGCTGTCACTTCGGATAGGCATCTCCTACATATAATATCTGACGATGAAACCCTTCGCCTTGACGGGAGATCATGGATGTCACTTGTGTAATCCTCCATCTCATATTTAAATTTTAATTAATTATTATGAATCATATTCATGTAATTAATTCTTCCAAGGGAATTAACAACTCTATTCATAATAGAGTATTTTAATTGGACATAATTAATTCAATCATATTAAATTAATTATCAATTCAATTCAATCAACAAACTTGATTGTTTTACTTGAATATATATATGGTATTATTCTCAAAGTACGTATTAATTCGAATTTTAATAATTAGAAAATACATCTTAATTTCTTCGGCATTATCAAATCCCTACCCGCTGTCATGGCCAGTACCAACGAGAGTGGGATGGACCACATACGTTGCAACCCGCTACCCCAGCGATCTCCGACTAGACACCATATCTGCCTCGGGAAAGGATAATGCCAAATAGATCAATTTGTACTTGAGATGATCATCGGTTCTTCAACCGAAATTATAACATATAATAATAATCAAAACATTTTTTATTATAAGGAAATTTGCTAGACAAATTCCCAATCCTATTCAAGCAAGGAGTTTGATGATTGTGTTTGCAATTTTGATCTAGATCAAATCTAATCAATTTATTTGTTGAGGACAAGTCAATTAAGGAAATAATCATATTCCAATATTTTTCAAATATTTTTCATAATTATTTCTTTGAAATTAACAATTAATTTCATCAATTGACAATCACATGGTTCTTGATTAGGATTGTAATTTCAGCAGTGACCCCTACTTACTAAAATTAACATATCTCAATCATTTTAAATCCAAATTAGACAAAACCAATTTTCATACATTGCTAATTTGATTTAGGACAGAATCCAAGTGATATTTCACGCATTTCGAGGCAAGTCTAAACAGTAATTAACTATTTAATCATGTTAAGATTTGCAGTTCCCGCAACAGTGCATACATGTTCATTAAAACAACCATATCTCGAGCAAACAAAATCCAAATTACGTAAACTCAGATCCTATGGTTTCCTTATTTAATGAGGAACAAAATCCAAGTATTTAATTCGTGTTTAAATAATTTAAACAGGGTCGAATTTATTCACTAAACAGAAGTGCGAAAATCAAATGCGATAAAAACTTTCGCGACCTCTACGAACCCAAGTCGTCCTAGGTTTGCGGATCGTATCAAAAAACCATCGACCTAAGGCTCTGATACCACTTGAAGGATATGGGAAAAATCCTCAAATGCATCACGAAAGCGTGAGCGTCGTATCGAATACGGCGGAGAACGACTAGTCGTACTAGTTGTTCAGTGCAACAGAATTTAAAATTTTTCATGCGATGAAACCACATGATCCAAGAATGATTCTCGGATCGTTTCATATATAACCACAACAAGTATAATGCAATACCTCTTGAAACGTGGTTGATCGAGTCTCTACGAAAAGAGACCTCCTGTCTCAAGTCCGATTGTCGGAGAAGAAGCTTGCGAGCGCGGGGATGACTCGCGTTGTCCTCGCAATCCAACAAGTTGATCCAAGCACAGTGAACTCCTGATATCGTCGTACGAGATCGAACATCTCCTTCGTGAGCTTAGCACTCCAAGAAGACGGAGAACCGTGGAACGTCGAAGCGGCGGCGCGGTGGCATATGCGACGACGGCTATCTCCCTTAGGGTTTGGTGGACGGCCACCAAAAAGGAGAGGGAGAGGGTTGGCGAGTGAGGAGAAAAGAGAGAGAGATGTGCTACCAATAGCATGTACAAGAGAGCATGGTATGCCTCTCTATTTATAGGGTTTTAGGATCCATGGATCTCAATCCATGGGACATATAAAATCAATGGATGAGATTGATTTATGTCAATCCAATGGTCAAGATTGTTGTTGGTAAAAACCAACAACTTATGATTTAATTTAGATTAAATATATTTGATAAATCAAATATACATCAATCCTAAAATTAAACCAATCAAATAAGGAGAAGATTTCAATGGAGATCATGCCACCCCAAGTAATAGGGTGGACGGCCACCAATTCCATATAGGCTTAGTAGCCGCCCACCACATACCAAGTAGGGCAATCTCATGGATTTCCATGAGATTGCATATCTCCTTGAATTTCTCCATTATTTATTCCAACAACTTTTGTTGGGATTTATTCACCAAAAATAATTCACAATTAATTTTCGGAATATCGCAATCTTTACATTGGAAAATTGTGAATCATATTCACAACCCAAAACAAAATATAATTTACATTTTCAATTAATTAGACAATGTGTATCCAATACACATTAATAATTAATTAACAAATATAAATTATAATTAACTCTCTCTAATACATTATAAATCACATTTATAAATATATTATGAATAATTGGATATTTCTATCCACATTATTCTTATCCATAATAATTAAATCACATTTAATTATATTGGATAATTCCTCATACATCATGATAATTAAATCACATTTAATTATCAATTTCTCAATGCTTAGATATTATGGAATTATTCTTGAACTGTTCAAGAACAATGCTATTTCTCCTCAGATACTTGGAGATAAGGACAGGGCGATTGTATTGTTCCACGTATAGTGACTTGGATATTGAGATCACATCTCAAATCCAGATCCCATGGACCTCTCATAGATGCTTGATTAAATCAAGACCGTAAACCTAATCTTATCATTGCATCTGAATCACATTCAGATCAATGTCCAGTACATGGACTAAGATTAGGTCACTTCTCTGCTGAGAGGAGTCACTAAAATCCAGACCTGTTTCATCACTCCCTCGGAATGGAAGCGTCATGGTTATACAATTGTTTATGATCAAATCACCCTCAGGTATTCCCAATACATGTACATCTTGCATACTAGAAGACTCATGATCATCCTGAAGATATAGATCACTTTTACACTGTCATCTTCATGGTCTGATCACTAAGTTTCTCAATCTTGGTCCTTGGGATTCGGTATAGATCATATGCTTTCACAAAGCATATATCTTACCTTCAAATTCATATCATGCTTCTAAAGCATGACGATCATGAATGGAATTTGATCAGTCCCAATACCTCATCAGTGAGCTCATGTCTCCCGGTTCATAAGTGAACCTGTATGATCCCTTTGAGAGATCGTATTACTCATATGCCCTTATATGCACACCAGCTCGTCGGTGTATAGACCTTGGTTTGGTCACCAACCTATTGGTCTGCCAAATGTACACACTTAGACATATAGCAATACATCTGTCTCTGGTCAGAGGATGTTTGCCTGTGATATGTTACCGTATTCATCACAGGTCTTTGGTTATCTCGATCTCGTTAAGTCAACCCATTGACTCAACTAATCTGATACCTCCGAATCATTATTCCCATGCAGAGGACCTGCATCAAGAGGTTGATCAGATATCATCCTAATGAGAAAGGATTGCCATCTCCTTCTCAGGCTAGAGATCACTACTTGTCAATCATTGATGATGCTTGATGAGTCCTCTATCTAACTCCTTAGATATTCATCCAAGCATCAGCCACTATGATTCAATCAATGAATCAATAGCTGTATGATTATCAAGTTGGCCATGGTACATAACCCATATTGTACAGAGGGACCTTATAGTGCATTCATTCAATCAATTTCAGAAAGGGAGTGAAGCATAATCAATAACTTTTATTGATAAATCATTTATTACAATAACATTTATTGCAGGAATGGTTCGCCTCGGGCTCACATTGCTAACAGTCCTATGTCCTTCATTATTATGTATTCCAGTTGTTGCCTCCACCTAATGACGTGTAGGTTGGATTCCTATAAAGATGATGCAATGCTGTTGGTGCCTCCGCCATGCTACTGTTCCCTTGAAATGTTCATGAAGAAAACCCGTACTACCAACTTCCAGATCGTCTTGAAGAATAGCAGCTCCTCTCCAACCACCAACGCCCTCAAGCACGAAAGCCTCATGTCACCGACGATGTCTAGCTAGACAACTTAAGGTATGTTTATAGTCGTGGCCTTTCACTCTCCCGTCGATCACCCGATTTGACACTTACTTGCACATTACCATTGCAGTTCCGCTCTAAGAATATGAGCTCCTCTCCAACCATGTCAACGTCTGCATCAAGATAGAAGCATGTACCTCCATGGACAACTCTGATACCTCTGATTCCAAACCTTACCATGCATCTGAGCCCAACAGCCTCCAGGGTATATTTACTGTCTTTATCTTGCACATATTTGAGAACCATTGTGATGAGTGCAGATAAAGAAAAAAAGATATGAATGTCCACTCCTACATGGGCAATATCTTACAGCTGAACAATATCTTACACCTTCTTACAGCTGCAGTAGATTGCATCTATAATTATATTGTATTTACTCCAATAATATCCAAACATTGACAATGATGTTCACGCATCTATGAATCTCGCATCCTTTATTTATTGCAAATGAAGTTGCACTGTCATCATAAATACTTATGTTTTTCTCAGATCAATAATAAAATTTTATTTGTTTCAAGTGAAGCATCAAGTGAAGCACCGTCGTCATAAATGCCTTTTTTTATATAAATAATAAAAATTCTAACTATTGCAAGTGAAGTTGAACTCTCATCATAAATGCATGTGCTTTTCTTAGATCAACAATAAAAATTTTAACCATTTGTAAGTGGGCAGATTATATTTTCAATCAGTTTTCCACTGAAGAATGAATATACATTAATCTTTCGAAGAAAAATTTGGACCTTTTACAATAATAGATATACGTCTCTCGATAAATTTCATAATGAATAGAAATGTGACATGGAGATTCCCATTCCGAGGGATGTTTGATTTGTTATTGTATTTCATTACAAGTTGATCTTATTCATATGTTTACTATTTTTTGACACTTTTACTCACAAGGGAAATAGTTGTTTGATTTTGTTCAATAGATTACCTGGATTGTTTTCAAGAATATGACTTATGATGTTCCATTGTTTGTGCAACTTTGGGTACTTGATTAACTAAAGTTTTTTTCGTGAAATCTTATATGTACATTACTCTCTTAGTTGTTCCTTACTATTGGTTTCCAAGGATCAAACTCTACTAGACTAGGATGGCGTTATGTTAAATTCCAAACAAAAGATGCTTCTTTTACGTTTTTACTAACCTTGAAAAAAAGAAGATGAAGATTGACTGGATTATTGTTATACACTTTAGACAAGCCATCATTCTTAGATGGTTGGCATGTAGTTGTTGAAAATGATTTCACGGGGTAAATTTACTTGGTTTGTATTTAAAACGCCAAAAGCAAGTTGAGTCATTTTTTATCATCAGAACAAGAGAATTCATAAGAAAAAACTTCAAGTTGTTGTCATCTTTATTGAAAATTATGCAGAGGTCTTGTGGTTGCCGCAAGACATAAAAGGTGAGTGTTTGGTCGTCAATAGGGGAGTTCAAGGAGGATGATGATGCTTCGTTGGTAGCCACGACAATGTAGGGGAACTATTGATACCGATTATTACCCATTCATACTATATAACTGCTTCTTACACAGAAGCTAAGCAACAAAAATATAAGCATTCTTTGTAACTAAGAGTTTAGGATAATTAACTTTAAAAGTAATATAAGGAACCGAATCAAATAAGATGACTTAATGTAATATTTGGCATCATATCATAATTTCCATACATTAAATGGTACATAGAAACACTTTTATTCCATGTCTAAATACGTATAAACATATTACGCATATAAAATATACATTTTCACTTCTTAGGATAAAATATATGGATATTTCTATTTATTATTTTGTGAATATTTTTATAGTGTTTTTATATGAACTTTTTAATGTTCATAATTTAAAACCAAAGTAGACTCATAGCTATAGTCAAATACAAGTATATTTTAATATATATTTTATTGTATCCATATTGTATTATCTCATATTCAAAATTTAAAATTCATATCAATTCGAACATACAATTGAATAAGAAGTTATTTGTATACATTTCAATAATGCACATCTTCAATTAAATATAGATAATTATTTTTATTACGAATGCATTTGCAGATAAGGGTATTCGTTTTTATTTTACTGCAAATATGGATCTGATTAAGGACACATATTTTTCTTTTTTATAGTTATCAATACATGTATGCTTATCATGATCATTTTATTATGCTATAGATATAGGATATGGTTGTATAATTCTCTTGCACGCACTTCCGGATTGAATTGGATAGATTTACAAAATAAGGCACACAATATATCTCGATATGTCGACATAGGAAGGGGTAAAATATAATTCCACCTTTAGTATTTTTTGATAAAATGAATAGATAGTTTAATGATATAAGGGACCACAGTTACAAACATTTTTTTATTTTATAACATACGAATATAACAGATATCTTTTGGTATGGTTTTTAATTTATAAAAATTTAAGAAATACATTTATTTTTTAAAAGTGATTTAATATAGTATATCAATATGAAAAAAATCGAGGATAATATTGAATCTCCATGCAAATGATTCATTTCCAAGTACCTGAATATGAAAAGAAACGATGGTAAGTATTAATCAAGGGTACTTTGCTTAAATATGGAATTAATCAAAGATGGAATCTAAATTATTTATATGCATATACACATTCCAAAAAATGTACTTTACCATATCAGATATACACGATATTATTGTTGATGAATAACCACTCATTGTTGTTACAAGTAAGGAAGGATCTCAACAAAATAAAACAACAGTCACCATCATTAATGAAAGGTACGCCTCTTTTTCAACAACTTCATTTAATGCTTGACTTATAACATTTTTTAATTTTCTATACATTGAATCTAGGGTTGGAATCATAATATGGGGTAAGTTAGCAAAGGATTTACTTGATGAGCTTCAACCCACTTCAAGGAGAAATAGCATCTTACTCGCAAAACATTTGTTGGTTTCCACGTATCAAGGTAAAAACATTACTTTTCGATTTTAACTGTTATAATAAACTCATTCATTGAGAAAGAGTAAACTACATTTCCGTTATCACATGGTTTTATACATTATCAACAACTGGTTTCTCCATACTTCAACTAAACCCTCCAACACCAACACAAACATCAAGACTTATCTCCTGGTTCAAATACTTGACATAGAGACCATTCCACCTGTACATTACATTTCAACATGACCTACCATATTCATACATTTATTTAAATTTCTTATAGGTTTAATACAAAAAAAGATCAAAAGAAATATCTACTTCCAATGACTCCTTCAGAAAAGATTGGGGCGATTGAAGTTCATACATCTACACTTGCTGACATTTTAAAAGCATGTCAAACCTCAACATCAAAGGTATTATTGACCTTTACAATTATTTCTTCAGTACTAGTAACTCATTTCATATCTACTATTTCCTCATATAATTTATAACTCTACACATCATTAATATTCAAGCAATGACTTATGCAATAAAATCAACTATTCAAACAATATTCACAAACACAAAATTATGGTATGAATGTCACGGCTTATGCTTCAACACTGATAGATTAGATGAAGAGGGGAATTGTGTCAATTGTAGAGCACAAAAGCCACAATGTTACTCTCGGTAAATTATTTTTTGAGTTTCACATCTCCATTTACATATAGCTCTCCTCCAAATACCAACTCCACACAAAAAAACAGAATGAAAACTACAACTACAATAGTGGACTGCGATACTCGTATACGTATCACAACATTCGCAAATGCCGTAAAGGTTCTTCAAATAACCATCGTTGAACTGCAACAAATGCTTGAGAAGATATGATAATAGCATCATATAGTCCTCATTCATTTTCAAAAGTATGACTAATGAAATATGTATTACACAGAATCCTTCACCATCTATAGTACAAAAAAATGTTGCCTTGTGTGTACAAAAAGAGCACATCTTCCAAATATGTGTAACTAAAAAGAACTTGCGTGATGTGCAAAGAGGAGAATCCACTGCCAGCAATGCCAAGGATCACACCCATAACACATTTCACGAAAAAGTTTTAGGTATTAGTTAACCACAACATACCACAATTCTGACATATACTTATTGCAATTAAATTTTACATTAACCTATTATTCGTTGATGTCTTCTTTGCAGGTCTTGAATGATAACTTGAAGAATCCACAAGACATCATCAATACTACTAAATGACAACAACTTTTGTATGTATGACAATATAAATATCGAACCGTCACAAACTATACTTATAGTTGTTTCATGTTCCCTTTTGTCATCATAAAGTACAGTTTAGTAGAATACAAACACTCTGGCTGTTACATTTGATTTGTTTAAATTCATGTTATAACTTTCAATTTCCACCCAAGCATTTACTTATTATCATCTTACGTTAAAAAACTACATGGCATAAGCATATGAATGTATTGATTTTTAAGATTCACATGTAGGAATAAATATGAAAAGTCCTAGATATCAATAACGGATAAGGATAATTACAAATATCAGCTTTCTTATGGAGATCAATATTATTGAAAGACTTTCTTCCATCTCCATTTTTCATTCCATGTGTTGCATACCATTGAACCATACATAGGATTTAGTCTCCATATCTGCATTGCCTTACAATCTTAAAATCTAATATAAATGACTTTGTTTATTCTTCTGTATGAGAATACAAATAAAGATTCAAGATACATATATGAATATCAATGCCCAACACAAACAAGCATATACATAATTTGCCTCCTTAGTAATTGAAGGTTCCAACATAATAACATTTATGTGTCAACTTTACCATTTGAGGTCATAACCAAATTAAATAGTTGTTGGAATCTTAGGCGGATTTCATCATGCATCTGTCAGGCCGGGGGGAAAGAGGACTAGGTCAATTCCCCTTCTTCGCAAAATATTCCCTCTCCCTCTTCTTTGTCATATTATATTAGTTGATTCTCACTTGATTTTGATACTAGTCTCGAAGTTGTTCAGCAATCCGAAGCAAGGGAATGGTTACGCCTTGAAAAGGCACGACAAACAATCCCACTTAACTAGATTTTCAGAAAATCAAGACAAATCAAAGACCATTATCTATCCACGTTTGATAAGAATCTTCTCAGAAAAGATCGAAATTAACTATGCCAATGAAAACATTGTTATCCCCGCCCTATTAAAATTATTACTCCAAGTCTTAAAAATGAATATTAATGGACATGAACTGATGTGGGTTGTGATCAAGGTTTCGGATTTTCCAGATGCTACATTATACAAAAAGATGGAGGCTTCATATTGCCTCCTCTTGTTGTTCTCGACGATCTTTAGGTTCACAACAACTTTTTCATTACCTTGGAGATAGAGTGTCAAAATATATAGAGGTTGTTGGAGACATATCAGATAAAACTTGAATATAGTTTGCTCTAATAGGGTTGATGAAACATTTCGAATTTTTACAACATGTCCCATGCAATAGCATGTCCATGCAACGCACAGGCTCTCCTCTAGTGTACTCTAATTATGTATAAATTCTTCAAAATTCTTTGTATATATGCTTAATAAATTGGTTTGAAAATATTTTACAAAATGATTTGAAAATGGCTAGAAAACTTCCTAAAAAATTATTTAAAAATGATTTGGAAAACTTTTGTAAAACATCTCCAAATTTTTTGAAAAATATGTTGTAAATGTTTGCAAAAATTTGCTTTACTTGTTTAAATAAAACTTTTAAAAATCTAGTTTGCAAACCATTTGGAAAATGGTTGTAAAAATATTTTGAAAAAAGGATTTTTGCCCAGCAGACCCTATAAACGTTTTAAAATGCCTCCACGACCTTTTACGCAACGTAATTACCTCATCGACCATGTAAATTACCCCAAGAACCTCCACGGGCTTAAAATATATTACCCGGAGGGTTCATGGGGTAAGAGTTGGCAAGTTTACGGGGTCGAGGGGGGAATTAGGTTGTTTCAAAGGTCGTAGAGGTGATTGGCAAAGTTTATAGGATATGCCGGGTAAAAATCCCTTTGAAATATCTTTGCAAAATGATTTTCAAAGTTTGTAAATGATTGTAGAATTTTTGTCAAATTACTTACAAAAATAAGATTTCAAAAATATTTGCAGAAATGATTTCAAACTATTTTGAGAACCTTATGCAGAATCATAACGAATAAAATACTATATTAATACATGAATACGTTCATATATATATATATATAAATACACACACACATACACACACATACACACACATACACATAATATCTGCAGGTAACAACTAACTTCTGCAAATTACTAGTGTAAACTCCTCATCCAATGCTTGTAAATAAGCTATATGCTTCTTTCACTAACCTTTGTGAAAACCCCCAAAAATTTTGAAAATTTCAAAAACCTATAGAAATTTACAAAATATTTTTGAAAATTGCATAAAAATCTGCAAACCTTTTTAAAAAATTCATGAAAAGGTCAAAATCAGAAAATGATTTCATAAAAAGATTTGCTTGCATTATACATAACAATTGCATTTTTCGGAATGTTCGAGTAATTGAACAAGTCTAAATAAAGTCTAAAGATTGGATCTTGGTCTAGACCTCAATCCACCAAATTTCAGAGGAACCCATTAAGGACTGGAATTAAGATGCTTCTTGTCACCTTGACTTCATTCTTTAGATTTCATGACACTATGTTCATGAGTCGATTCAATGTGTCTAACTAGACATGCCATCCATATGACTCTTGAGACAGTGGCTTGACTAGAAACCTTGCACGTCACACTTATCTCAACCCAGATGGATTGTTGAAAGATCTTTGAGCCTAAGTCGTGACGATACTAGACCGCTTCATCAAGTGAGGCTCAGGAACCACTCTTTGAGACTGCCAAAATCAATACTTCATCCCACTTCCTTTGGTAGCATGGATATCTAAATACTGGAGATTGGATTGCAATAATGCTTCGGATGAGGAATGGTCTGCTAGCACAATTTTTTCCAAGACCCCAAAACATGGTCGGACCAAAAGAGTCTATATCTGTCGGGGCAAAACAAGAACGTAGAGCAATGCAACTCAAGAAAATATTCAAAAAAAGCCTATACCAAAAATTCCACAAAAATATTGAGCTTTCAGAAAAAGCATGCTACTTGGTGAAGACTCGGTTACACTGGCCGAGCTTCACAAGGAAATGAGACTACACTAGTCCATTTCCACTTCTTTTCCCGTTCTTCTAGCTTCTTCCCATGTTGGTTGTGAACTAGCACACACTTGACCTTAGAAGGAAATATCTGTCTCTTCGAATACGAGTTGCGAGAGGAGGAGACTCCTCGATAGTTCAGTGGTTTGTCTAGGAAGAGTTAACACAATTCACTCAAATGGTACTTGTCATTTCAAGGTTGCGAGATTATGCGACTGAAAGGATGGTGTTGACTTGGCTATGAATTGAACTGTATAATAGGATTATGGAGCCTAATGTTGTTGTCTCACACTTCATAACCTTGATGTGTTTCCAAACACACTAAGAATCCAAAGGTCTTAATTGACCTCCAAACAATGATTTTATAAAGACAAGTTTAGAAGTCCAAAATTATTCCAAGTTCTTTCCTTTTCTTTTCTTTATTTTCTTTCTCTACACTCATTAATGTAAGTGTTTTCTAGGGACTAGAAAAGGCAAGTATAGGGGGTGATGAATCTCCATTTCATCACCTTTATTCTGTCATTTAGGCCTTAAATCCCTAACTAAATGCATGCATATAGTATTATTTTGTACAAATTAACACTCAATAAATGACAATATTGTATAAAATATTATATTTAATTCTAAAATAAAAGAATAAAGGAAAGAAAAGAAAAAGAATTAAGTTTCAAAGATAGTGAATGACCCTAGACCCTGAGAACCATTCATCATGATGACTTAGTCAACAAGGAATAGAGTAGGTGGAGATAGGGCAGACTAATTGTATAGAAAACACCATTAAAACCTAGTTTATATTCATTAATAAATGTATTTTGGGTCCTATTTTATTCTTTATTATTTATACCTCAAACAAAGAAACCCTCAACATGAAAGTTTTAAATAAAAATATAAAGAAAAATACAAAATTTATTTCACTCAAAAATAATGCACAATGTACGTGGGACACATAGAATAAAAAACCGTAAAGAAAACTTCATAGACCTGTATCTCGTCCATATAAACTAAAAAATGACCAAACTCGCGTTTATTGTTCATAAAATTAAATTATCTATTTAACGAAGGTGTTTCATTTAATTTGGAGTTGAGATGTAAAAGTTGATTTTTGGATCCATATTGCACTATATGCATGCATATAATTTTCAATTTGTTCTTTATATTTTTCACATTTCATATATTTTTACATATGTGTAAATATTATACAAAACATACTTTCACAATAAACATAGAATAAATCTATTTGAAACTTATTAAAATAAATAATGTATCCTAATATATAGGTAAACTATACCTATAATATATACATCCCTATTTATTTAAGTATATAAATTAAATTAGGAAAATGCAATAAAAATATGTACTTAAATAAGTTATAAATATATAAAATATGAAAAATACAATAATCAAATACCAAATATCAAATAAAAAAATGTAAATATTAACATCTAATAAATTACCATGTAAAAATAAATAAAAATCATGATAAAATACTACATAAAATAACAAACACTTTTTATGTTTTGACCTAAAATTAATAAAATCATTTATTATTATATATCTAATTAATAAGAGATTTAACTCTTCGATGTTCTTGATTGGTCCACATGGACCAATCATGGAGATTCCTTTATTGACCCCCGGTCAACTCTTCTTCCCAAACCACCTACCATGTTAGAGTGATGGAACCCCCGTCTTCTTCCCTTTTTCTGGATGTCAAATAACTCATATTGACTTAATTTTTCACGCAAGCGCATCTCTGATCGTCCCCAATACATGCCTAATCCCTCTACCCTGTGTACATAGTCTCGATCGATCCTAAAACCTAGGTCAATAAGGTCCCTCCGCTTTATATATATATATATATATATAAAGGTCCTCCGCCCATTTCTCGCTTTGATCCCTCTTCCTGTTTTGTAACCCCAAAGGAGCATCGGGTGTGAGTTTTGGGTGACATCTGAGCCTCCCCGACCCGTCGGTGTAGAGAAGGAGCAACTAGAGGTGGTTCAGAATCTTCGAGTTTCGCAGGTCCGACGAGGGTTTCCTGCTTCCCGTTTTATGCAGGTATGAGCTGATAATCTAGGTCTATTTCGTAGCTTTTAGTCCCAGTAGGGTAATGTAGTTTTCAATTCGATCGATTAGCTTGTAGGTTAGTGTAATTTTGAGTTTTAGATTTGTTGGAGCCTTGAGCTCCAGCTTGAAATCCACCTGTCCTCGATCGTTTTTCGACTCATCTCCACCCCATCTTCGAACCTCATTACGTTCTTCACATTTCCCCCATCTTTTCATTTCCGATTCAGCAAGAACCATGATCTTTCCTATATCGTCCACTGGAGCTCTTCGCCCCCATTAATTCCCCTGTGTTACAAGCTTCATCTCTGGTCGAGCATCTTCGCCTTGAATGTGGGAGTCTTTTTATGCAGGAATAGAGCCTTGATGAGCCATCTGGAGTGAGGATCGAAGCCAATTCGAAGCTCCAGGTGCTTCCTAGCTCCAGGTCCCCTCCGATGGGGACCAGACCTGTTTGACCCCCCTGCTGAAACGACGCCGCCCCAGGAAGCTAACGCGACTGACAGCGAGGTGTTTGGTGACTGGAGGATGAAGAACTTGATGATCGAAACTCGGCTCAGCCGTGTTCTTGATGTGTTCTTCCAGATACCTCAAGAGTCGTCCGATCAAGCCATAACTCCAGATCCATCCTCCATTGTTGGTTATAACCGAACCATCGTCCTTTAAGATCCGCCTGATCATCCACGTGGCGCACGTAGAATCGCCCGATTCGTGCCTCTGAGGGGTAAATTAATTAGTAACCCCTCCCTTTTTGTATTTTCCAAGCAGTCATGTAAATATTAAATTAAGTGTAAATATTCATAGAAAATTTGCATCGAACCCCCGCTCCTTATTGAATATTGCATTGAGGTACATGTTAGGTCACCTCATGTATAGACCCATATGAGGCGGACATTTTGCATAAAAGCCCTTCTAACTTTTGCTATTTCATTTTAGTTTATTAAATTGTAATAGTAGTGTAATATTTTAGGGTTATTGCACAGAACACCTTGGACTATATTTTTATTGCAGAAATACCTCTGTTGGGCTTGTAATTATTTATTTACTTTTCTAGTTTTATTAAGTAGCTCCACTGACTCATTAATTTTGGAAAAAATAGTGTAGATGCATTGTGTTTGCTCGTTCATGTTAGTATTTTTATTTAACATTTTACTGCATCTTTTCATTTATTAAAAATCAAATAGGAACTATTTATCCTCTGTTTAGATATAGAAATATAAAAAATTATAAAATCTATCTTAATGATAAAATAAAAATCAGAGCATATATATTACTATATATTATAGCTTCCGATAAAAATCACAAATACAAAAGAAAAACACTAAAAGTTGAAAAACCCTAAAAACTCTATAAAAATTAGTAAAAATTCTATAAAAATTTAAAAAATACTTGTCTATTTCTTATTTTTATTATAGTTTATACAAAAAATATTTTTGGGAATTTTTGGACTTATTATCCATTTTTAAATCTCAAAATAATTCGGCCTAATATAAATCACTATTTTAACATTTTAAATCAATTAAAAATACCTAAAATTAGCAAAAATCATAAGAAAAACCAAAAAATTGAAAAAATTGAAGAACACAAAAATATTTTATTTTATAATCTTTAACTATATGTAGTTATATCTAAAAATCCAAGACCTTATATATACTATATAGACTTATATTACCTATATACAATTGGAACCCTCAAAAATTAAAAAGGACCATTCTTGTTTATATTTCCTATATTTTTATATTTATTATATATATCTCATATATATAGTACATATAGGGTTAAATGGGGTTGCCCTCGTCCTATGGGTGCTTTTTTATTTTTTTCAAAAATATCACCATGTATATTCATCTATATATCCCTCATATATGTTATTCGAATTTCGTCAGATTCAGAGACTCCTATGACCTCCATCTAGAACGGGTCAATTACAAGAATGTTTAGACCATTAAAATTAACTGTTCTAAATGGATATTTCTGACGAAATTCGAATGACATATAGGAGGGGTATATATATGAATATATATGGTGATATTTTGGAAAAAAATAAAAAAATGTGAAAAAATGGTGTGGGAGCAGCCCCATCCTCCTGCTCCAAGTAGCTTCTTCCCTGTTGTGATGCTGCCACAAGACCTTGATCATGGAAACTGTCCATTTGCTAGTAGTCTGAGCTGGTGTTCTCTTTGATCTACGATCCTTACCAGCCTCTCTTCGTAAGTTAGATTGGGCTGAATATCTGGAACTTCATGCTCGATAACATGCAAAGGATCCGTATTGTACTTCCTCATCATAAAAAGATGGAATACATCATGCAGATGTTCCATATATATTTATAATTTCACATATAGATAAATATACACACATATATATTATATATCTAAAAGAGAAAAAGAAACAGAATAGAAATTAAAAAATATAAAATATAAAAATCACAAATAAATAAATATTATTAAAAATTCACAAAAAGTAAAAAAGCAGAAAAGGGCAAACATATTTATCTTTTGATTTTTACTAATTAAGAATAAATACACTATCCACATTGCTCTATGTGGTTCGACACTCTACACACTTATACATTATACACATATATTTTGTAGAGTTAAAATAAAAATAAATTTTGTTCACACATTTGCATTGAATTATCATACATTGTGGGTTGATTTTTGCTTGATTGATCGTTGACATTCCGAGTACCGCGAGAGTGGTCGATATAACGATTGTCGGACCAGGCTTGTTGGACACCACATGCCCTCCAAGATCAGTTATTAGGAACCCCTCTTTAGTCCGATCAACAATGCTTGAGGAGAATTATTAGGCTGGGGCCGGGTTAGGCCGGATCAAGCCCAACGCTTGATCCATCCTATACCAAAGTATGAATAAACGGATACTGTAGTGAATCAGACTCTCGATCATAGTGGATGTAAAAAAGTTACCGTAGAAATATTCATAATGTCTCAATCGAATACTCTTAGATAAAATATATTCATAATGTTCCAATTGAACACTCTTACAACAAAAAATATTCATAATTATTCAATTGAACAATCATACAATAAAACATGAATAAACCACTACGATAATAAATCACACACTCGAGCCCGCATGTATGTGTACATAAATAATCTCGTCGTAAAACTCATTAATAATGTTTCAAGTGAACACCTTGGAAAAAAATGAACAAGCAGATACGGTGATAATTCGGATACGAGGCTACATGTTTGCAGATATAAATAATTTTACCGTGAAAATCATGTTTCAATTGAATATTTTTGCCATAAATTATGAATAAATGAATACGGTAATAAATTAATTGCAGATATTATGAACTATCTTATCTATGGGGAAGTTCCACAAGATTGGACGAGGATCAAGGAAAAATTCATGTCTGATATTCATTTCTACTAGCAGGAAGACCCATACTTGTTTTGGTAGGGAGCATATTGCATTTGGCATCGGTGTATTCCTCATGAGGAGTACACAAGTGTCCTCGAGCACGACCATAAGCTCAAATTTGGTGGACACCATTCTGAAAACTGAACAAATCAAAGATACTATAATATGGCCTTTAGTGGCCGACACTATTTAAGGATGCAACAGAATATGTCAAAGCATGCACTGATTGTCAGAAAATGGGAAAAACCATTGGTGTCAAAGATTCGATACCCCTCAAATTTATCCAGATATATGTTGTGTTTGATGCATGGGATATTGCTTTTATGGGTATGTTTCCTAACAGTCGGGGTTATGAAATCATCCTACTTGCCGAGGACTATGTGAGTTGTTGGGCTAAAGTATCCTTGCTCGAGCTGCCGACAATAGAATAGTCTGTAAATTTCCGAAAGACAACATCATTTCATGGTTCGGGATATTGAAGATACCGATATTAGATGGGGGTAGTCACTTCATAAATAAATAGGTTAAGAAACTACTGAAGGAGTATAGTATTGATCATCGTGTCACGTCTCCTTATCATCCTCAATCTAATGTCTTGGCAGAATTATTAAACATGGAAATTAAGATGATCCTACAAAAACTTGTGAGGTCGGACATAAATAATTAGTCACAACTTCTAGATTCAATGCTTTGGGCATACAAACTGCCTACAAGTCTCCATTGGGTATACCATCACCCTATCGTCTTGTGAATGGAAAGCCCCTTCATCAGCCCGTGGAACTCATTCACAAATCTCTTTGGGTAGTGAACATCTGTAACCTCGACTCACAAAAAAGGTTGTTAGAACAGGAAATTGGATCTGAACAGGCTCATGTAATTCAGAGACTATGTGTATGACAATATCTTAATGTACAAGGAGAAGGTCAAATGCTAGCATGACCGACATATCAGACAAAAGACCTTCGAGCATTGACAAAAAGTATAGTTTTTTGAGGCAAACTTGAAGATATTCCCATGAAAATTGAAGAGCAGCGGATCATGCCTTACATCATGAAGACTGTGCGTGACAATGGAGGCATACTCATATCAGAATCGTCTGCTGACTCAGCCTTTCATCGTCAGCAGTCCGTTGCTGAAACCATATTTAGGTCACAATGCATTCCTGACTATTGTCGATTCCATTCAAGTGGCACTTGATAAGGATATCTCTACAGTGGTAGCTGAGCCATACAATGCAAATAAAAATGTCTTTGATTGATTTTCTTCTTTTCTTCTTTTTATTTCATTTTTTCAATTTGTTCATTCTTCCGCATGGCACTCATCCCATTCATCTGAGATATACTTAGGATATGCTTCATCCAAAGTATGGGGGGACAAGTGTATTTAGGTAATTCATTATTCTTTTTCTCACTTGTCTCTCGATTTTTGCTATTCTGTCTATACTTAGCGATATTTTACCCAAAGTATAGGGGGACAAGTCCATCCCATTAATTTCATAAATTCTGATCCTCGATCATCCTTGTTTTGTATATAATCCGGTACACTTAGGGCTAGTCAATCCTAAATATAGGAGGGATGATCGACTTCTCATTCTTTTAGTCATTGTAGTATAGACTTTCCTATACTCAGCACAAGTTATGACTTCCTTTTTCTCTCTGACTACTATGAGGACATATCTCAAACTAAGTATATGGGGTCGTATATATATACTTTAGCCATAACTCGTACTTTCGTATTTTTAATAATATAGCTAAAATACTATTGGGTAAGGGTATACAATTAATCAACAAATAAGGAATCTATTACATATATTAAGCAAGGGAGAAGTCTCTGCCCCCATTAGTTTCCTTGTTAATACACGTCAATATGCCCTTAAATATCTCCACATATTCCCATTATGCCCCTTGAACCCTATTCTAAATTACCAATGTACCATTATCTTCCTATTCCTTATCCGTCTGTGTCCTGTTGCATGCATGTTACGTGTTGCCTTTTATTCAGCCCACAAGGAAGCTCGATGACGTAGGGGTCCTTGAAGGATATGGGAAAAATCCTCAAGCGCATCATGGAAGCGTAAGCATCGTATGAAATACGACGAAGAATGACTAGTCGTACTAGTTGTTTGGTGCAACGGAATTTAAAATTTTTCATGCGATGAAACCACATGATCCAAGAACGATTCTCGGATCGTTTCATCGATAACCACAACAAGTATAATGCAATACCCTTTTGAAGCGTGGTTGATCGAGTCTCTACAAAAAGAAACCTCCTGTCTCAAGTCCGATCGTCGGAGAAGAAGCTTGCGAGCGCGGGAATGAGTCGTGTTGTCCTCGCAATCCAATGAGTTGATCCAAGCACAGTGAACTCCTGATCTCATTGTACGAGATCAAACGTCTCCTTCGTGAGCGTACTCCAAGAAGACGGAGAACCGCAGAACGTCAAAGCGGCGGCGCGGTGGCGTAGGCGACGATGGCTATCTCCCTTAGGGTTTGGTGGACGGCCACCAAAAGAGAGAGGGAGAGGGTTGGCGTCTGAGGAGAAAAGAGAGAGAGATGTGCTACCAATAGCATGTACAAGAGAGCATGGTATGCCTCTCTATTTATAGGGTTTTAGGATCCATGGATCTCAATCCATGGGACATATAAAATCAATGGATGAGATTGATTTATGTCAATCCAATGGTCAAGATTGTTGTCGGTAAAAACCAACAAATTATGATTTAATTTAGATAAATATATTTGATAAATCAAATATACATCAATCCTAAAATTAAACCAATCAAATAAGGAGAAGATTTCAATGGAGATCATGCCTCCCCAAGTAATAGGGTGGACGGCCACCAATTCCATATAGGACTTGGTAGCCGCCCACCACATACCAAGTGGGGCAATCTCATGGATTTCCATGAGATTGCATATCTCCTTGAATTTCTCCATTATTTAATCCAACAACTTTTATTGGGATTTATTCACCAAAAATAATTCACAATTAATTTTGGGTTTATTGCAATCTTGACATTGGAAAATTGTGAATCATATTCACAACCAAAAACAAAATATAATTTACATTTTCAATTAATTAAACAATGTGCATCCAATACATATTAATAATTAATCAACAAATATAAATTATATTTAGCTCTCTCTAATACATTATAAATCACATTTATAATATATTATGAATAATTAGATATTTCTATCCACATTATTCTTATCCATAATAATTAAATCACATTTAATTATATTGGATAATTCCTCATATATCATGATAATTAAATCATATTTATTTATCAATTTTTCAATGCTTAGATATTATGGAATTATTCTTGAACCATTCAAGAACAATGCTATTTCTCCTCAGATACTTGGAGATAAGGATAGGGCGATTGTATTGTTCCAAGTATAGTGACTTGGATATCGAGATCACATCTCAAATCCAGATCCCATGGACCTCTCATAGATGCTTGATTAAATTAAGACCGTAAACCTAATCTTCTCATTGCATCTGAATCTCATTCAGATCAATGTCCAGTAGATGGACTAAGATTAGGTCACTTCTCTACTGAGAGGAGTCAATAAAATCCAGACCTGTTTCATCACTCCCTCGGAATGGAAGCGTCATGGTTATACAATCGTTTATGATCAAATCACCCTCAGGTATTCCCAATACCTGTACATCCTGCATACTGGAAGACTCATGATCATCCTGAAGATATAGATCACTTTTACACTGTCATCTTCATGGTCTGATCACTAAGTTTCTCAATCTTGGTCCTTGGGATTTGGTATAGATCATATGCTTTCACAAAGCATATATCTTACCTTCAAATTCATGTCATACTTCTAAAGCATGACGACCATGCATGAAATTTGATCAGTCCCAATACCTCATGAGTGATCTCATGTCTCCCGGTTCACAAGTGAACCTGTATGATCCCTTTGAGAGATCGTATTACTCATATGCCCTTATATGCACACCAGCTCGCCGGTGTATAGACCTTGGTTAGGTCATCAACCTATTGGTCTGCCAAATGTACACACTTAGACATATAGCAATACATCTGTCTCTGGTCAGAGGATGTTTGACTATGATGTGAGAGTATTCATCACAGGTCTTTGGTTATCTTGATCTCGTTAAGTCAACCCATTGACTCAACTAATCTGATACCTCCGAATCACTATTCCCATGCATAGGACCTACATCAAGAGGTCGATCAGATATCAGCCTAATTAGAAAGGATTTCCATCTCCTTCTCAGGATGGAGATCACTACTTGTCAATCATTGATGATGCTTGATGAGTCCTCTATCTAACTCCTTAGATATTCATCCAATCATCAGCCTCTATGATTCAGTCAATGAATCAATAGCTGTATGTTATCAAGTTGGCCATGGTACATAACCCATATTGTACAGAGGGACCTTATAGTGCATTCATTCAATCAATTTCAGAAAGGGAGCGAAGCATAATCAATAATTGTTATTGATAAATCATTTATTACAACAACATTTATTGCAGGAATGGTTTGCCTCGGGCTCATATTGCTAACAATCTCCCACTAGCCCTCAGAACCATTCAAGAACAATCCTTAAATTCATACTCGTTACATGCTGGTCAAAACCCTTCTCTGTCAGAGGTTTGGTAAGAGGATCAGCAACGTTGTCGGCAGAGGCCACCTTGGTGATGATGATGTCACCACGTTTTTGAATCTCCCGAATGATGTGGTATTTCCTTTCTACGTGCTTGCTCTTCTGATGCCATCTGGGTTCCTTCACCTGGGGCAATGGCTCCTGTGTTATCACAGAGTAGCGGGATGAGAGTATCAGAGGAAACTACGCCAAGCTCCAGCACGAACTTGCATAACCACACCGCCTCCTTTGCAGCATCCGATATGGCAATGTATTCAGCTTATGTTGTCGAATCTGTTGTAGTGTCCTGCTTCTTGCTTGTCCAGCTCACAGCACCACCATTCAACAGGAATACAAACCCTGATGTCGACTTTCGATCATCAATATCTGATGGGAAGTCAGAATCTGTATATCCCAAGACTTGAGATCACCATCTCCATAGACCAAGATGTAATCTTGCGTCTGTCTTAGATATTTGAATATGTTGTTTACTGCATTCCGGTGTTGTTCTCCATAGCAAGATTGGTAACGACTTACCACTCCCACTGCATGGCAGATATCTGGCCTAGTACACATCATGGCATACATTAAGCTTCCTACAACTGATGCATAAGGACATCCAGCCATGGCTTTCTTTTCCTCAACAGATTGAGGAGCCATTCCTTTAGACAGGTAGATACCATGTCTTAAGGGAAGGAATCCTTTCTTGGAGCTATCCATACGGAATCGTTCAAGAGTCTTCTTAATGTATCCATGTTGTGACAATCCCAATACCCTCTTCTATCGGTTTCTGAACAACTTCAGACCCAAGATGTAAGAGGCTTCTCCAAGATCTTTCATCTCAAAGGTATGGGATAGCCAAATCTTCACATTGGTCATCATTCTTGTATCATTCCCAATGATAAGGATGTCATCTACATAAAGCACAATGAACACAATGGCGCTCCCACTATGCTTCTTGTACACACAAGGTTCATCAGGATTCTGCACAAAATCATAACTCTTTATGGTTTCGTCAAATCTGATGTTCCAGCTACGAGAAGCTTGCTTGAGCCCATAGATGGATTTCTTCAGCTTGCATACGTTGCCATCCTCAGTCATGAAGCCCTGAGGCTGCTCCATGTAGATATCCTCCTCAAGGTATCCATTGAGGAAAGCCGTCTTGACGTCCATCTGCCAGATGTCGTAGTCAAGATATGCAGCTATAGCTAGCAATGTCCTGATGGATTTAAGCATAGCTACAGGAGAGAATGTCTCATCGTAGTCGATGGCTTCTGTCTGTGTGTAGCCCTTGGCTACGAGCCGTGCCTTGAAAGTCTCTACTTTCCCATCAGGTCCCCTCTTTCTCTTGAAGATCCATTTACACCCAATGGGTTTTACCCCTTTAGGTGGATCCTCTAGTGTCCATACACCATTCTTATTCATGGAGTCAATTTTTGACTTCATTGCTAGCATCCATCTATCCATGTCATGATCCATGAGTGCTTCATCAAATGAAGTAGGATCATTGTCATTTTCACTTTACACATGGAATCCATACCTTTCAGGTGGTGCAACCACCCTCGAACTCCTTCGAAGAGGTATGGGTGTTTCATCTTTATTTACTTCTTCGGTTTCTGGTCTAGGAAGCTCAAAATCCTCAGGGGATTCTATGAGTTCCTCTACTTCACTTTTGTCTTGACCTTTAAGGAAATCATCCTCCAGAAATTTCACATCTCTAGAGACAAAAACCTTTTGGGTCTCAGGGTCATAGAGTTGGTATCCAATACCATCTCTAACATACCCAATAAAGTAACACTCACGAGTGCGAGATTCCAGCTTACTTGCATCCATGTTCTTCACATGAACCAAGTAACCCCAAACCTTTAAGTGATTAACACTAGGTTTGGTTCCATACCAGAGCTCATGAGGAGTCTTAGGTATAGATTTGCTGGGAATCTTATTCAGGATATATATTGCAGTCTCTACTGCATATCCCTAGAAACAGAGTGGTAAATGTGCTTTACTCATCATTGAACGGACCATATCCATGATGGTCCTGTTGCATCTTTCAGCAACACCATTAAGTTGGGGAGTTCCAGGAGTAGTGAGATTGGAGACAATTCCATTCTCTTTAAGGTATTCCTTGAATTCATCTGAGAAGTACTCGCCACCTCGATCAGATCGAATCCATTTAATCTTCCTATCGGTTTGGTTCTCAACCAAAGCCTTGAATTCTTTGAACTTTTCAAAGGTTTCAGATTTATGACGTAACAAGAAGACAAACCCGTATCGCGAATGGTCATCAATGAACGTTAAATAATATCGATATCCATTTCGAGTCGGGTACTGAAGGGACCACATACATCGGTATGTATTAGGTCAATAATACCTTCGTATCTAGTAACCTTGTTACTGAAAGGCATCCTAGTCATTGTACCTCGAATACAATGTTCACAGGTAGGTAAAGACTGAACCTGTAGAAAATCCAAAGGTCCATCCTTTATCAATCTATTGATCCTATTAACAGATAAATGACCAAGCCTTTGATGCCAAATCATGTTTGAATGATTTTTATTATTCCTGGATCTTTTAGGGTTTTTATTAGTGGTTGTAACATTCATGACATGCTCATTAATGCACAATTCATAGAGTCCACCAGAAGTCAAAATACCATCTGCAATATATTTATCATAATGATTTATGACTAACTTATTACAGAATAGGAATGAATATCCACTTCTAACTAGCTTAGATACAGATATCAAATTCTTCCTGACTCCAGGTACATAAAGACACTCTTTAAGTACTAGGACTACACCACTAGATATTGATAGCCGACAAGTCCTGACGGCGACTGCTGCAACACTTGCATCAGATCCCATCTGGATGACTATCTCCCCTTCTTCAAGTTTTCTAGTTTCCTGAAACAAATGCAACAAATTGCATACATGAACAGAAGCACTAGAATCAACAACTCAACTTCCTTCTCGTCCAACGAGAAAGCTGGTTTCAATGATAAAAGTAGATTTCATACCTGTTGGGGCTTTACCTTTGTCGACCGACTTCAGATAATCCAGGCAATTACGCCTCCAGTGCCCCAGCTTTTTGCAGTGGTGACAGATGTCAGTTTTCTTCGACGCCATTAGAGTGGATGCATTGGAAGATGAGACAACACTTTGTCCCTTCTTCTTTCTCTTCTGAGCCGGGTCCTTCCGAGAACCTTGCTTCCGACCGCGCTTCCCTCTAACCTGTGCAATCATTGCACTACCAGCGGGACCATCTTTCTTCATCACGTCTTCTGCATACTTTAATGCAGCAAGAAGCCCAGCATTTGTCAACTCCAGCTTGTTCATGTGGAATGACACTACAAAGTTATTGAAAGACTTGGGCAATGATAACAGAATGAAATCAGATTGCATGTCTGCATCCATGGTTGCCCCCAGAGTCTCCAGCTCCGATAAGTACCCAAACATTTTGAGCACATGTTCACAGACCGAAGTCCCTTCCTACATCTTGCAGCGAACGAGTTCTTTCATAACGTTGTACCGCTGCGTGCGGTTAATGTCACCAAACATATCTTTTAGATTCTGCATTATCTCCTGACAAGTACTCATCTCCACATGTTGTTTCTGAAGAACATTGGAGAGAGAACCCAAGATGTAGCATCTAGCCAAGACATGATCTTCATCATACTTGTCATTGTATGCTTTTTCTTCCTTTGATTTAGGGTTTTCATGCTTGTCTTCTGAGAGCACATAACTTATGCGCTCAGCCAAGAGTACAAGCTTCAAATTACGGATTCAATCCGAGAAATTTGGTCCGATCAACTGGTTGACCTCCAGAAGCCTTCTTAGTGGGTTCATGGACTTCATTTTCTGAAATTAAGAATGCACTATATTAGAACATATAATCATACATTCAATTTAATTTTATTTGATCAAGGTATTTTAAATCAAATTAGTCTTGCTATGTCAACTATGAAAGTTTATTCCCTTAATCACTTTCAAAGTAAGAGATATACTTACCGCTATATCTCAAGCAAGAACTGGGATCTCCTCTTTATCTTTGTCATATCCCAATAATATGAGAACCTATGACTCTAATAAAGAGAAGCGGGAACACATTCCGCCTTGCAAGTCCAACTTGCATTTCCCAATTCGGTCTTTAAAACCCGGGCCCATCACCCCTAAGGTGATGTTGACCAGTCATTAATTGAACCATCCATCAACAGGAATACAACTCGCTATGCGCAATCCAATATCGCCCCAATAATATGAGGACCCGATATTGGGGTTACTATGCATACGTCCTTACTCTTTAGAGAAGCGACGAGCCCGATCCAAATGGATCATATGCAGGAGCTGTCACTTCGGATAGGCATCTCCTACATATAATATCTGACGATGAAACCCTTCGCCTTGACGGGAGATCATGGATGTCACTTGTGTAATCCTCCATCTCATATTTAAATTTTAATTAATTATTATGAATCATATTCATGTAATTAATTCTTCCAAGGGAATTAACAACTCTATTCATAATAGAGTATTTTAATTGGACATAATTAATTCAATCATATTAAATTAATTATCAATTCAATTCAATCAACAAACTTGATTGTTTTACTTGAATATATATATATGGTATTATTCTCAAAGTACGTATTAATTCGAATTTTAATAATTAGAAAATACATCTTAATTTCTTCGGCATTATCAAATCCCTACCCGCTGTCATGGCCAGTACCAACGAGAGTGGGATGGACCACATACGTTGCAACCCGCTACCCCAGCGATCTCCGACTAGACACCATATCTGCCTCGGGAAAGGATAATGCCAAATAGATCAATTTGTACTTGAGATGATCATCGGTTCTTCAACCGAAATTATAACATATAATAATAATCAAAACATTTTTTATTATAAGGAAATTTGCTAGACAAATTCCCAATCCTATTCGAGCAAGGAGTTTGATGATTGTGTTTGCAATTTTGATCTAGATCAAATCTAATCAATTTATTTGTTGAGGACAAGTCAATTAAGGAAATAATCATATTCCAATATTTTTCAAATATTTTTCATAATTATTTCTTTGAAATTAACAATTAATTTCATCAATTGGCAATCACATGGTTCTTGATTAGGATTGTAATTTCAGCAGTGACCCCTACTTACTAAAATTAACATATCTCAATCATTTTAAATCCAAATTAGACAAAACCAATTTTCATACATTGCTAATTTGATTTAGGACAGAATCAAGTGATATTTCACGCATTTCGAGGCAAGTCTAAACAGTAATTAACTATTTAATCATGTTAAGATTTGCAGTTCCCGCAACAGTGCATACATGTTCATTAAAACAACCATATCTCGAGCAAACAAAATCCAAATTACGTAAACTCAGATCCTATGGTTTCCTTATTTAATGAGGAACAAAATCCAAGTATTTAATTCGTGTTTAAATAATTTAAACAGGGTCGAATTTATTCACTAAACAGAAGTGCGAAAATCAAATGCGATAAAAACTTTCGCGACCTCTACGAACCCAAGTCGTCCTAGGTTTGCGGATCGTATCAAAAAACCATCGACCTAAGGCTCTGATACCACTTGAAGGATGTGGGAAAAATCCTCAAATGCATCACGAAAGCGTGAGCGTCGTATCGAATACGGCGGAGAACGACTAGTCGTACTAGTTGTTCAGTGCAACAGAATTTAAAATTTTTCATGCGATGAAACCACATGATCCAAGAATGATTCTCGGATCGTTTCATATATAACCACAACAAGTATAATGCAATACCTCTTGAATCGTGGTTGATCGAGTCTCTACGAAAAGAGACCTCCTGTCTCAAGTCCGATTATCGGAGAAGAAGCTTGCGAGCGCGGGGATGAATCGCGTTGTCCTCGCAATCCAACAAGTTGATCCAAGCACAGTGAACTCCTGATATCGTCGTACGAGATCGAACATCTCCTTCGTGAGCTTAGCACTCCAAGAAGACGGAGAACCGTGGAACGTCGAAGCGGCGGCGCGGTGGCATATGCGACGACGGCTATCTCCCTTAGGGTTTGGTGGACGGCCACCAAAAAGGAGAGGGAGAGGGTTGGCGAGTGAGGAGAAAAGAGAGAGAGATGTGCTACCAATAGCATGTACAAGAGAGCATGGTATGCCTCTCTATTTATAGGGTTTTAGGATCCATGGATCTCAATCCATGGGACATATAAAATCAATGGATGAGATTGATTTATGTCAATCCAATGGTCAAGATTGTTGTTGGTAAAAACCAACAACTTATGATTTAATTTAGATTAAATATATTTGATAAATCAAATATACATCAATCCTAAAATTAAACCAATCAAATAAGGAGAAGATTTCAATGGAGATCATGCCACCCCAAGTAATAGGGTGGACGGCCACCAATTCCATATAGGCTTAGTAGCCGCCCACCACATACCAAGTAGGGCAATCTCATGGATTTCCATGAGATTGCATATCTCCTTGAATTTCTCCATTATTTATTCCAACAACTTTTGTTGGGATTTATTCACCAAAAATAATTCACAATTAATTTTCGGAATATCGCAATCTTTACATTGGAAAATTGTGAATCATATTCACAACCCAAAACAAAATATAATTTACATTTTCAATTAATTAGACAATGTGTATCCAATACACATTAATAATTAATTAACAAATATAAATTATAATTAACTCTCTCTAATACATTATAAATCACATTTATAGATATATTATGAATAATTGGATATTTCTATCCACATTATTCTTATCCATAATAATTAAATCACATTTAATTATATTGGATAATTCCTCATACATCATGATAATTAAATCACATTTAATTATCAATTTCTCAATGCTTAGATATTATGGAATTATTCTTGAACTGTTCAAGAACAATGCTATTTCTCCTCAGATACTTGGAGATAAGGACAGGGCGATTGTATTGTTCCACGTATAGTGACTTGGATATTGAGATCACATCTCAAATCCAGATCCCATGGACCTCTCATAAATGCTTGATTAAATCAAGACCGTAAACCTAATCTTATCATTGCATCTGAATCGCATTCAGATCAATGTCCAGTACATGGACTAAGATTAGGTCACTTCTCTGCTGAGAGGAGTCACTAAAATCCAGACCTGTTTCATCACTCCCTCGGAATGGAAGCGTCATGGTTATACAATTGTTTATGATCAAATCACCCTCAGGTATTCCCAATACATGTACATCTTGCATACTAGAAGACTCATGATCATCCTGAAGATATAGATCACTTTTACACTGTCATCTTCATGGTCTGATCACTAAGTTTCTCAATCTTGGTCCTTGGGATTCGGTATAGATCATATGCTTTCACAAAGCATATATCTTACCTTCAAATTCATATCATGCTTCTAAAGCATGACGATCATGAATGGAATTTGATCAGTCCCAATACCTCATCAGTGAGCTCATGTCTCCCGGTTCATAAGTGAACCTGTATGATCCCTTTGAGATATCGTATTACTCATATGCCCTTATATGCACACCAGCTCGTCGGTGTATAGACCTTGGTTTGGTCACCAACCTATTGGTCTGCCAAATGTACACACTTAGACATATAGCAATACATCTGTCTCTGGTCAGAGGATGTTTGCCTGTGATATGTTACCGTATTCATCACAGGTCTTTGGTTATCTCGATCTCGTTAAGTCAACCCATTGACTCAACTAATCTGATACCTCCGAATCATTATTCCCATGCAGAGGACCTGCATCAAGAGGTTGATCAGATATCATCCTAATGAGAAAGGATTGCCATCTCCTTCTCAGGCTAGAGATCACTACTTGTCAATCATTGATGATGCTTGATGAGTCCTCTATCTAACTCCTTAGATATTCATCCAAGCATCAGCCACTATGATTCAATCAATGAATCAATAGCTGTATGATTATCAAGTTGGCCATGGTACATAACCCATATTGTACAGAGGGACCTTATAGTGCATTCATTCAATCAATTTCAGAAAGGGAGTGAAGCATAATCAATAACTTTTATTGATAAATCATTTATTACAATAACATTTATTGCAGGAATGGTTCGCCTCGGGCTCACATTGCTAACAGTCCTATGTCCTTCATTATTATGTATTCCAGTTGTTGCCTCCACCTAATGACGTGTAGGTTGGATTCCTATAAAGATGATGCAATGCTGTTGGTGCCTCCGCCATGCTACTGTTCCCTTGAAATGTTCATGAAGAAAACCCGTACTACCAACTTCCAGATCGTCTTGAAGAATAGCAGCTCCTCTCCAACCACCAACGCCCTCAAGCACGAAAGCCTCATGTCACCGACGATGTCTAGCTAGACAACTTAAGGTATGTTTATAGTCGTGGCCTTTCACTCTCCCGTCGATCACCCGATTTGACACTTACTTGCACGTTACCATTGCAGTTCCGCTCTAAGAATATGAGCTCCTCTCCAACCATGTCAACGTCTGCATCAAGATAGAAGCATGTACCTCCATGGACAACTCTGATACCTCTGATTCCAAACCTTACCATGCATCTGAGCCCAACAGCCTCCAGGGTATATTTACTGTCTTTATCTTGCACATATTTGAGAACCATTGTGATGAGTGCAGATAAAGAAAAAAAGATATGAATGTCCACTCCTACATGGGCAATATCTTACAGCTGAACAATATCTTACACCTTCTTACAGCTGCAGTAGATTGCATCTATAATTATATTGTATTTACTCCAATAATATCCAAACATTGACAATGATGTTCACGCATCTATGAATCTCGCATCCTTTATTTATTGCAAATGAAGTTGCACTGTCATCATAAATACTTATGTTTTTCTCAGATCAATAATAAAATTTTATTTGTTTCAAGTGAAGCATCAAGTGAAGCACCGTCGTCATAAATGCCTTTTTTTATATAAATAATAAAAATTCTAACTATTGCAAGTGAAGTTGAACTCTCATCATAAATGCATGTGCTTTTCTTAGATCAACAATAAAAATTTTAACCATTTGTAAGTGGGCAGATTATATTTTCAATCAGTTTTCCACTGAAGAATGAATATACATTAATCTTTCGAAGAAAAATTTGGACCTTTTACAATAATAGATATACGTCTCTCGATAAATTTCATAATGAATAGAAATGTGACATGGAGATTCCCATTCCGAGGGATGTTTGATTTGTTATTGTATTTCATTACAAGTTGATCTTATTCATATGTTTACTATTTTTTGACACTTTTACTCACAAGGGAAATAGTTGTTTGATTTTGTTCAATAGATTACCTGGATTGTTTTCAAGAATATGACTTATGATGTTCCATTGTTTGTGCAACTTTGGGTACTTGATTAACTAAAGTTTTTTTCGTGAAATCTTATATGTACATTACTCTCTTAGTTGTTCCTTACTATTGGTTTCCAAGGATCAAACTCTACTAGACTAGGATGGCGTTATGTTAAATTCCAAACAAAAGATGCTTCTTTTACGTTTTTACTAACCTTGAAAAAAAGAAGATGAAGATTGACTGGATTATTGTTATACACTTTAGACAAGCCATCATTCTTAGATGGTTGGCATGTAGTTGTTGAAAATGATTTCACGGGGTAAATTTACTTGGTTTGTATTTAAAACGCCAAAAGCAAGTTGAGTCATTTTTTATCATCAGAACAAGAGAATTCATAAGAAAAAACTTCAAGTTGTTGTCATCTTTATTGAAAATTATGCAGAGGTCTTGTGGTTGCCGCAAGACATAAAAGGTGAGTGTTTGGTCGTCAATAGGGGAGTTCAAGGAGGATGATGATGCTTCGTTGGTAGCCACGACAATGTAGGGGAACTATTGATACCGATTATTACCCATTCATACTATATAACTGCTTCTTACACAGAAGCTAAGCAACAAAAATATAAGCATTCTTTGTAACTAAGAGTTTAGGATAATTAACTTTAAAAGTAATATAAGGAACCGAATCAAATAAGATGACTTAATGTAATATTTGGCATCATATCATAATTTCCATACATTAAATGGTACATAGAAACACTTTTATTCCATGTCTAAATACGTATAAACATATTACGCATATAAAATATACATTTTCACTTCTTAGGATAAAATATATGGATATTTCTATTTATTATTTTGTGAATATTTTTATAGTGTTTTTATATGAACTTTTTAATGTTCATAATTTAAAACCAAAGTAGACTCATAGCTATAGTCAAATACAAGTATATTTTAATATATATTTTATTGTATCCATATTGTATTATCTCATATTCAAAATTTAAAATTCATATCAATTCGAACATACAATTGAATAAGAAGTTATTTGTATACATTTCAATAATGCACATCTTCAATTAAATATAGATAATTATTTTTATTACGAATGCATTTGCAGATAAGGGTATTCGTTTTTATTTTACTGCAAATATGGATCTGATTAAGGACACATATTTTTCTTTTTTATAGTTATCAATACATGTATGCTTATCATGATCATTTTATTATGCTATAGATATAGGATATGGTTGTATAATTCTCTTGCACGCACTTCCGGATTGAATTGGATAGATTTACAAAATAAGGCACACAATATATCTCGATATGTCGACATAGGAAGGGGTAAAATATAATTCCACCTTTAGTATTTTTTGATAAAATGAATAGATAGTTTAATGATATAAGGGACCACAGTTACAAACATTTTTTTATTTTATAACATACGAATATAACAGATATCTTTTGGTATGGTTTTTAATTTATAAAAATTTAAGAAATACATTTATTTTTTAAAAGTGATTTAATATAGTATATCAATATGAAAAAAATCGAGGATAATATTGAATCTCCATGCAAATGATTCATTTCCAAGTACCTGAATATGAAAAGAAACGATGGTAAGTATTAATCAAGGGTACTTTGCTTAAATATGGAATTAATCAAAGATGGAATCTAAATTATTTATATGCATATACACATTCCAAAAAATGTACTTTACCATATCAGATATACACGATATTATTGTTGATGAATAACCACTCATTGTTGTTACAAGTAAGGAAGGATCTCAACAAAATAAAACAATAGTCACCATCATTAATGAAAGGTACGCCTCTTTTTCAACAACTTCATTTAATGCTTGACTTATAACATTTTTTAATTTTCTATACATTGAATCTAGGGTTGGAATCATAATATGGGGTAAGTTAGCAAAGGATTTACTTGATGAGCTTCAACCCACTTCAAGGAGAAATAGCATCTTACTCGCAAAACATTTGTTGGTTTCCACGTATCAAGGTAAAAACATTACTTTTCGATTTTAACTGTTATAATAAACTCATTCATTGAGAAAGAGTAAACTACATTTCCGTTATCACATGGTTTTATACATTATCAACTACTGGTTTCTCCATACTTCAACTAAACCCTCCAACACCAACACAAACATCAAGACTTATCTCCTGGTTCAAATACTTGACATAGAGACCATTCCACCTGTACATTACATTTCAACATGACCTACCATATTCATACATTTATTTAAATTTCTTATAGGTTTAATACAAAAAAAGATCAAAAGAAATATCTACTTCCAATGACTCCTTCAGAAAAGATTGGGGCGATTGAAGTTCATACATCTACACTTGCTGACATTTTAAAAGCATGTCAAACCTCAACATCAAAGGTATTATTGACCTTTACAATTATTTCTTCAGTACTAGTAACTCATTTCATATCTACTATTTCCTCATATAATTTATAACTCTACACATCATTAATATTCAAGCAATGACTTATGCAATAAAATCAACTATTCAAACAATATTCACAAACACAAAATTATGGTATGAATGTCACGGCTTATGCTTCAACACTGATAGATTAGATGAAGAGGGGAATTGTGTCAATTGTAGAGCACAAAAGCCACAATGTTACTCTCGGTAAATTATTTTTTGAGTTTCACATCTCCATTTACATATAGCTCTCCTCCAAATACCAACTCCACACAAAAAAACAGAATGAAAACTACAACTACAATAGTGGACTGCGATACTCGTATACGTATCACAACATTCGCAAATGCCGTAAAGGTTCTTCAAATAACCATCGTTGAACTGCAACAAATGCTTGAGAAGATATGATAATAGCATCATATAGTCCTCATTCATTTTCAAAAGTATGACTAATGAAATATGTATTACACAGAATCCTTCACCATCTATAGTACAAAAAAATGTTGCCTTGTGTGTACAAAAAGAGCACATCTTCCAAATATGTGTAACTAAAAAGAACTTGCGTGATGTGCAAAGAGGAGAATCCACTGCCAGCAATGCCAAGGATCACACCCATAACACATTTCACGAAAAAGTTTTAGGTATTAGTTAACCACAACATACCACAATTCTGACATATACTTATTGCAATTAAATTTTACATTAACCTATTATTCGTTGATGTCTTCTTTGCAGGTCTTGAATGATAACTTGAAGAATCCACAAGACATCATCAATACTACTAAATGACAACAACTTTTGTATGTATGACAATATAAATATCGAACCGTCACAAACTATACTTATAGTTGTTTCATGTTCCCTTTTGTCATCATAAAGTACAATTTAGTAGAATACAAACACTCTGGCTGTTACATTTGATTTGTTTAAATTCATGTTATAATTTTCAATTTCCACCCAAGCATTTACTTATTATCATCTTACGTTAAAAAACTACATGGCATAAGCATATGAATGTATTGATTTTTAAGATTCACATGTAGGAATAAATATGAAAAGTCCTAGATATCAATAACGGATAAGGATAATTACAAATATCAGCTTTCTTATGGAGATCAATATTATTGAAAGACTTTCTTCCATCTCCATTTTTCATTCCATGTGTTGCATACCATTGAACCATACATAGGATTTAGTCTCCATATCTGCATTGCCTTACAATCTTAAAATCTAATATAAATGACTTTGTTTATTCTTCTGTATGAGAATACAAATAAAGATTCAAGATACATATATGAATATCAATGCCCAACACAAACAAGCATATACATAATTTGCCTCCTTAGTAATTGAAGGTTCCAACATAATAACATTTATGTGTCAACTTTACCATTTGAGGTCATAACCAAATTAAATAGTTGTTGGAATCTTAGGCGGATTTCATCATGCATCTGTCAGGCCGGGGGGAAAGAGGACTAGGTCAATTCCCCTTCTTCGCAAAATATTCCCTCTCCCTCTTCTTTGTCATATTATATTAGTTGATTCTCACTTGATTTTGATACTAGTCTCGAAGTTGTTCAGCAATCCGAAGCAAGGGAATGGTTACGCCTTGAAAAGGCACGACAAACAATCCCACTTAACTAGATTTTCAGAAAATCAAGACAAATCAAAGACCATTATCTATCCACGTTTGATAAGAATCTTCTCAGAAAAGATCGAAATTAACTATGCCAATGAAAACATTGTTATCCCCGCCCTATTAAAATTATTACTCCAAGTCTTAAAAATGAATATTAATGGACATGAACTGATGTGGGTTGTGATCAAGGTTTCGGATTTTCCAGATGCTACATTATACAAAAAGATGGAGGCTTCATATTGCCTCCTCTTGTTGTTCTCGACGATCTTTAGGTTCACAACAACTTTTTCATTACCTTGGAGATAGAGTGTCAAAATATATAGAGGTTGTTGGAGACATATCAGATAAAACTTGAATATAGTTTGCTCTAATAGGGTTGATGAAACATTTCGAATTTTTACAACATGTCCCATGCAATAGCATGTCCATGCAACGCACAAGCTCTCCTCTAGTGTACTCTAATTATGTATAAATTCTTCAAAATTCTTTGTATATATGCTTAATAAATTGGTTTGAAAATATTTTACAAAATGATTTGAAAATGGCTGGAAAACTTCCTAAAAAATTATTTAAAAACGATTTGGAAAACTTTTGTAAAACATCTCCAAATTTTTTGAAAAATATGTTGTAAATGTTTGCAAAAATTTGCTTTACTTGTTTAAATAAAATTTTTAAAAATCTAGTTTGCAAACCATTTGGAAAATGGTTGTAAAAATATTTTGAAAAAAGGATTTTTGCCCAGCAGACCCTATAAACGTTTTAAAATGCCTCCACGACCTTTTACGCAACGTAATTACCTCATCGACCATGTAAATTACCCCAAGAACCTCCACGGGCTTAAAATATATCACCCGGAGGGTTCATGGGGTAAGAGTTGGCAAGTTTACGGGGTCGAGGGGGGAATTAGGTTGTTTCAAAGGTCGTAGAGGTGATTGGCAAAGTTTATAGGATATGCCGGGTAAAAATCCCTTTGAAATATCTTTGCAAAATGATTTTCAAAGTTTGTAAATGATTGTAGAATGTTTGTCAAATTACTTACAAAAATAAGATTTCAAAAATATTTGCAGAAATGATTTCAAACTATTTTGAGAACCTTATGCAGAATCATAACGAATAAAATACTATATTAATACATGAATACGTTCATATATATATATATATATAAATACACACACACATACACACACATACACACACATACACATAATATCTGCAGGTAACAACTAACTTCTGCAAATTACTAGTGTAAACTCCTCATCCAATGCTTGTAAATAAGCTATATGCTTCTTTCACTAACCTTTGTGAAAACCCCCAAAAATTTTGAAAATTTCAAAAACCTATAGAAATTTACAAAATATTTTTGAAAATTGCATAAAAATCTGCAAACCTTTTTAAAAAATTCATAAAAAGGTCAAAATCAGAAAATGATTTCATAAAAAGATTTGCTTGCATTATACATAACAATTGCATTTTTCGGAATGTTCGAGTAATTGAACAAGTCTAAATAAAGTCTAAAGATTGGATCTTGGTCTAGACCTCAATCCACCAAATTTCAGAGGAACCCATTAAGGACTGGAATTAAGATGCTTCTTGTCACCTTGACTTCATTCTTTAGATTTCATGACACTATGTTCATGAGTCGATTCAATGTGTCTAACTAGACATGCCATCCATATGACTCTTGAGACAGTGGCTTGACTAGAAACCTTGCACGTCACACTTATCTCAACCCAGATGGATTGTTGAAAGATCTTTGAGCCTAAGTCGTGACGATACTAGACCGCTTCATCAAGTGAGGCTCAGGAACCACTCTTTGGGACTGCCAAAATCAATACTTCATCCCACTTCCTTTGGTAGCATGGATATCTAAATACTGGAGATTGGATTGCAATAATGCTTCGGATGAGGAATGGTCTGCTAGCACAATTTTTTCCAAGACCCCAAAACATGGTCGGACCAAAAGAGTCTATATCTGTCGGGGCAAAACAAGAACGTAGAGCAATGCAACTCAAGAAAATATTCAAAAAAAGCCTATACCAAAAATTCCACAAAAATATTGAGCTTTCAGAAAAAGCATGCTACTTGGTGAAGACTCGGTTACACTGGCCGAGCTTCACAAGGAAATGAGACTACACTAGTCCATTTCCACTTCTTTTCCTGTTCTTCTAGCTTCTTCCCATGTTGGTTGTGAACTAGCACACACTTGACCTTAGAAGGAAATATCTGTCTCTTCGAATACGAGTTGCGAGAGGAGGAGACTCCTCGATAGTTCAGTGGTTTGTCTAGGAAGAGTTAACACAATTCACTCAAATGGTTCTTGTCATTTCAAGGTTGCGAGATTATGCGACTGAAAGGATGGTGTTGACTTGGCTATGAATTGAACTGTATAATAGGATTATGGAGCCTAATGTTGTTGTCTCACACTTCATAACCTTGATGTGTTTCCAAACACACTAAGAATCCAAAGGTCTTAATTGACCTCCAAACAATGATTTTATAAAGACAAGTTTAGAAGTCCAAAATTATTCCAAGTTCTTTCCTTTTCTTTTCTTTATTTTCTTTCTCTACACTCATTAATGTAAGTGTTTTCTAGGGACTAGAAAAGGCAAGTATAGGGGGTGATGAATCTCCATTTCATCACCTTTATTCTGTCATTTAGGCCTTAAATCCCTAACTAAATGCATGCATATAGTATTATTTTGTACAAATTAACACTCAATAAATGACAATATTGTATAAAATATTATATTTAATTCTAAAATAAAAGAATAAAGGAAAGAAAAGAAAAAGAATTAAGTTTCAAAGATAGTGAATGACCCTAGACCCTGAGAACCATTCATCATGATGACTTAGTCAACAAGGAATAGAGTAGGTGGAGATAGGGCAGACTAATTGTATAGAAAACACCATTAAAACCTAGTTTATATTCATTAATAAATGTATTTTGGGTCCTATTTTATTCTTTATTATTTATACCTCAAACAAAGAAACCCTCAACATGAAAGTTTTAAATAAAAATATAAAGAAAAATACAAAATTTATTTCACTCAAAAATAATGCACAATGTACGTGGGACACATAGAATAAAAAACCGTAAAGAAAACTTCATAGACCTGTATCTCGTCCATATAAACTCAAAAATGACCAAACTCGCGTTTATTGTTCATAAAATTAAATTATCTATTTAACGAAGGTGTTTCATTTAATTTGGAGTTGAGATGTAAAAGTTGATTTTTGGATCCATATTGCACTATATGCATGCATATAATTTTCAATTTGTTCTTTATATTTTTCACATTTCATATATTTTTACATATGTGTAAATATTATACAAAACATACTTTCACAATAAACATAGAATAAATCTATTTGAAACTTATTAAAATAAATAATGTATCCTAATATATAGGTAAACTATACCTATAATATATACATCCCTATTTATTTAAGTATATAAATTAAATTAGGAAAATGCAATAAAAATATGTACTTAAATAAGTTATAAATATATAAAATATGAAAAATACAATAATCAAATACCAAATATCAAATAAAAAAATGTAAATATTAACATCTAATAAATTACCATGTAAAAATAAATAAAAATCATGATAAAATACTACATAAAATAACAAACACTTTTTATGTTTTGACCTAAAATTAATAAAATCATTTATTATTATATATCTAATTAATAAGAGATTTAACTCTTCGATGTTCTTGATTGGTCCACATGGACCAATCATGGAGATTCCTTTATTGACCCCCGGTCAACTCTTCTTCCCAAACCACCTACCATGTTAGAGTGATGGAACCCCCGTCTTCTTCCCTTTTTCTGGATGTCAAATAACTCATATTGACTTAATTTTTCACGCAAGCGCAGCTCTGATCGTCCCCAATACATGCCTAATCCCTCTACCCTGTGTACATAGTCTCGATCGATCCTAAACCCTAGGTCAATAAGGTCCCTCCTCTTTATATATATATATAAAGGTCCTCCGCCCATTTCTCGCTTTGATCCCTCTTCCTGTTTTGTAACCCCAAAGGAGCATCGGGTGTGAGTTTTGGGTGACATCTGAGCCTCCCCGACCCGTCGGTGTAGAGAAGGAGCAACTAGAGGTGGTTCAGAATCTTCGAGTTTCGCAGGTCCGACGAGGGTTTCCTGCTTCCCGTTTTATGCAGGTATGAGCTGATAATCTAGGTCTATTTCGTAGCTTTTAGTCCCAGTAGGGTAATGTAGTTTTCAATTCGATCGATTAGCTTGTAGGTTAGTGTAATTTTGAGTTTTAGATTTGTTGGAGCCTTGAGCTCCAGCTTGAAATCCACCTGTCCTCGATCGTTTTTCGACTCATCTCCACCCCATCTTCGAACCTCATTACGTTCTTCACATTTCCCCCATCTTTTCATCTCCGATTCAGCAAGAACCATGATCTTTCCTATATCGTCCACTGGAGCTCTTCGCCCCCATTAATTCCCCTGTGTTACAAGCTTCATCTCCGGTCGAGCATCTTCGCCTTGAATGTGGGAGTCTTTTTGTGCAGGAATAGAGCCTTGATGAGCCATCTGGAGTGAGGATCGAAGCCAATTCGAAGCTCCAGGTGCTTCCTAGCTCCAGGTCCCCTCCGATGGGGACCAGACCTGTTTGACCCCCCTGCTGAAACGACGCCGCCCCAGGAAGCTAACGCGACTGACAGCGAGGTGTTTGGTGACTGGAGGATGAAGAACTTGATGATCGAAACTCGGCTCAGCCGTGTTCTTGATGTGTTCTTCCAGATACCTCAAGAGTCGTCCGATCAAGCCATAACTCCAGATCCATCCTCCATTGTTGGTTATAACCGAACCATCGTCCTTTAAGATCCGCCTGATCATCCACGTGGCGCACGTAGAATCGCCCGATTCGTGCCTCTGAGGGGTAAATTAATTAGTAACCCCTCCCTTTTTGTATTTTCCAAGCAGTCATGTAAATATTAAATTAAGTGTAAATATTCATAGAAAATTTGCATCGAACCCCCGCTCCTTATTGAATATTGCATTGAGGTACATGTTAGGTCACCTCATGTATAGACCCATATGAGGCGGACATTTTGCATAAAAGCCCTTCTAACTTTTGCTATTTCATTTTAGTTTATTAAATTGTAATAGTAGTGTAATATTTTAGGGTTATTGCACAGAACACCTTGGACTATATTTTTATTGCAGAAATACCTCTGTTGGGCTTGTAATTATTTATTTACTTTTCTAGTTTTATTAAGTAGCTCCACTGACTCATTAATTTTGGAAAAAATAGTGTAGATGCATTGTGTTTGCTCGTTCATGTTAGTATTTTTATTTAACATTTTACTGCATCTTTTCATTTATTAAAAATCAAATAGGAACTATTTATCCTCTGTTTAGATATAGAAATATAAAAAATTATAAAATCTATCTTAATGATAAAATAAAAATCAGAGCATATATATTACTATATATTATAGCTTCCGATAAAAATCACAAATACAAAAGAAAAACACTAAAAGTTGAAAAACCCTAAAAACTCTATAAAAATTAGTAAAAATTCTATAAAAATTTAAAAAATACTTGTCTATTTCTTATTTTTATTATAGTTTATACAAAAAATATTTTTGGGAATTTTTGGACTTATTATCCATTTTTAAATCTCAAAATAATTCGGCCTAATATAAATCACTATTTTAACATTTTAAATCAATTAAAAATACCTAAAATTAGCAAAAATCATAAGAAAAACCAAAAAATTGAAAAAATTGAAGAACACAAAAATATTTTATTTTATAATCTTTAACTATATGTAGTTATATCTAAAAATCCAAGACCTTATATATACTATATAGACTTATATTACCTATATACAATTGGAACCCTCAAAAATTAAAAAGGACCATTCTTGTTTATATTTCCTATATTTTTATATTTATTATATATATCTCATATATATAGTACATATAGGGTTAAATGGGGTTGCCCTCGTCCTATGGGTGTTTTTTTATTTTTTTCAAAAATATCACCATGTATATTCATCTATATATCCCTCATATATGTTATTCGAATTTCGTCAGATTCAGAGACTCCTATGACCTCCATCTAGAACGGGTCAATTACAAGAATGTTTAGACCATTAAAATTAACTGTTCTAAATGGATATTTCTGACGAAATTCGAATGACATATAGGAGGGGTATATATATGAATATATATGGTGATATTTTGGAAAAAAATAAAAAAATGTGAAAAAATGGTGTGGGAGCAGCCCCATCCTCCTGCTCCAAGTAGCTTCTTCCCTGTTGTGATGCTGCCACAAGACCTTGATCATGGAAACTGTCCATTTGCTAGTAGTCTGAGCTGGTGTTCTCTTTGATCTACGATCCTTACCAGCCTCTCTTCGTAAGTTAGATTGGGCTGAATATCTGGAACTTCATGCTCGATAACATGCAAAGGATCCGTATTGTACTTCCTCATCATAAAAAGATGGAATACATCATGCAGATGTTCCATATATATTTATAATTTCACATATAGATAAATATACACACATATATATTATATATCTAAAAGAGAAAAAGAAACAGAATAGAAATTAAAAAATATAAAATATAAAAATCACAAATAAATAAATATTATTAAAAATTCACAAAAAGTAAAAAAGCAGAAAAGGGCAAACATATTTATCTTTTGATTTTTACTAATTAAGAATAAATACACTATCCACATTGCTCTATGTGGTTCGACACTCTACACACTTATACATTATACACATATATTTTGTAGAGTTAAAATAAAAATAAATTTTGTTCACACATTTGCATTGAATTATCATACATTGTGGGTTGATTTTTGCTTGATTGATCGTTGACATTCCGAGTACCGCGAGAGTGGTCGATATAACGATTGTCGGACCAGGCTTGTTGGACACCACATGCCCTCCAAGATCAGTTACTAGGAACCCCTCTTTAGTCCGATCAACAATGCTTGAGGAGAATTATTAGGCTGGGGCCGGGTTAGGCCGGATCAAGCCCAACGCTTGATCCATCCTATACCAAAGTATGAATAAACGGATACTGTAGTGAATCAGACTCTCGATCATAGTGGATGTAAAAAAGTTACCGTAGAAATATTCATAATGTCTCAATCGAATACTCTTAGATAAAATATATTCATAATGTTCCAATTGAACACTCTTACAACAAAAAATATTCATAATTATTCAATTGAACAATCATACAATAAAACATGAATAAACCACTACGATAATAAATCACACACTCGAGCCCGCATGTATGTGTACATAAATAATCTCGTCGTAAAACTCATTAATAATGTTTCAATTGAACACCTTGGCAAAAAATGAACAAGCAGATACGGTGATAATTCGGATACGAGGCTACATGTTTGCAGATATAAATAATTTTACCGTGAAAATCATGTTTCAATTGAATATTTTTGCCATAAATTATGAATAAATGAATACGGTAATAAATTAATTGAGCACTCAAGCATACATATCCACGGATATATAAATATTTTTATAATGTTTCGATTGAATACTCCTATAATTTAACCTATTTTCTAATGTACAATTAATTTCCTTGTAAATAGGGACGTAAGTAATCGATCACATGCGCATTTTTATTTTTGATTTTTCATGTATATCTCCATCACATCTTCGACATTTTTAAAAACTACCTAATAATACAAGAATATGATGGTTGATTTTATAAACCACTTGCTCGACTTAATGGTATGTTATTCCTATAAAGGTAAATAGATTGATGATGTAGGGATCATTTTTTCTTGGAAAAAATATTTCATGGGTACATATGGGTACACGTTATCCATTCAAATGAAGCAGGTACCCATTAGATACGGATATCCATTAGAACGAGTCAGGTAGACCCATAACCCGATAATAATGGGACGGATGAGTCAACGTGCTAACGGATCGGGTACCCGTCCCGTGAACACCCTAGGCAACATCGTATCAAAATTATAAATATCAATTTAGTCGATTTATATTAATTCATAGCTGTGAAATGAGAAGCATCTATTACATGAAGTGAAGGAAAACTATATATGCATATATCTTGTTGATCCACGACTGGAAAAATAATACTTATCCTATGCAAAAAATAATTGTTAACTAAAAGATGAGAAGGTCTCAACATAAGATTAGTTGGTTTCTTATCAAACAACCCCATTTGTTTTCCACGCTCTTTATGGAATACTAAATTTAGATGTTGGATTAACTTTAGTTATCTAACATTCTACCACTGTTATTATTTTTATATCGAAGCAAACCAAAATCAATTAACTCCAACACCGGTAACAATCTTTACAAGAAATAGACGGCATATATATACATGCGCACCTAATAAAACATACTAATTAACTATAGCGACTAAAAGGAGAAGAGTTTGTATAAACATGTTATACAACCTAATATGCAATAATATTATTACATTAACCATAAAGAGGTATCTGAATTGGAAATTGAAGCAAACAATGGTCTATTTAAAAAATAAACTTCCACATTGCAATTCCAGAGAATAAATATCAACGTAAATGCTATAACTACGAGGCATATCCCATGTTGTTAACAAAGATCAACCAATAGAGCAAGAGACCATGTGAATATTTCATTAAATAATCAAACAAAAGAGAGGCATAATCTTGTGCAACAGATTATTCCAGAAACTGTATCAATATCTTATATGCTACACATTCAACTTACATAGTAAGTACATCTTGATTTTGTTTGGACAAAAGATTATTGAAAATACTATGTTATAGCTTAAATTGACAAGCATTTATGCTAACCTCAAGCTGGGATTTTGAGAAAGATAATGAGCTAATTCAATCTCATGAACCAAGGTCAAGTCAACTTGATGAAAGGCTCACAGGTTGTCGAGGGATCAACACAGGCCAAGTTCGAACAAGCTAATGTGAGGATAAGCTCAGATCTTTCAGCGTAACTAATATGCAATTCTCTTGTACACCAAGCAATTCTTAGATCATTAACATGAACAACAGAAAAGTTGTATGCTATTTATAAAAGAAACTTGCTTTAGTCGTTAAGTTCAGCTTTCGAGATTAAAAAAATTCAAGCAAATTTCTACTACCATCTGTTCACTGAATTCCAGACTAATATTTTATATAATAATATACTTTTTATCGCTTCTGAAGTTCTCAAATGGCATTCCTGGGCTACAACATCATTACTTCTGTGGTTTTAGATACGTATTCATCTGTAGAGCTGTTGCAATGAGTCCAAATATTACATGAAGGTGAAAAATTACCACTTCTCTCTCTTGCAAAGAAATTCCAATGCGATTTCCTTGATCATGCAATACTCAGTTTCTGTGGGTTTCTCTGTGCCCTCGCGGCCAACAAGCTATAGTCCTGAAAAATACAAGATAGAAGATAGCGAAGAAATGTCAAAAAAGTGCTCCATGATAGTGTCCATGCACAGGCATGAAAAAAGATGGTAATATTGTGCAAACTATTTGGGAAAAAAATCAATCAATTTGCATATTGAAAGTATCATTCCATCGGGTGGATCGCCTGCTGTGGTTGGACGTTAGCAGGCAGTGTTGTGCCCTTGCAGCTATCCAATGGCAATCGTATTGAGCGGTGATCGTGGACACTCGCCATTGGAGGGCTTGCAAGGGCACATCATTGCCTGATGTGGCCCAACCACATAGACAATCCATTGGCATTCCATGGCATAAGTCAGATCCCGAAAGTAAAAAATGGTCTAAAAGAAGTGTCGCAAATAGACATTGCATCGGTGTATCTTCATCTTATTCTACATCATACAGAGACAACAATTGAAGTCTTTAACTGTTTTAACCGTTCTCTCTTTTATTTCTTCTATTTTCAGGTACACGTAAAACTCTACCACTGATTCTATGTAAATTGAGGTTAAGGTTTCTTGAGAGCATAAGTTTCTAAATACAACAACAAAACCTTTTCGACAATAAGTAGAGTCAGCTACGTGGATTCTTTGCCTCCATTCAGATCTATCTTGGGTCATTCTCGGGCTTAGATCCAAATAATTAAGATCCATTTGGATAGTCTCCTTCCAATACTTCTTGAGCCTTCGTCTCCCTCTCTTAGCCGACTCAACATCCCAAATATTGCATCTTCTAATTGGTGCATCGGTCAATCTCCTTTCCAAATGGCCAAACCATATTAAGTGGTTTTCTCTCATCTTATCCTCTACCGGCACTACACGAATTTTCCTTCTGATCATGTCATTCCAAATCAGATCTTTTCATGTGAAGTCTTCTAAAGTTTACTCCATGAGACCTGCAATGCATGTCAAAGGATCCCACATTCTCTCCACCATTGTTGTTGTGTAGGTTTTTCAGAATCCTTCATGTTTGCATGTTTACGAGTGCATAAAGATCATTGAACACACCAAGGATTTGATCCTTCCTCTTTAGAGTAAGACCCATAGCTTCTTAGAAAAATCGTCAATAAAGTAAAAAATAAAGTGCACCACCAAGAGAGTTAACCTTCAGATGAAGACATAAATCTCTGTGAACCAACTCCAATACTAGTGCCTTTATGGAGGGTAAGTAACTCTTGAGTGTAACTCTATTACTTTTTGACCAAATAATGAGTGCATTGATCAATCTTTTCTTTCTTCATGCCTGAAAGAAGATTCCTCCTGATCAAGGTGTAGTTTCCATTTTCGCTTATATGGTTAATACTCCTATGACACAACTCAATTAAATAGTTCTCATGGGTCGCATGAATTGTAATCTTCGAAATAGATGATTGTATAACAAAAAAGTGATTGTTGTACTTCTTCCCTTGAAGCACAAGCAAATTACCTTGGTAAGCTTATGTTACTCGCCATCAAATATGTTGCAATCGACTTCATCAGCAATCTTTCTTGCGGATATAAGTTCATATGCATATCAACAACATTCCTCACATATTTTAGCTCAAAAGGATTCCAACAGCTAATTACAGAATGACACCACTCTCACCAATAACATTAAAAATAGAATCATTACTCATTTTAGGAATGTTAAAATTATCATAAGCATAAAATGTGAAAATTTTCCTATTCGAGGTCACATGTAGGGATGGCCCACTGTCAACTAGCTAACAAGTATCATCTCCAGTAACATTCACCATATCCGTATTAGACGGAATAAGCAAATCATGCTAAAAAATGCCAATGTCATTTTTTTATTCTTCTTTTCTCCACTCTTTTCGTCCTTTGAGTTGGAAGTGATATTTTTTGATGTGGCGTTTTTAGTTACAATGGTGACACTCTGAATCGTTGTACTTGGACCTAGACTAGCTTCTATTTTCATCTCTTTCTTTATCAAGCTGAATTTTATTCTCCCTTTTGTTTCATGTGACCAAAATCTATGATTGTGATTAAGAAGAATCTTGAGATTTTCTTCTCATCTCTTCAATCAAGAGACCAGTCTTGACAATCTCGAAGGATACAACTCCATTAGGTGGGGAGTTAGTGAAAAGTTCAAATTGCCTCCATCACACTGTCTAAAAGAGTAGCGAGTAGCATCAGGCAATGATATCCTTACGCCACCACTAACTCTTTACATGAAGGGTGAGCCTCCCTCTCGTCAGCCCGTATCATCGCATGCCATCGTGGGGTTTCCCTAAAGGTTGTACGGCAAACCCCCAGCCTTGCACCAGCCTTCTACACCGCCTATCATGCCATGACGAGTCCCCCAGCCACATCACATGCCATCTAGCAGCGGCCCACATATCCTGCTCCACCGCCTCTCCATCGAGGGCTGCCTACTTGTTGTCCAGGAGCCTCGTGTGATTTTCGATAGTTTGATTTTGGACCGCTAATCCTCAAAAAGGTCTCGCAACGACATGATTTTGGGGATTTCCAGTAAATTTAAACCACAGGCGACAATCGTATACCCTAGAGCGCGATCTTGGTTGATGGGAATGGTTATGGTTATGGCATGAGTCTGCACACAACATATTCCACATATGTTTGTATAACTCATTCAAATCAGTCTACAACCCCAATCGAATTCCTTTTCAGTCCTCTTATCATCATGTCAGAAAACAAAGGTGATACTATTTTTCGTCTGGTGCCTTCAAAGGTCCGGCTCCCAAGGTCAAGATGAACGAGACAAACTATGAGTTATGGTTGATGTAGTTTTTGACCCTGACGCAGTACAATAAGAAGGAGAACATTCTGACACAACCTGAGCGATTGGATAAGACTGGGCAGAATGTTTTATGGAAGTAAGATGGCGTGCACATGCGTAATTGGCTCTCTAGTCATCTCATCATGGTGATATCAATGATATTGTGATCGACCTACTTCCAAGGCAATGCAAGATATCCTTAGGCGAGGAATGAGGCCAAGATTCTTCAGTTGCGGTTTGACATCTTTATGAGCAAACATAATGGTTGTCCATTATACACCTTCTACTTTTTGCTTCATGTTATGTTTGAAACGTTGTACAGCTTCATGCTAGTGACTATATATACTGAGATAAAAATGGATACAGGAACACCATGATGGTCAGAGTTTTTCTCATTGCCCTAGACCCTGAGTACGAGGTAGCACACACCCAGCTTCTAACTGGTGCGGCTATCCCTTCTATGGAGGAGGCTTACAATCGTCTCAACATGATCATTATCCCAACCATTGCCATCACCATGGTTTAAAAATCATGCCTCGAGGTGCCCGAGGTGTATGCCTCGAGGAGAGGCGCTCAAAAACCGATCTGAGGCGAGCGCCTTGGGCTGCTTCTGAAAGGCGTGTGCCTCAACTGACGAGGCATTGAGAGGTGGGGCGAGGCGGGGCATAAGGTGATACGATGCAATGAGGCATTATTGGGATTAATGGGTTACGTACAAAGCACGTGACCCACTAAAAGGTAAGCATTCATGAGTCCCGACTTTTCTTGGGTCCAATTGTACCCTATTTTCCCAGTGAAGAAGTCCAGTGTCGTCGTGCCCTCTTCTCGAGCCTCTTCTCCGACATCGTCGACTCGTCGGCGCTGCCAAGCCTCCCGTGCCTCTTCTCCGACAATCGCGTTTCGCATAGCATCCGCGACATCGCCTGATTCGCCTCCAACTGCTTGGAAAACACCTTGCAAAGCAGTTACGCCTCTGCCCAACAAACAACAATAATTTTTTTCTTTTTTGTTTGTTACCAAACTTTGTTAAATAGTATAGATCATTTAAATTGATACCTGTGAACAATGTTTAAAAAAGCGCGAGGCGGTCCGAGGTGTTCTCCCAAAATGTGAGGCGAGGCGTAAGCCTCGAGGCGGTCGAGGCGTAAGCCTCAATTTTTTGGAAAGAAAAAAGAAAAATAAAGTAAAATATATTGGAATGAATGACAGCAACACAAAATATTACAATATATTACGCAAAAGTGCAATACAGACTACAAACTACAACTATGATGGTTCAAAGTTCAAATACGATTGCAAAAGTAGAAAAGAAAACATAAAGTAGGAAATAAAGTTCAACACAAAAATGAAATTAATGCAACATATTGTCCATCACTATCATGTGATACATCAAAAATCACTAATCAATAATCATCGACATTGACTCAAGCAATCAACATCAGTCGTCTCGCCCCTCAACAATGTTGTCGCCGCCATCGTCGTTACTGCTCCTACTACTCATTGGGTCCTCATCGAAGTCATCCATATAAGTGCACATCATCATCGGTCTCATCATCGCTTCCATCCTAAGAATTGGAGAACTCGTCCTCAACATTAATTGGAGTTTTTCCTTTACCTAATCAAGAAAGTAATATGCGTAGTCATTTATTTGAAAGTTAATCGCAAAAAAACATCAAACATTCTTTTAATTTGTAATATTGTATTGCACCTTTGTCGTATTTCCCCCCCTTCTTTTTACGTCAAACGACTTGAGCTCGTTCACCTCTTTGACCACCTTCCTCCTCAAGAGGATCATCCTCAAGGGGTATGTTTGCATCAAGATCTTGATAGCCCTCGACATCTTGAGCTTCAGAAATCCATTCATCACCAGAGTCCATGTCTTCCAAACATAAATGATCTCCTATTGTTTTCTTTCTTAATTCTCTATATTTCAATTTGAGATTAAATATGATGTAAACCAAATCATTGAGCTTCACTTGTGATAAACGATTTCTTCTCTTTGCATGGACCTATACAGACATTCGTAAGGTTTAAGTGTTTAATATGAAACAAAAACAATATCACAAAAATATACAATGATTTAAGCACTTACTTGATTGAATGAGCTCCAATTACGTTCACACCCAGAAGCACTACAAGTCAAGCTCAATACCCTAATGGCAAATGCTGACAATTCAGATGTTTCATCTCTAAACAACATCCACCAATCCACTGATAATGGTCGACACATTTTAGTAATTATGTTAAAGTATATGCAAAACTCTTAAAATTTATGTACAATACTCACCGAGACTTCTTATTTTCTTTTAATTAACAACATTTGCCCATCTGAAAAATCCTCTGGCATGCATAAAAGAATCAAGTTGTGAATCTGCTTTCACCCTCGCATTTGGATCAATAATCAATCTTTCCATGCACGAAAACAATCCCATTTTGACTTCTAAGTGATTAGAGAATGTCGGTTCATAATGAAAGTGGGAATTGATGAAATAAGCAGCAACATGTAATAGGCTGTGTAGTTGACGATCCCAACGACTATCCACAATATCCTAAATAATCTTATATTTGGTCTCGTCATTTTCTAGATTTCTAGCTATCTCTTCCTTGGCCTTGTCTATGGCTTCATAAATAAATCCCATCGGTGGATATTTTTCAAAATCCACCAACCTCAAAATGGCGACCAAAGGTTTTGTGGTGTTGAGAACATATGGAACACCGGGCCAAAAAGACTTGCTCTTCACAACTATGTTCACCACACTTTGCCCCAATGGTCGATTCACATAAGAAATGCTCTTCCATGGTCTTGAAGTGAAGAAGGATTCAAGTGAATCCTTGGCTCTAATCAAGCTTTGTAGTGTAAGAAATGCAGTGGCAAATCGAGTAATGGCAGGTTTCACCAAATCACAACCTGCAAATTTTCTCACCATTGCTAAAACCCAAGCATGAGCATACACAAAATTAATTATTTTTTTACTTTTTTGAACACCGATGCATGAAGAGGCAATTTGAGGATATCCTCCAACATCAAATCTATGCAATGCGCTGCACAAGGTGTCCAATAAAGATTCTTCCTTTTTTCCATAAACATTTGTCCAACTGCTTTATAAGCTGATGCATTATCCGTTATCACTTGGACAACATTCTTCTCTTCAACCTCCTCAACAACTTCATCCAACACTTTAAAAAAGCATCATGGCATCTTTATCTTGATCGGATGCATCAATCGACTTCAAGAAGTAAGTGCCTTTGGGATTATTCAGCAAAAAATTAATCAATGTACGCCTTTCGTGTCATTCCAACCGTCTGACATGATGCTACAACCCGTGGCAATCCAAGAAGCCTTTGCCTCATCAACAAGAGTTGTAATGACCTACTTCTCTTCTTTCAAAATCCAATTTCAGAGTTCATGCATTGTTGGTGGCTTGAAACCCCTTCCATATCCACATACATCAATCATCATCACCATATAAGGACTATTGCCTATGTTGAATGACAATGAGTTCTCAAAAAAAAATCTCCAAATGCTCCTGCAAATTCTCCTTCTCTCATCTTTTTTCCAGCTAGCATTTAAAGTGAGTTGTTGTGCGGAGGATCCGAAGTACCTACACCCCTACCTCCTTGTGCAATAAAAAAATCCATCGGTCCTCGAGCTTGCTTGATACTGCTTGAATATGTCGGTGCTCTTTGTGACAGTTGGTTTTCATCACCTCCCGATGGCCCTTGCATCCCAACTCGGCAAACTTCTTCCATTTCTTCAAATCGTCTTCTCTTCTCATTACCCTTTCTTTCCATGAACATCTTCACCTGTTGTTGAACTTCAATGGGAACACTTGGACAAGCTCTCACATTCTTGCGTGTCTTTGCAAGATGGTCTTTTAGTTACTTCACCCCACCGCTGATCTTCATCAAACAAAAATTGCATTCAACATATACATATCCTTTCCCTTTGTGATGCTCGTCAACTTCAAGTTCTCGGCAGCATCTCCATCCGGGATCTGATCACCCCCCACTTTGGCCTTTCCTTCCCATATTTACTAGTTATACAATAACATACATATATACTTACAGTACAAGATAAACACATGTAATCCTCATCATGGATCAGAATTTAACCAAAAAATTTTGGAAAAATACATAAACAAGAAGAACACATCAAAACAACCCTTGAAAAATATATCGAAAGCTTCCCACATAATGAAACCCTCGAATAGAAAAACAAATAAAGAGGAAGAACACAAGGAAAACATAAAAAAATAGAAGAAAAAAACCTAAAAATACCGGTTCGGAGGCGGCGGCGGTGTAGGGCTGCTCCGGCTGGGCGACGAGAGAGATGGCGGCGTTGCGGTGAGTCCGGCTGGGCGGCGACGTGCGGCTAGGCCTCCACGAACCTGGAGGTTCCAGGAGATAACAGGGGAGGGCGGGGGTTTCGTTTTTGTCAAACAGAACGACCCCTCCCCCCGACTCTTCATTTTTACAAAAAAGGTCACGTGCTTTGCACGTGATCGGAAAATGAAAAAAAGCGTTTATTTGAGGCTTACGCCTCAGCCTTGCCTCGAGCGCCTCACGCCTCGAGTGCCTCAGGCTAGGCTGAGGCATACACCCTTTGATATAGACCTGGGACGTGCGCCTTGGGGCGCTTTGGGCTTGCCTCGCCTTGAGGCGTACACCTTTACGCCTCAAGGCGCCGCTTTTTAAAACCATGCCTGCGAATGAACTTGAAAAAAATGTTTTGGTGAAAGAACTTTGCAATTTCTTTAAATCCGAACAGCGAATATCTGTGATGTCGATACATGTGATGTGAATACAACTTAAGATTATACAGATTCATTTTAATAAGTTTGATAAATTTCTAATTTAGTTTAATAATTTTTTAAAAAATCCTTATATATCAGATTTTTTATTTAGGTTATAAATTCCTGTAACAAAATTCTTATAATAGATTTTTGATGTAGGTTATAACTTATAATAAAATTATAAATCTGTTATAAATTCTTATAGTAGATTTTTAGGATATTAGGATATGGTGAATCTACCTTTCTTAGTACATCTATGTGTTTTTTGAACTATTGGACATGTATTAGACGTAGAAGTATAATATTTGAACATATATCATGTTTTGTAACCATTTTAATCTTTTGTCTTAAACTTTTAGAGTTTTACATTAACACAAGCAGTCTATCAGTGATGTTTGTTAATATTGGTTTTGAGAAGTTACTTGAAATATGCTTTAATTGCTTTGGAACATTGGAAACTTATTATACAATATTATCTTACCAATATTATTACAACACTCTTTATTAAATTACATAATTTGGGTTGTAATACCGAGGCTTACACCTCGAGGCTACGCCTCGCCTCAATTACAGGGAAACCGTCTCGTTCCTCTTTTCATTTTTTTAAACCTTGGCCACCACACAGACTTCGTTAGTGATGACTGCATCTTGCAGCAAGGGAGGTACTTCTCAGTTTAGAGAGTGTGATGCATGTGGCAAAGGAGGTGGACGTCTACGTGGTTCATGCACCTATTGCCATCGTCATGGTCATTCGGATGAGACAGGCTATCAGAAGCATGGATATCCCGCATCCACTCATGTGGTCGAGCAGGTTGAGCCCAATGCTTGTTCAGCTCCTTCTATAGATCAAAGGTTAGTTGATATTGTCTCACATCTGAGAGAGATAATGATTCCAGCTGACGGTAGTACTACTGCATCGACAGGTCTATTGGATGTTACGGCCACTAAAGCATCTTCTAGCTCCTCAGGTATAGCATATGCTCTTACCAGTTGTCGCGGGGCATATATGACAAAGTAGATCATGGATCCTTGTGCATCCCACCATTTGTGTGGAGACAGGGCTCAGTTTACTTCATACAGATATGTCCCTCCATGCATATCAATTATCATTACAGATGGGACTCAATTCCTTGTTATAGGACAGGGGGACATCTATCTGATGTTGTACATGCGCCTGCAGAATGTACTACATGCACCAGATATTTCGATGAATTTACTATCTATTAGTAAAATAACAAAGGACTTGCATTATAATGCTATTTTTTACCCATCTTCTCTTGTGTTTGAGGACATACTCACAGGCAAGGTGATTAGATGCAGACGTGAGCAAGCAGAGCTCTACAGACTGGTCCAGTCTCCATAGGTCGGTGCTTCTTCCATTCCCACTTATTGAAGTATTTGGGTGCACTAACAATATTTTATAGTTTGAGGGTGTCGGTAATTGTTTTAGTATACCTTAGACCCTCATCTATATAAAGGAGTCCTATTCGATGAGAAACAAGTTTGCTTTCCATTTCTGGTAAACATTGACATGGTATCAGAGCCATGGGAGGGGCTCCCTCTCTTGGGCATGCGACCTAATCCCAGTGCCTCCAACTTCTGCCTCTAGCAATAACATCGACTCCAGCCTCCTCCAGCTTGCATCGCCTCCAGCAGCCCGCACCGCCTCCCAACACGTTGCCTCCAATGCCAGCATCGACACTACCATCTAGCACCTCTAGACCACCCACCGTTGTAACTACCGCTACCACAATCGTCATCTAGCATCACGACCTAGCATTACCAACACTCCAGCAACCTCCAGGCAACGGTATACCAACATACACCCAGCTACCAAGGCACCTCCTAACCATGACATTCAGCATCATCATCACTTCAAGCACCACCATAGCACTCCAACATCGCCAACTCGTTACTAGCCATCGTCGATACGTCACCAACAACCTTCAGATCGTCGAGACTATCGGTTTGCGTACTCTTGCTCCACCTTACGACTGTTAGAGTTATTTTTTGTTAATTATGGTTGATGCTTAAAGAGATTATCATGGCCTAGAGTACAAGATTTGAGATTCTTATAGTGATCATTTCTAGTTGCTTCTGTTGTGATTGTCAGGTCGGTTCTTTGATACGTTGTTAAATGTGTTCGAGATAGTAGATTCATCTACGCACGAAGGGGAAATAAGGAATCCATTCTTTGGTATCATCACCAAAACGACCGAAATGATCGAAATTTCTGTCTAATATCAACCGAAATTCCATTTCGGTTGGTCACCGAAATGGTGACCGAAACCGATATTTAGGGCCTTGACTTTCAGTAGGCTAGTTTACAGGTTGAAAAGGATGTAGATGACCTTGATGCGTCGATTGCTCTACGGAAGTAGGGGCATACATGTGTTATGTATACTCTTGATGTCCATGTCTTTTTAAAGGGTCCTTTAGAGGATTTCAAGAAGTTTGTCGTGGGCCTACGTCGTAGAGATTACATGAACATACTAGGAGGCTATGTGAGACAGTCACTGGTGTTTTGCCATGGTGGAGGAGATGATCGCTTACAGTCGCGTGGCACGTGGAGCCTTACTATCGATCTACGAGGGCAGATGACAATGGTGATCGCTACAAGGGAGGCTTGTAGCTCGTAGGTTCATCCAGACATATGGCATGGACTATCAAGATACCTTCTCTATTGTGGCTCGTCATTCTACGACGTGGATCATTCTCTCACTTGCAATGAAACACGATTGCTCCTTATCTCAACTTGATGTGAAAATCCATTTCTCTAAGGTGACTTGCAGGAGGAAGTCTACATAAAGCAGCCACCTGGGTTCAATGCTATGGCCTAAAGCGGAGTTCCAGAGCATTGTTTCAGAAGCTCTCGGACTTCATAGAGCAACATGAATTTATGAGATCGGTTGCATATCATTCATAGTTTTTTTGGAGAACTCGGAGAGATATAGTTGCTATATTGATCTATCTTACTGATATCATTGTTATAGCAGATGATATGCAGGTATCCATGCGGCTAAAGATCTCCTTGGATAATAGTTTGTCACCAAGGACCTTGCCGACATACGTTACTTCCTAAGACTTGAGTTTGCTAGGAATCAGCGGGGTCTTGTTATGACCCAAAGGAAGTATGTTACTAATCTTCTCTCTGAGACATGCATGTTGAATTGCAAGCATGCCACTACTCCCATAGACCCAAGCATGAAGTTATATGATGATGATACAAAGGAGGTAGACAAGAGGCGATACATGGAGCTCATTGGGAAGCTCCTATATGTAACCTGAAGTCCTCTCCTGGTACTGGATTGTTCTTTAGCAAAGGGACATCCCTTGCCATTACAGATGCTGATTATGCTAAAAAGCTACCTCAGGTTTTGCATTGTTCATAGGGAACTCTTTGGTTGCATGGAAGCACAAGAAGCATATTGCAGTTGCCATATCTAGTGCAGAGTAAGAGTATAGTCATGGAATAGGGGAATACTGAGATGATATGGATCATATCCGTTCTGATTGAACTAGCTATGGACATGCCTCTTCCCATGCTAGATGTGGCAACCAAGCTGCACTTTTCATTGCCAACGACCCTGCCTTCCATGAGAGGACCAAGCATATTACGGTTGATTTCCACTATACTTGTGACATGATTCAAAAGGATTTTACCTCTACTTCACGCATCAGCTCAGGGGAACACACATCAGATGTATTCACTAAGGCCCTAGCCAGAGGATCATTCTAGATGTGTTGTTCCAAGTTGAACATGATTGATATATATGTTCCATCTTGAGGGGGGGTGTTGAGATTATTTAATTTTTTTCATGTTTTATGTATTCTCTTTTCTTTCCGTTTCTATTATGTAATTTGCCCAACAGGTTTTTCCTCTTATTAAGAGAACTCTAGGGCCTCCAAATTTATCAATTCATTATTTTCTCTCCACAATCTCAATTAAGATGATTATTCAGCAAGTGTTGTACAACATCTTACCAATCATGTTAGGTCTCATACCACTTATTGGGAATGAATTCTCTGTACAGATCGAATTAACGGAAATATCACAAAGTTGTTATGAAGCTTCAGCAAGATATGTCAAATCCAAAACAACAAGAACTATAGATAAAATCTAACCACACAAAAATTAACCACAGATGCATGAAGAATTTTTAATATGGAAAACCCCCAATTTGAGAGTAAAAAATCACAACCCCCAATTTGAGAGTAAAAAATCACAGGAGTGCTTGTAATCCAAAAATAAGCATTATAATCAAATACTATAACCTGTAAGAGGCTTATATAAACCCTATCCTCTCTACAATATCATTAATCATAAAAATGGAGACAATTTAAGGCAAACTTATCACCATGATCAACAACTGATTGACAATTATCGTAGAATTCCACGAATATGAAGATGTAAATGCACTTCAATCTTTAATGTGTGCCAAGATGGACCAATGAGAAACTTATTCTCTTCCCACTTTCTATTTTCTATTTCTCTCTTGAATTGGATACCTATGGCTATGGATGAGGTGTCAAGGGTCGTTTATATAGGGATGGATATGAAAGTATATCGATCCTTGAAGTCCTAGATCTCGTAGGATTTAATTAAAACACCCGTATTCCAAAAAGGTATTGCTCTCCTTATCAAACTAGGACTTACTGTACTTAGAATTACTAAGTGTCCTACTAAGGATTAACTTTCCATAATAACCGAAACCCACCCAACACTTGTATGGTGTTACTTCTAAATAGTAGTCAACAATAAGGATTAATTTTGAGTATGACATGAGTTGGTAAGTGTTAGAAAATAGGAATGCGAAAGCGTATCAGAATAAAATAATAAAATATTGAAAGAACACAAGATTTAAAGTGGAACCATACTCCCTATGGAGCGGGATGAAACCACAGGAGAACGCCTCAAAGGGCTAGTTTGTTCATTGAGGTTTCTCACTGGATACAGGGGGTGAGGGGCTTTTTATATAATCATCACTGAGTCTCCACATCTCACAACTGGTAGATGTGGCAGTGAGACTAAACAACTGGATGGGGTAAATGGGTCCTAAAGAGATCCATTTACCCATCTCCCACATAAGTGGCGCATACAAATTATACTCCAACACTCTCCCTCAAGCTGGAGCATGCAATACTCAGCTTGGACAAACAGAAAGAAATATCAACTCACGCTACATGACACTATAGACAATATCAACTCAACGTACACAACTGTTGACTGTTGTCGAGGACGTTGCTTCTCATGTCGTGCAGGTGAGGAGGATGAACGGGCTATAGTGCGAGTCAAACTAGGTGTACTCTGTACTACGCCTATCAGAGTCACCAACTGAAAATGAGTCTCTACCTGAAGAACTCTGGATCGCCACAACATGTGGACAAATGCTCCATCTCTGAAAGGGCGGAATAAAGAATGTTGTTAATTATCCATACGTAGATCTCTGAAGATGGGTCTCTCTCATAGGGACCTCAAAGTGGGTTCTCTCTTATAGGAACCTCAGAAGGATCTCATACTTGAGTTCACATATACTGGAGAATGGAGTCTGAAGAAGTCTCCTCGTCGGAGAACTGGGTCTCTCCCATCTTGCTCAAGGAATGAGATCTCTACTCTGAAGTCCCTATGAAACCATGTGAAAACCCTAGCCCACATGGCATAGGGAATAGGATCTCTGAAGTCCCTATGGATCACATGAAAACTCTGGCCGATAAAACAAGAATGATAGGAACCACAAAAACATAATGGTAAACATGTGCTCATCTGAAAAGACCGCATACATGGGTGTGTCTGAAACTGAGGACTCGGAATCTGACGTCAAGTCTGAAACTGAACTGTAGATTCTGAACATATGGATGATCTGGAGAATCTGACATATGAATGGACATGTGACTACACAATACTCCCCCTTTCTCCCATACTTGTCGGAAAATAGTGACATCAATAAAGCTGGGAGAAGGCAATAAAATGAGGAGACCAAAAACAAATTAGTCGATCACAAAATTTGTTTTTTTCTTTGGCTATTTCACTCATCATTTTTTAAATACTCGTTACCTTTTATAAAAATAAGTCGCTCATTTTTTCTGATTTTTTTGTACGGCTTCCTTTTTCTCGGCTTCCCCCCTTTCCCTTTTTAGCCTTCATCATCATCACTTTTTCCTCTTTTTTTAACAAAAACACGACTCTATTGGGCCCAAGAATAAATGCAGTTTTTTTTACATAACGTACTGCCCACTTGCTGGGCCCTCCCTTTCCCTTTTCTTTTCTTTTCAATCACAGGATCTATTTAGGGTTCATAGGAGGAACCCCTTTTCGCTTTTAGTCCTGCCGCCCCCATGGGGGCATCGAAGCAACGTCGCAGGAGAATGATGTCGCGCCTCCGTTGGATAGCTACATAAGCCGCCGAAGGGGAGCCGCAAGGAGCAGCGAGAGAAAAGCTTGGAGATAGGGCTTGCTTGGGGAAGTTGCTAACTGGAAAGGCATGCGCAATGGAGATCTTCGCCTGTAGTTGTGGCAAAGGTTGTCACCTCTCATGCCGCCCACAAACGAAGGAGATCGAAGGGAGGCGCATGCGCGCCGCCTGTGCTCGTAGGAGATGAAGGAAGGTGCGACGTCGAACGCTCGTTGGTGCGATCAGAAGATCGCTGGGAAGGAGCGGTGCCACCTGGAGAAGCAGCTGAAAGGGAGTTCTCGCGCTGCCGCCTGGAGGTTGACCTAGGCCTGGCGCTCTTGCAGGGTTTGCGTGCGTAGGGTTCCGTGCGGGATCGAGATGCTCTGCCTAGAGGCTTGGAGGCGCGAATCCTGGAGCGATGCAAGGGCTCCGAGTGCGAGGATCACCTAGGGCTAGTAGTGGTGTTGGATCGTGCGCGAGTACTTGGAGCTTCCTTACGCGAAGGAGAGTTGTCGCATGGATGTCATCGACCTGGGTCTCATCCACCCATGCGATGTTGCCGTCTGAGATCTTCCAAAAATCTTCCAGAAATTGAAGAGAACTTGCGGCATGGGAGGAGGTGACGGCATAGATCTTCCAGAAATTAGGGTTTCAATGGAAACCCTAGAACTTGGACAGAGCTTAAACAACAACAATAATAATCTTCAAGAATCGAATCTCAAATAAAAATAAACAATATGAAAATCTCTGGTACAATGTTAGAAAATAGGAATGTGGAAGCGCATCAGAATAAAATAATAAAACATTGAAAGAACACGGGATTTAACGTGAAACCCTACTCCCTAAGGAGCGGATGAAAACACGAGAGAATGCCTCAAAGGGCCATATGTTGCATTCAACTTTCTCGTTGGATATAGGGGGTGAGGGGCTTCTTATATAGCCCTCACTGTGCCTCCACATCTCACAACTAGTAGATGTGGGACTAAACAACTGGATGGGGTAAATGGATCCTGGAGAGATCCATTTACCCATCTCCATTTACCCATCTCTCACATAAGTGACACATACAACTTATATTCCAACAGTAAGGGCTCCAGAGGAATAAAGCACATAACGTAACAATCAAAACAAGTGGTAATCCACATAAAGTTGCTTTAAATGCTAGGGATACATTGGGAAATAAGTGGGGAGGAGCTGAGTGATGCCATTGATCAATTTTTAGATTGAATAAAAGATAGAGAACTTTCCAATGTCCAATGCAATCTCCATGAGCTAGATTTAAAAGTGAATGATAACTACGATAAAAATGGAATTTGTTTATATACAGTCAGTGGCCTTTTATGTACATGTGTACGTATACATGTCACGTATACATGTCATGCAAGAAAGATGCTAAACTAGATGGAGGGCCACAAGGACCATTTCCATGACAAATAACAAGATATAATTAAATAGGCACTAATTGAAATAGATAGCTTTGAATAAAAGAAGTGTTGCAAATCACGGAAGCGGAACACGAACGAAAATCAACACGCAAGCACGAAGACACATGTACTTACAAGGTTCACCTGTAACTAGGGTACATCCCTAGGTGGCAGGTGGAGAAAAAATAAAGTACATAAGAAACAGAGAGCCCCACCCCTACAGACTTGCATACTATTCCCATACACGCAAATCCCTAATACAAACATATCCATATACTCCTGTACAGTGAGCCCCATGTCTTGTTGGGGTACGGTACAAGAAGAGGAGGTGCATACGACGGCTCTCCAACTGGGTCCAACAAGACAGATAGTTAGGATTGAAGGCATATCAACAAGAAGCAGCCATAATATCGAATAACTCTGATATTAAGTGGTTTACAATAGTGTAAATCTATCATGTCCCACAATAGAAGCATTCCACTAGACAGATGTTGAGAAGACTTATGATATTTTATTTGTTGTCCTTTAGTCCAATATCGCCTACATACTACTGTGGCCACCATCCTTTCTCATTTATAAAGAGGGATAGGCCCCTCATAATAAAACAAGTTCGTTTATTCTCAAAACATCGGATATTCTAATTTAAGTAGTGCATGCATGTACATATATACTGCCCTAAACACCAGCACTAATAGGCAAGGTTGTAGTAAACACAGCTCAATACTACACAAAAGATCCTAAAGGATCTGAGAAACTGGACCATACAATCTTTCACAATTTAACAACACCAAAAGAATAAAAATAAAGGGAATACATTAGTGGTGGTATAAGCATTTGCTAAGAAGACACGTTGTTACTCAAACTATATGAGATGCTTGATGACAAGTCTAAAAAGACCAACCACGAATCACATGCTGGAAAGATTGGCAAGTCTGAAAACTGATCAGGGGTGAATCTCAGCAGAGGCAAACATTTAGGTACCCAATGTCACTTAATGTGGAGAGGCTTGATTTAGTTCACAGGAAAGCAACACGTGGCATTGTATAACGAAGTCTTAAATAGCAAGTCACTTCCCGAAATCCTCCAAGACCCCAGTTTGACGAAATTAGGAATTAGATTTTTAACTATTTTCCTAACAAACATAGCTTTATTATTTTGGACCGATAATTCCACATAGGTTAGTATATATCAGACCAAGCAATAAAGTATATCCAATTATACCTGAGCAATGGCCTGGGCACAAAGCTTCCCCGATAATACGGCGCCCTCCATTGAAGCCAAATATTTCTGCTTTGTGTAGTCACCAGCCAAATAGAATCCTTCAATAGGAGATCTTTGCAAAGGCCGACAAGGCTCACAATCAGGAACAGTTTTGTAGACTGACCTAAAGTGGAAATTGAAGAAAATCGAGTTACCATTTAAAACACAAATGCCACGACAAACATTGTATTCAACCAGTTTGAAGAATATTAGTATGCAAGGAGCCTACATCTTCTCTTCATAATAAGAAACTACTATCTTGGCTGAAATGCTACTTTTTTACAGACTACGAAGATAATGTCAATCATCACATAAACAGACCTTGGTGTCTTCACCACATGATATTTGAGAATCTTGGCTTTGCTTTGATCGGCAGCAATCTCATCTGGAAAGAGTTTAGCAAGCTCTTGCATGGTTGCATCAATGATTTCACTGTCACTGCATGATATCCATTTTTCCGCAGGTGCAAACACTAATTCGAGCATAGATTGATTTGGATTGTAATATTCCTGAAAAAGAAAACATGATTGCACCTGTTAGATGAAATATGAGAGAAACCAAATGATGTCAATACTATTTACTACGATGGTTTTCTCAATAGTGAGAAAACTGCACCCACCGGCTCATGCTCAAGTACTACATCAAAGCGAACAAAAGAAAACCACAACTCATACAACAAACGGTATTTTTAGCACTTTTTAATTCTTTACCATGTCCACAATAAGTAAGAAAACAAAATAGAAATTGGTCTCTATTTTTGTAACACTTGGAGATAATCTACAATTACCTGCTTTCACATGATCATATAAAACACATCCAATTACAATATAGGGGAAGAAGATGGAGAAGATGTAAAATTTAGAAAAAGGGTTGTATGAATTTCTTTTTATAACTTTAGCATTTATGGTTTTCACAGGACTATATTTTTGTAAAATGAACACTATTTTTGGTAAGGTTGTTTATATATGAAAAAAATTATGTGCAATCAGCAAATCTTTTGATGGCAAAAGTACGAACAGGACCATTTCAAGGAATGCTCGATTATGTGCCTATTTTTAATGTAAAATTTGAAGTGTTGTGATTAGGGTCATAATAGGATTAGGAATCCTAATGAGATGGGATTCCTAATCCTAATAGAAGTTGAGTTGTATTCTGTTGGGAAAAATAAGAGACTTGTTTATTCCATACGCCCTAGGCTCTCTTATATAGGAGAGTAGCCTATGGGTAAATTACATCAAGAGTCCAAAAGAAAAGAGAAAATATGAAATGGTACAAAATAGCATAGCATATATCTCTACACTCCCCCTCAAGGTGGAGCATAGATGTCGATCATGCTCAGCTTGGACGAGCACTTCTGGAATGGCCCTCTAAGTAACACCTTGGTAAAGATGTCTACAGTTTGGTCCCCTGAGCTAACATGGGATGTAGAAATAAACCCCTTCCGAATCATATCTCGTATAAAGTGACAATCAACCTCAATGTGCTTGGTTCGTTCATGAAATGCTGGATTATTTGCAATAAATATAGCAGTTTGATTGTCACATTCTAGAGCCATAGGAAGTGGGACATCAATATATAGATCTGTAAGAACATCTTTCACCCACATCATTTCTGTACTGACCTGGGTCATTCCCTATATTCAGACTCAGCACTGGATCTGGCTACAACCATTTGCTTCTTGCTTCTCCATGAGACCAGAGAGTTTCCGACATACACAGCAAATCTAGTGGCGGACTTCCTATCCTTGGGGCATCCAGCGTAATCTGCATCTGCACATGCTGAAATAGTAATCTCCTTATCTTTCTTGAACAACAGACCAGCACCTCGAGATGACTTAAGATACATGAGCATGATATGTATAGCATCCATATGTACCTGACGTGGTTGTTCCATGAACTGGTTCACCCGACTAACAGCAAAAGAGATATCGGGTCTGGTAATAGTAACATAGAGAAGCTTGCCCACCAATTCTCTGTATCTTCTCCTATCCACCTCATCAGTGTCGTCATAATATAATATCATACTCGGATCCATGGGTGTAGTGGCAGGTCGGCACCCAAGCAATCCTGTTTCACTCAACAGGTCAGTGACATATTTCCTTTGGGTCATTACCAGTCCATGAGGGTTTCTGGCGAACTCCAGTCCCAAAAAATATCTAAGAACTACAAGATCCTTGGTGACAAATTCATGACCCAACATTTCTTTCGCCCTCTGAATTCCTTGTTCATCATCACCTGTAATCAAGATATCATCTACATACACCATGATTGCAATGATACCTCTGGATGTCTTCTGTGTGAACAGAGAATGATCTGCATTGGAACGTATGTACCCCTGTTTTTCAAACAGGTCTGAGAGCTTCTGGAACCAAGCTCTGGGGCTCTGCTTAAGGCCATAGATGGCCTTATGAAGTCTACACACCTTAGAAAACCCCCCCTCAACAGCAAAATCAGGTGGTTATTGCATGTAGACTTCCTCCTGCAAGTCACCATATAAAAATGCATTCCTTACATCTACTTGGAATAGTGGCCAATCACGAGTAATCGCAACAGAAAAAAGGATCCGTAGGGTGGAATGGTGAGCAACCGGCGAGAATATATCAAGATAATCCACCCCATATGTCTGTGTAAATCCACGAGCAACCAGACGTGCCTTGTATCTGTCAATGCTGTCATCTGCATTCTGTTTAACTGTGAAGACCCACTTGCAGCTCACTGTAGACACATCGGTAGGTGCAGGGACAAGGCTCCAGGTACTTCTCGACTGAAGAGCAGCCATCTCTTCTTCCATGGCTAGACGCCATCTACTGTCCTTCAATGCATCTTGGTAATTATGTGGAATGTCCACCGCCGGTAGTGTAATGACAAAGCTCCTGAAGTCCCCAGATAAACGATCAAAAGAGACGGTGGATGCTATAGGATATGACGCGCAGCTGCGCTTCTGCTTCCGAAGTGCAATAGGTAGATCCAAATCACCTGCATCCTCATCTGGCCTCTGTAACACATCCTGCTCAGGTAAATCGTTAGATCCATCAATATTGATTATATTCTCAGAACATACCTCAGGCGAGCTAGATGATGAGTGGTGACCATAAGCAGAAGCAGGCCGACGGGTATAGTGGAGTGGTAATGGGGGAACAGGAAATGTAACATGAGGTGTAGGAGATATAGGTAGTGGTGAAGGTGGGAATGGTGGTGTCATGTATATGGCTTCATCAGTGCCTGAGGATACCAACTGGTCACCTGTAGAAGAGAAGTACATAATAGACTCGAAAAAGGTAACATCAACACTAACAAAATATTTCCTGCGTAATGGATCATAATACCTGTACCCCTTTTGTGTTCTGGAGTACCCGACGAAAACACACTTGACAGCCCTGGGAGAGAGCTTGTCAAAACCTGGAGACAACTGGTAAACAAAGGCCACCGAGCCAAACACTTGTGGAGTGAGGGAGAACAATTCTTTTTCAGGAAAGACTAGGGAGAAAGGAATCTTCTCACCTAAGACAGACCACAGCATACGATTGATGAGATAACATGCCGTGAGGACAGCATCGCCCCAGAAACAGAAAGAATGAGGAGCATGACTCTGTATGAGAAGCGACCTGATGACATCAAGTAAATGACAATGTTTCCTTTCTGCAACTCCATTTTGTTGGGAAGTATAGGCACAGGATGTTTGGTGGATAATCCCTTGTGTTGAAAAATAGTTGGACAAATTATGGGTACAAAATTCCAAGGCATTATCACTTCTCACAACCTTAACAGATGCAGAAAAAACATTACGAACTTCATTGATAAAATTTATGATAATATTCCCAGCTTCATATTTATTTCTTAACAAAAAGACCCAAGACACATGAGAAAAATCATCCACAATAACCATATAAAACATGTGTCTCTGATGATCAGGAACATGACTAGGACCCCAGATGTCGACATGAAACAACTCAAACTTGGAGATACTGCTCCAACTCTGACGACTGGGAAAGGTAGACCGATGATGCTTTCCCAACTGACAAGCCTCACATTGGATGGACGTGTGAGGTGAAACCTGGGGTAACACGCGACACAATTTCTGAAGCGATAGATGGCCAAGGCGCAAGTGCCACAGGAAGAGAGAGACGGATCCAGCAGGAAGAGATGAGACTCCGGCATATGGGGTTCGACTGAGACGATATAGGCCGCCATGCTCATAGCCACGCCCAATCACGTTGCCCGTAAGGATGTCCTGAAAAATGAGAGAAGGTGGATCAAAAATTGCTCGACAATGTAAATCCTTTGTAAGTTGGCTAATGGACAACAAATTCATAGAAAAGTCAGGTGCATGCAACACGTTCTTGAGGTGCATAGAGGATGTCAGGCTAATCTCCCCCTGACCAGTAATTGGGGAGTGCGTCCCATTAGCAATAACCACAGTACGGCCTGGAGGAACCTGTCGGTAGGCTGTAAGTAGACCTTGATCACTACACAGATGATGTGTGGCACCAGAGTCCATAATCCACTCTAAAGTATCAGATCCACTACTGGTAGTGAATGCATAAGTGCTACCTGAGGTACTGGTGGAGGCAGAAGCAGCAACGTCGGAATGACTCTCGGTGGCAGGCGCTGGTGCAACGGGACCGGATGGAGGAATAATGCCCCTCAGACGAGCTACAAGATCATCAAAGCGATGATCCAAAGATGAAGCAGATGGAGGTTCAATCTGTTCAGCTACTCGTGCAGAAGCAGGAAATCCATACTTGGAATAGCATGTGTCTTCTGTATGTCCAGAACGGTGGTAAAAGGTGCATGATGGCCGAACACGACCTCCTCTGCCTCGTGGTCCACGACCACGAAACTGATGATGGCTCCCACGACCTCGAGAAGTTGCCATAGCGGAAGCAGCTTGATTGGCAGTAGATGAAGGAACAGTAATGTGACTCAATCTGTGAAAGGCTTCCTCCATCGGAGGAATAGTGGAGTCTGCCAAGATCTAAGAACGTGTTGCCTCGTACTCTGGATCAAGGGCTGCCAGGAATACACCAACCATAGTGGCATTCTGGTATGTCTTCTGCTGCTCAGGAGTAGCTGTGAGAGGCATGAAGCTGTACAGCTTCTCGAACAGTCCACGTAAAGATGTGTATAATGAGTGTAAAAGCCAGCCATTCTGTTTGATTGTGAAAATGTCATGCTGGAGTTGCTGAATCTTCGTCTCATTCTTTGCCTGTGAATATGTAGCAGCCTGAATATCCCATATTGCTTTTGCAGTGGGCTGATGGAGAATATCATTGGCAATCTCAATTGCCAGAGTTCCTGATAGCCAAATCTTGGCATATGCATCATCTGCCTCCCATGAGGCATTGACCCCAGTCTTCTCAGCAGGCTCTTCCTCAGTAAGAATGTGCTTCTTACCGGTCGACTTCATCATACTCATGAACTGCATTGCCTACAGTTCGTAATTTGATCCGTCCATCTTCACAATAGGCGCTGGACCTCTAAAGGCGCCTGTAGATGGGATATCTACCTTGCTTTCTGACATGATGATAATAGAAGACTAGGGTAGTAGATTGAAGATATGATCGTTTACACTGACATTCACGGGTTTAGTTGCATGTGTAGACTCAAGCAACCAAACCCATTAACTTGGAAACGCGAGTGAGAGTCTCCTCTATCACGAAGGTACCCTAGGGTTAGACGAACCCTAGGATGTGGGACTGCTCGCAAGTCCTAGGAGGGCCGAGATGCGCTGGAAGTAGTGTACACCACCCGGAGAAGGCGCACGGTGGATGGATACCGCATGCGCGCAAGACTAGGGTTGGGCCGCACGTGCACGGGATCAAGGCCGGAGCCGCACGCGCACAAGACTGAGGCTGGGGCCGCACGCGCACGGGACCGATGCGAGACTAGGGCTGGTGGCGCGGAATCGGGGATGGGACCGGGCGGTGAGCGCGCGGGGCCGAGCACGGCGCTGGGGGCAGCACGGGGCCGAGCAGGGCCGGAGTAGGGGTGGTGCGAGCGCGGGGATGGGGCCTGGGAGGCGACGCGCGCGGAGGGCTCGAATGTGGAGGCTAGGGTTAGGGTTTGGTTCAAGAACTCCGGTCTAGGACCGTCGCTCAGATACCATGTTGGGAAAAATAAGAGACTTGTTTTTTTCCATACGCCCTAGGCTTTCTTATATAGGAGAGTAGCCTATGGGTAAATTACATCAAGAGTCCAAAAGAAAAGAGAAAATATGAAACGATACAAAATAGCATAACATATATCTCTACATATTCCATTTATAGTCCTGATGGGAATAGGATTATTGGGTTGTAATTGAGCTATATATAGAGGGAGATGGCCATGACTCCATACCGCAGCAAGAGGGAAATACCACAAGAGAAAAAGAGAGTGAGAGAGAAGAGAAGAGAGAGTGAGGGAACATTGAGAGTTGAATTCGATCTACAACTTAGTGATTTTCTTTTCCGATAATTACGAGAGGTGACTGACCATCGTCATATCTAGTTCTCTTTTCTTCACGTGCTTATGTGATGGAGGGTGATTGCATATGCATCCATATCCGGTAGTCGATCCCCAACCCAACCGCTATCCAAGTGGGAGACGATACAGGTCCTTGTCCAACAACCGGTATCAGATCTTGGTTCGAGGATACTGAGGGATAGGATGTGGCAGATCAGATAGAGGTTTGACTCAAGGAGACGGCGTGATGCAACAGGGTGTGCCTTCTTTAGAGGTTGTGAAAAACCAATAGTTACGGCAACCCATTGAGATCGGAAGCATCTGGAGTCCGATTGAGGTGATCCAGAAGTCCAAATAAGGGTTTTAGCACGCTTCGGATGAGTTGGATAGCTCAGATCGAGAAGATTCTTCATCGACTTTTCAAATCGTGTAAGACGATACGATAACAAATCGGATTGCGAAATTTTCATCGAGGGGTGCATCATTCTCAGTGGAAACCTTCAATGGAAAGAATGAGTTCACCTTATGGCAACAACGGATGAAAAATATACTCACGCGAGAAGGACTTGCAAAAGCTCTCCAGGATAAAGAAAAGATGCTAGAGAAGATGAAATGGGAAGAGTGGAAGGATATGACGGATCTCACGAACAGTATGATACGACTATTCTTGGAAGATAACACTATTAGTGAAGTCATCAGCCTAGAGGATCCAGCGGAGGTTTGGATGAAGCTCGAGAGACGATACAAGTCCAAATCTTTGGCGAACTGGTTATTAAAGAAGAAGATACTCTATGGTCTAAAGATGATTGATGGGACAAAGCTCGAAGTGCATTTGGATTAATTCAACAAAATTCTGACAGAAGTGCTCACACTTGAGGAGATGGACGGGAAAGGAGAATCACGCTTCAAGGAGGATGAAAAGGCATCGATCTTGCTGAGTTCCCTTACATCTTCCTATGATCATATTGTAATGATGTTGCTCTATGGCACAGAGACCATCACATTAGACGAGACAGTAGCTTCGTTGCTTATGAATGAGTCTCGACGGAGGTCGACGGATGGAGCAATGAATGATGAAGGTCTTGTGTTGGCAACTGAGGGATGTTCAAGATCAATAGAGGCAGGATTCAGATATCGATCCAACTCATGAGGTCCGATCAGATGCCTCTGTTATGACAAGGAGGGTCACAAAATAGACGATTGTATGAGATGTGAGAAGGGGAAAGGAAAGAAGAAAGTCGGTGATTCGGAATCCGACTAAGAGGACTCCAGTGCAGTCTGCGAGGGAGACTTGCTAGCATGCTCTAGGGAGATTAAGGCAGATTCAAGGTGGCTTCTAGACTCGGGATGTTCAGATCACGTGTGCTCATCTAGAAAGTCGTTCAGTACATATCCGGCACGTAATGATGGCATGGTCAAGATGGGAGGCGGAGAGGTTCACCACATCAAGGGAATTAGATCAATGTAATTTTGCATGTTTAATGGAGCAGTACAAACTCAGACAGATGCCGGATACATTCCTACAACCAAGAAAATTTTGATTTCACAGGGAATGATTGAGTCACGAGGACATCAAGTCACCATTGAAGGGAGAGTTCTCAGAGCAAGCAAGGGAGCACGCATGGTGATGTATAGGACGATGATACCAAATAGTGTATATAGGTTCTAGGGAAGGATCGTGACAGGTGATGGAGCACCAATTAGTCCCAAAACGAGCAATACAATGAGAGCACAGTAGGTTATTGGCATCTTTACTGCAGAAGTGCACAACAAGGAGACGCGAGTGAGGTTCGTTTTACAAGAGGATGGCAACACAATATCTAGTCACGAGAGATCCGTGGTGCTACGTCAGAAGGCACAATAATGAGTTGTGCGAGCATGCTAGAGAGGAGGTACGTTGAGGGTACCCAATGATGGGTGTGTCACCAAAGGTGGTGAACTTCTAGTAACGAGACCTGTAAATGACGAGGATGGTCTAGTTTAAACTCAAGACGATGGAGAAATTGTGATGGAATTCAACTCATGGGGTAGATTGTTAGGATTAGGGTCATATTAGGATTGGGAATCCTATTAGGATGGGACTCATAATCCTAATAGTAGTTGAGTTGTATTCGATTTATAGTCCTGATGGGAATAGGACTATAGGGTTTTAAGTGGGTTATATAGAGAGAGGGATGGAGGTATTGCCTCCGTGCCAAAATAAGAGGGAGTACCACAAGAGAAAAAGGGGGTAGAAGAGAAGAGGAAAGAGGGGGAACAATGAGAGTTGTACATGTTCTACATCTTGGTGATTTTCTTCTCCAATGATCGTGTGAGGCGACTGATCATCGCCATATCTAGTTCTCTTTTCTTCACGTGTTTTTGTGATGGTGGATGATTGCATATACATCCATATCCGGTGGTTGATTCCCAACCCAACCGCTATCTGAGTGAGACGATATTGGTCCGTGTCCAACATGAAGAACCCATGTAAACTGATAAATAATATTGTTCTCAATGTGGCGCATAATATGTGCTCATTCACTTCTATGAAAAGTTAAATTAATATATATATATAAAAGGAACTCATACAATTTTCAAAGTTTATACCCGATAATTTGAAGAGAAACAAAAACAAGTTCATCATGATTTAAATGAAAATGGTTTCTCTAAATGAGACATCTGCAGATTGAATGCTCACTATCAGGTGCAAGGTTTTAAAAATCAAACCGGACATCAAACCGGGCATGTATCGGTTTTTGGTTTTTATGGTCGGACCAATAGGACCGATCGGTCGAACCGGTAATGACGTCAACAATTCAAAGAAACCGGAAAAGACCGAACCGTTATATTGTTGGTTTGGTTCGTATGGTTCAACCGGGTCGAACCGAGTTAGACCGGTATATCATACAAATAAATACGAAAATATTACATCATATCTTTCGAGGATGTGTTTACTCTTGTCCTTTCAAGTTTTTCCAATAATACTTGTACCCCTATTTTTAATACAATTGCATGTGTCCCTATACTTTTACCAAATCAATAGTAGTGGCCTTTTATTAGTACACTTGTGATCCCATTTTATACCAAGATAAGGATGATAAAGGAGCACAAGTGAAATTGCTTAAAGTTATGGGTACAAATATTCTTAAAAAACTCGAAAGTGCATAATAATCATATTTTGTAATATATATTACATATATGTGATGTAAAAAATAATAATTTTAAAATTATTCAAACTCTAATTGACAACAAGTGTTGTTAATTTATTGTTTCTCATAGTATAACTATGACAAAGTCTTCTTCGTTTGTTATTGTTACAAGTGGACAACCTCATACACAATGTAGGAAGAGAGAGATGCAATGCTTATATGACTTGATGGGACAAGCGATAACGAGCATTGGTACATGTGAAGGAGAAGAGATAAAGAGGTACTATACTATGGGTTAGAATGAGAGTAGATTATGAATATTTCTGAAAAAAATTATACTTTGTTAATTTATTGGAAATTATTTTTTGTCAAAAAATGGATGGTTGAACCGGTGGTTTGGTTCAACTGGTTCAACCGGGTTTAAGCGGTCCGACCGGGTTTTGACTGGTTTTTAGTTTCTGAATAAAAATCGGGTGGTTGGACCGTTTTTCCTCCGGTTCTTGGTTTAACCGGTTCAACCGGCCGGTTCGGTTTTTAAAACCTTGATCAGGTGCACTCAAACATAGAAACCGTACTGTCATGATATTAAAAAATTAACATGTCCTAAACATGAAAACAAAAGCTTCAAAGGCAAATATTAGTATTGTTGACCATAAAATATTGCTTGCCTTGCATGTAACAGACATGTCTGCATATACGCTTAAAAGTGGACTCCTGAAAACAAATGGCAGAAACAAATATTAGCTCAACTGCCACAAATCCAGGCATGACGAAATATTGGCTGATTCTAACTTTATTGCCTGAACTTTTCTGGTTCACTATTTTATTGGCTTGCTAGGATTTGAAGTCCTGGTGTGACCCAAGAAGGATGGTTCTGTTTGGAGGTGAATCTGAAAGGTTAGTTTGGTTTCATTCAGTTGGTATTCAATTGACTTCTTATGGTAAAATTCTTAGAAACTGCTCAAAAACATAATATAGTTTTAGAAATATGAGTTTGATACTTCAATACAAAGATACAGATAAACTGACAAGAAAAAGCAAGATCATCGTATTATGCAAAAAAACTAGAGGAAAGACATTTGTTGTTGAGTGAACAGCAAAAAATGAACTGTTCAAAAAACAATTTATCTGATGTATATCAAAAAACAAATTATCTAATTTTGAATTTAAATATTCAGTGATAACGGAAAAATCCAACAGAAACTTCACAAGAATGAAAATTTGTTAGTTCAACAGGAGTTCTCCGTGTAAAAGTGTGGTTTGAAACAAAGGTCAGTTTCCTTAAAAAGGAGTGTGATTAAGCATTGAATCTAGCTATTACAATTATAAAAAATGTAAGGACCTGCTGAAAAGAAGATGATCGTAAGTGTTCTTCAGCTTCCTGTCAAACCTGAGGATATTAACAATCAAGTGCATGCTCAGTTAACACTAAGAAATGAAACCAGTGTTTTATATCTATATATAGGTACTTTGAAGAGTTCAAGTGCTTACTGATTGATATCCCAATTATAATAATTATGGATGTGTTTTGAAAAAGTCAATTAGAGATCTTATAACTAACCAGATATGAACATTAATCACGGGAACTCCTACTAATTTCTCCAGTTTCTTGAAATACGAGATTTCTTTCCAATCTTCAGGCAACAGAAGCTTTAAAATGTCAACTGTAGTGAAGAAAGCAATCAGATACTAAACTATGCCTTGGTAACTAAAGATAAAATGGTAAGCAGGACAATTCCGTAACAAATAGAAACATGAACTCCATAGCATACCGGGCGTAGCAAACACATAAGCATCTCCTTCAATTATTCTTCCATCGGTGAGAACAAAATGTTTTATTGTGTTGTCAGCATTCAGTTCAATCTTTTGTATTCTGGAATTAAGTTGGACTTTACCACCCAATGACTCAATGTGGTCAGCAATCGGCATGCATAACCTTTCTGGGGGGTTGCCATCCAAAAATGCCATCTTAGAACCATGCTTTTCCTGGTTCAATTAAAAAAATTCGAACTGTTCACTGGAAAGTTCTTCTAAATAAGGGTGTATACTCGACTCTTGGGCATCAACTATGCTTGCCCAGTGTCTTTGTGCAACAGAAAGTGGTGTATAAGTATGCAGTCTTCTCGGAGAAAAATAGAGAGTGATAATAGTGTTGTGAGTTTAGAAAGGGTACCATGGCTCCTCTTATATAGAAAGATGAAAGGGTTAGGGTTAATGAAACGGTATCTCCAAATAAATAAAAGACATAACCACCCCGAAGGATCACAAAATATCAAACAGGAAATAAGGAAATGTCTATCTATATAAATGTCTATCAATAGAAATTATCTCTCAAGTCTTGTAAAGTTAAGAAAGCATCTCTAAAGAAAAGGCAAACCTGAAGAAAACGGTTTAAGGCAATCAAGATGCACTGCATTGAAAGTTCATCGGGATTAATAAAGTTAAGAGCCTTTGACATTGCAATGAAAACTTCGTCATTGACACGATCAGGTACTCCCTGAAATAAAAAAATAAATATATGATGCAGAAATGTAGCCTTCAACAGGACTATTGCACGATATTGCAGCTCTGAGATGAGAAAAGAAAGACCTTGAGCTCGAACTGAAATTTCATGTAGGCCTTGGCAATCTAAATCTGATTTTGATTGATTTACAGAAAAGATGACAAGCTATACCTGCTTTCTCATCCAATCTTGAACTGTTAAGCCATCCTGAGCCTCAACATAAGGCTGCCCACCTACCATTGCTGGCAATAGCCCAATTGCAAACTGCACCTTCTCCGGCCATGTCAGCATTTCATTGTTCCTCAGGATGGCCCATATTCCTGCCACAACATTCTTCTTAAAGTTCTCATGGTGAAGTTTTCCAGAGATGTGTAATAGACAATCTCTTTGTATCATAATTTATTATTATTAAATAACATTAAATATCATGTTAATGATAACAATATGGCAAAAGCATAAAAGGGTTAACTAGAGTAGGAAGTTCCTCGTACGTGTAATCTACAAGGAATGGCCAAACCATCATTCCCAATTTGGAAATTTTAGATGGATAAGTTACTGGAAATTTCTTAAATTTTATAGGAGAGGAGAAGTTGAGAAATGTCCGCCTTTCAATGTAATGTGGATATCCAGCTACTCCAAGCCTAAATTCTAAGCATTTCCACTGTTTTCTATTTAAAAACCATGTATTTCTTAGCCAGGAAGAGTGAGCTAAATTTTATATTGTGGAAAGTTCAAGTGCATGAGGAACAACACGTAAGCTTGAATTTTTCCATTGTGGGAAGTAGGCATTGCAACCAGCAAGGCCCACATAGAAAAGCATTTCCTCGTTTTATATTTATATAGTATGTATTTATTAGTTGCAACGAATGAATGAGTGAGAGATAACAAAACTAAATCGTGCTGTCGTAAATTCAAGTATATTAAGAATAGCAGATAAGCTAGAAGTTTTTCATTGTGGAAAATAGGCATTAGAACCAGTCTGATATTAAATGTACATTCTTCACATGATAATGTAATTGACAGTGTACTTATCATAAATTGTGATCTGGTGGTGAAATCTAGCTATCATTAAAGCGATAATTGTGTGTCAACTTTTAGCCAGCTCAAAGGTTGCTTTTCACTTTCAAGGTATTGCCCTTGTATATACTAAATAGTCAAAGTGATCCATAAAATTTTGATTATCTTTTTTTGAGAAAGATGGGATGGACCTCCTTCAGAGACCCATCTGAAAAATATATTTAAAAAATTTATAAACAAAATTACAAATGCTAGCTTTCATAGCATGCTCAATTACATTTTCAGTAAAATCTCTCCTTTAAAATAACAGTGTTTCTACCCAACAATATGACCCACACATGTGCACAAACTCTGATCCTTCCTCTAACCAAACCCGCCCAATCTGAGCAAATGGACCCTCAAAAGGACTTAAAATTTTGACTATCACTTTAAGTATTTCATGTAAATTGAACTTGTTAGTTTGAATGCTTCAACTATTATTTGTTCTTGTTGGTGGAAAAGTAATCCATCTTATTCCAAAGAACCCTAGGCTCTCTTATATAGAGATGGTCCATGGGTAAATTACATAAGGTGCAACCAAGAACATAAAAAATAACATAAATAGTACATAGACTATATAATTATCTCTACACTCCCCCTCAAGATGGAGCATAGATATCAAACATGCTTAGCTTGGAAGTACACTTCTGGAATGGTCTTCTGAGCAATGGCTTGTTGAAGATAACGACAGTCTGCTCCCCTGAACTAACTGTGAAGTAGAAATCAGGCCCTTCTGGATCATATCTCTAGTGTAATGGCAGTCCACCTCAATATGTTTTGTTCTTTCATGAAAGGCAGGGTTATTGGCAATGAACAATGCGGCTTGATTTTCACACTGTAACCGCATGGGTAGAGGTACATTTATATGCAATTCTTCTAGTACAGATCGAACACACATCATCTCAGTACCGGCTTGTGCCATGGCCCTATATTCAGATTCAGCACTAGATCTAGCCACTACTGTTTGTTTCTTGCTTTTCCAAAAACCAAAGAACTGCCCACAAAAATTGCAAAATCCGAAGTAGACTTCCGATCCTTAGGGCATCCTGCATAATCTGCATCCGCACATGTCGAGATAGATAGACATGTTTCCTTTCTGAACAGCAATCCTGTGCCTGGAGACGACTTTAGATACCTTAGTATCATATATATAGCATCCATATGTACATGTCTCGGCTGTTCCATGAACTAACTCACCCGACTTACTGCAAAAGCAATATCAGGTCGGGTTATAGTAATATAAAGAAGCTTACCCACCATTTCTCTATACCTTCTCCTGTCGACTTCCTCTGTATCATTATCATATAATTTCATGCTGGGGTCCATAGGCGTAGTTGAGGGTCTACACCCAACCATGCTCGTTTCAACAAGCATATATGTAATGTATTTCCTTTGGGTCATCACAAGACCCTGCGCATTCCTGGCAAACTCCAACCCCAGAAAGTATCGTAGAGTACCAAGATCCTTCGTAACAAACTGATGGCCCAGAAAAGCTTTTGCCATCTTTATCCCTTGTGTATCATCTCCTGTAACCAATATATCATCAACATATACTATAATGACAACCGTACCTCTAAAAGTCTGATGAACGAACAACGAATGATGCGCATTTGTTCTCCTGAATCCTTGTTGTTCAATTAGATGGGAAAGCTTTTGAAACCACGTCCTTGGGCTTTGTTTAAGGCCATATATCGTCTTATGAAGCCTACACACCATGTGACTCCCCCCCTTAGTAGCAAACCCCGGAGGCCGCTGCATGTAGACTTCTTCCTGCAAGTTGCCATACAAGAAGGCATTCTTAACATTAAGCTAAAACAAGGGCCAATCACGTACCACAGCAACGGACAGAAGAATACAAAGAGTGGAATGACGGGCAACTGGAGAGAAGGTGCCCATATAATCCACGCCATATGTCTGAGTGAAACCTCGCGCCACTAGCCTTGCCTTGTAATGGTCAAGAATACCATCTGCATAATACTTAACAGTGAATACTCATTTGTAGCTAACAACAGATGCTCTTGAAGGAGCGGGAACCAAGCTCCATGTACCCCGCGACTGTAAAGCAACCATTTCCTCTTCCATAGCAGAACGTCAGCAGGCAATCTTCAAGGCATCCTGATAATTCCGTGGTATCTCCACGGTAGACAAAGCCACAGCAAACCTCTGAAAGTCCCCTATGAGACGATGAAAGGAAACCCGGGAAGCAAGAGGATATGATGCACAAGTGTGTTTCTGCTTCCGTATAGCAATAGGAACATCCAGATCATCAGCAACAGTACTCGTCGGTTCACTTTCCTCCTGCAACGATGAACCCTGCACTTGCACACTATCTGACCCATCATTAGCAATAACATCTGGGCATACCTGAGGCATGCTGGATGATTGACGTACAACATGAGCAGGACCCAACCGACGTGTATAAAATTTAGGTAAGGACGAAACAGGTGGTTGTGGTAGTGGTGGTGGTCGAGATGATGTTGGTGTGACAACAAGAATGAACGACGGTGGACTCGAAATAGGAGGAGGAGGAACATAGATCTCGTCATTAGATGTGGATGAGGCCAACCTGTCACCTACAAGGGAGAAGTACATAACAAACTCAAAGAATGTGAACTCAGCACTGATAAAGTATTTCCTGTTTACAAGATCATAGCAACGGTATCCCTTCTGAGTCCGAGAGTAACCCACAAAGACACACTTGACAGCCCTAGGCGAGAGTTTGGCAAGTCCAGAAGACAACTGATGAACAAATGCAACAGCACCAAACACACGAGAGTAAGTGAGAATAATTCCTTGTCAGAAAAGACAACATAAAAAGGAATTTTCTCACCAAGAACCGAGGATGACATACGATTCACAAGATAAGAAGCTGTAAGAACGACATCTTCCCAAAAAGAAATAGGTGCACAACTCTGGACAAGAAGGGTTCGAGTAATATCAAGAAGATGATGATGCTTTCTCCCAGCAACGCCATTTTGTTGAGATGTGTACACATAGGTGGTTTAATGAATAATACCATGTGATGAAAAGAATTGTGAAAGAGAACGAGTGCAAAATTCCAAAGCATTATCCGTACGAACATATTTCACATGACCGGAAAAAATATTTTGCACTTCATTTATAAGATTTCTGATAACATCTCCTGCTTCAGATTTATTCTTCAATAGAAATACCCACGACATACGAGAAAAATCATCAACGACTAAAAGATAAAACATGTATCCCTGGTGATCAAGAACACGACTTGGACCCCAAATGTCGACATGAAATAACTCAAAAGGGGAGCTATTGCTCCGACACTGACGACTAGGAAAGCTAGCTCTATGGTGCTTCCCCAATTAGCATGCTTCACACCGGAAGGAAGAACTTGGAGAAATCTGAGGTAATAGATGACGCATCTTCTGAAGAGTAAGGTGACCAAAGAGTAGATGCCACGTATACGGAGAGACTGCTCCGCTTGAATGACAGGAGACACCAGCATAGGAATTCCGGACCAGACGATAAAGACCATCCTACTCAGAACCACAACCAATCACCCTACCCGTTAGAATGTCCTGAAAAATAGGAGACGATGGGTCAAATATAGCGCGACAATGCAAATCCTTTGTAATCTGACTAATAAAAAGCAAGTTCATCGAAAAATCGGGGGCATGTAAAACATTTTATAGATGCATGGAAGGCGATAAAGTAATCTCCCCCTGTCCAATAATGGGTGAATGAGTCCCATCAGCTATTACCATTGACCGCCCATGTGGAATCTCCCTGTATGACATAAGTCTATCTCTGTCGCAGCAAAGATGATGTGTCGCACCGGAGTCCATAATCCAATCTGAGACATCAGAACTATGACATGATGGAAAAGCATAAACACTACCTGAGATGCTAGCAGTGGCAGAAGTACTGGCAGAGGCTGAAGCTGCAATATCAGAAGGTCCTCCTGGAGAATCTGTCGATAGGGGAGGCATAATATCCCGCAATCTCGCAACGAGCTCCTCGAACCTCTGATCTGAAGTGGATGCCGACGGAGATGCAACATGCTCGACTACTCGCGCTGAGGCTGGAAATCCACGCTTAGAATAGCATGTATCCTCAGCATGTCCATTGCGATGAAAAAAGGTGCACGGTTGGCGAAAATGACCACCTCGACTACGAGGTCCACGGCCACAAAATGAAGAAGGGCCACCTTAACCTCTGGAAGCAGCCATCACCGAGGGTGGAGTAGAAGCACTGAATGAGACAGAGATGCGACTAAGTCTACGGTAGACTTCCTCCATAGGAGGAATGGTAGCATCGACAAGAATCTGCGATCGAGCAGCATCATATTCAGGGTCAAGGGCCGCAAGCAGGACCCCTACCATGGTAGCATTCCTAAATGTCTTCTGTTTCTCCGGGGTAGCCGTGAGAGGAATGATACTGTAGAGTTTCTCAAACATCCCTCGTAGGGATGTATACAAGGAGTGAAGTAGCCGCCAATTCTGCTTCATTGTGAATATGTCATGTTGGAGCTGAAGGACTTTGTCTCATTCTGCACCTGTGAATATGTTGCTGCCAGTATGTCCCACATCGCTTTCGCGGTGGGCTGATGGAGAACATCATTAGAAATCTCCATCGATAGTGTCCCTGAAAGCCAGACCTTTGCATATGAATCATCGGCCTCCCAAGAGGCATAAATCCCGATCTTCTCTGTCGGCTCTTCCTCGGTAAAAATGTGCTTCTTATAATTCGACTTCATGAGACTCATGAACTGCATCGCCCAGAGCTCATAGTTCGACCCATCCATCTTGACGATTGGTGCAGAACCTTTGAACTTGCCTATGGAGGGCATATCGAGCTTGTTTTCTGACATATCGCCGGAGATGAAGAACTAGGGTTTGTAGACCAAATGACAAACGTCTACATAAACTTCATAAGATTTGAGTGCATATGTGGACTTTACGCACTCAAATCCATAGAGATGACGGTGGCGGTTGTGGGTGGGGCCGACGGGGGTAGGGGGCCGGCGGGTGTAGGGCCAGCGACGAAAGGGAAGAAGGTGATGGGCCGGCGAGGTGGTGTCGACGGTGAGAGGGTGGCGCCGGAAGAGAGAGAGAGAGAGAGAGAGAGAGAGAGAGAGAGAGAACGGCGCCGGCGACGGAAGGAGGGGTGGGGAGGGGGCGGCGACGTTGGTAATGGGGTATTAGGGTTTTGGCTCTGATACCATGTTGGTGGAAAAGTAATTCATCTTATTCCAAAGAACCCTAGGCTCTCTTATATAGAGACGGACCATGGGTAAATTACATAAGGTGAACCAAGAACATAAAAAATAACACAAACAATATATACACTATATAATTATCTCTACAGTTCTCATTTAGTTTATTTATCCCAGCATTGTTTGCAACCAAAACCCATTTGATCAAGACATTTATACTTCATATAGGTGGCTTTGTTTTCAGTTTGAACCAGCAGATCCTCATCCCTCGGTCTTTATTTTCAATTACCCCTTTTGCTGCCTAACATATGCAAGACTTTGTTTGTGGGCATATATATTGTAAGCCTTGCACGGTACTTGTCTCTAAACAACACAATTTGTACACAAGCACATATTATTAAACTATGTCTCGGTATGAAGATAAACTAACGATGGTATGCCTTACTTTTGACAGTGTTTGTGACAACAGGCAACTCTTCAAACTCTTTTCAACACCAGTGCCTCAAAGTATCGAGCTTGCTACCTATACATGTATAAAGAAGGTGCAGAGTACATTCCATTTTAACTTTGCATTACTCCATCTGCAGAACTCGGTTTAATATAGGCAAATTATTGGTGGAGGCTGATTGAACGCTAAGTGGTTATGTTATTTATATCGAATTGTAGTACAGACACTTAACAATTTATCAGAACCAAACAATAATTTCCATGACGAGGGCTCAGTTTAATTTAACATGGATAAGTCTAGGGTCGAACACAAGGATACGATATATTAATTTATCTGATTAGACTTTAAACACCTAGGTTAAGTTAAGAGACTTATCTAATTAGTTTATCTTCATACCGAGACTTATCTAATTAGACTCTTAATGATAATCCTATATCAGAGAACATAAGTCTAACTCATAATTCATATCTACGTGAATTAAGCTTCACAGGAAATATTTCATTGAACAAAATGAAGATAGATGCAACAAATAACAATTTAATCAAGTCATTTTACACAATATAATTCTCTAAACTTTTATTTAAGAAAGAATCAATTATGTCATGGTAAAGAGCATCACAAGATATTTCCAATGAGATCAAAATCACATTAATCGGATTCCAGATGAACAAGATATTAAATCTTCAATATAGGGGCTCAACTGCAAATAAACATGAATTAAAAACACATAAAAAATTTACAAAACAATCCAAATAGGACTTAAATGCAATAAAATGAAGCCGGCAAGCATATCTTGATATTTCCCCCAAGCGTGGGAATATTTCTAAGAATAATAAAAGCCAGCGGGGCGAGAATGTAAATAGCCCAGACAAATCATGTGTGGGGTGCATGAGATCTAGGCTCGGGCGATGACTCGTGGCTCGAGCCATGTGGAGGTTGAAGATGCTTCGGCTTAGGTGCGAATGGACCCGAGGCGGCAGGGTAGGATCGAGCGGCTTGGGATGCTTCTGAATCGTAGGATCAACATCGATGGGGTGTGATCCAACGGTGATTGTTGCGTAGAAGGGAAGTCTCCCCCTCCATAGTCAGTGGCGCAGAGGTTGCACTTCAGTGAGGGGTAGCTCCCTCCTCCATGCTCCAGAAGCGTGGCTGATAGTTGGGTAAGCTTCCACGAAGGTCCGTGAAGATAGTGATCGGTCGGAGGTGATGTCGAAGTGGCTGAATTAGCAAGATGTCACCTACTCATCGAAGGCGAAGCACGAGATCAGAACATCCCAAAAATCCTGGTCGTTGAGGCCCTTTGAACACCTACAATTGTTAGACTATAGCCGAAGTTCTAGGGGTTCGTATGGGGATGAAATGGAGGGCTTCGTCGGGGCGAAGAAGGTAAGCCCTAATGGGTTCTCCTCTTGAGCAAAGAGGAGACCTTGGTCGAAGTGGAGGGGATTGTGGAAAAGGCAAGGTGTTGATCAGAACCTTGCACGAGGATCGGGAATGCTGGTGAAGGTTGTGAAGTTCTCAGATCATTGTAAAGGTGTGTAGAATGGAGTGGGAAAATAGAAGAAATAGAACAAGAATGGTACTGGAATCTACCTGGAAGGAGAAGAAGACGATCGGAATGGATGTAAGCATGGGGACGAGGTCTGGCACGACATTTAGTCGTCGCTCTACACGTTGGCAGAATGTGGAGCTCGAGCAGCAATTCCAATGTGTTGCAACTTAGTCGGAGGACCAAGGATCTCATCAGAGAAGATGACTACTTCGCTCAACCTCTCTCTTGCTTTCTGTCACTAAGGTGGAGTAGTGGTTCGGAGGCTTCTCGCACAGAGGGCGGATAATCTGGAAGTTGGCCAGAGAGGAGAGTTTTATTCTCCTCCAGAAGGTTGCATGGGGGTGGCTTCAACCACCTCCTGTTACCTCATGTGAGGCAGAGGGTGACCATGGAAGTTCGGGCGTAGAAGAGGTACGAAGGAGCAAGAGGATGTCGCCAGTTTCGTGAGAAGGCGACACGTTGGCCAACGTAGAGAAATTGGAGAAAAATGCCATCGACGAAGGGATGCCTCCCTTGGGGTTCAACTGACGGAGGTTGACGAAGAAGGAGATATGTTGGATCTCGTGATCCAACGGTCTAAAAAGAGACACAGGTTGATGGTTGGGATCAGCTTGATCATAAGATCAAGTGACCCAGGATGAAGCAGACGTAAGAGGATCAGAGTTGTCTGATTAGAAAATTAGAAGGTCCAGGATGTGTGCGGGCTCATATAAAGAGCCAGCTACATGGAGAGAGGAGATTGGGCCCCATGGTCCAATCACAAAATCAAAAATAAAATAAATCTTGAAAAATCAAAATAAAATATCAAATAAAGTCAAATGAAAAAATGTTCAACATGAAAGTTGTGTATCTCTTCAAGATCTACAAGTTTCATGCAGAACTCAAAGTCAAATACATAATATAGGGATACTTATTATTTTGTAAGTATTTTTTAATAGATAAAAACACTTCTTTTATTTATTTTGTTATTTTTTGGTATTTTTATATAATGAATAATATACAATATAATATATATATATATATATATATATGATATTATTCTAATTTTATGGGATTTTTTAATAAAGAGAAAACACATAAAATAAAGGGAACCATAATACACATAATATGTATTTATTTATAAACAATAATTAACCATAATTATTTACAAGGTGTTAAATGTTAAATAGAATTAATTAATGGTTAAATTAATTGAATAGTTTAAGATAGAGGGATAATAAATCGACATAATGCTGATGAATCAAGGATTCATCAGGGGCATGAGAAGAATGGCCTTTATTATCTTGACATACCCTCAAATTTTATGTTTATTAGTAATACAACCATCTCTGAAGACCTTCTCCTATTGCATATGCGCATCGGGCATCCTTCTGCCTAGGCTCTCTCCAAGATGTTCCCTAAACTCTCTACTTTGAAGCTCTTTCAGTGTGAGGTGTGTGAGTTCGAGAAACATCATCGAGCTTCTTTTCCAGTTCGTGATGAGTTTCGCCATACCACTCTATTTGGTCATGTTCATTGTGATGTTTGAGGACCTTGTCTGGTCCGAACTTTGAGTGGTCATCTCTATTTTATTGTGTTTGTAGATGATTATAGTAGATCCTCTTGGATTTATCTAATAAAGGAACTGTGGAAATGCAAAAGAGAGATGGATTCATCGTAGCCCTAGAGCTCTCTTATATAGGAGAAAAGCTCTAGGGACAAATTATATAAATAGCCGAAAGAATAGAAACATTACAGAATAGTATCTAAAGAAATATAAATATCTCAACACTCCCCCTCAAACTGGAGCATAAATATTTATCATGTTCAACTTGGAACAACAACGATGAAATGGTCCCTTAGCAAGTGCCTTGGTGAACATATCAGCAACCTGATCGCCTGAAGCAACATGAGAGGTGAATATAAACCCCTTTTGAATCAGATCACGTGTATCATGGCAGTCAACCTCAATGTGTTTTGCTCTTTCATGTAAGGCTGGGTTATTTGCTATAAATAGCGTAGCTTGATTATCACAATGTAGATGCATTGGAAGCGGCACCTCCATAGTTAGGTCAGTCAGAACTGACTTGACCCACATCATTTCTGTGCTCCCTTGGGCCATTGTCCTATACTCAGATTCCGCACTTGATCCGGCTAAAACAGTCTGTTTCTTGCTTTTCCATGAAACCAACGAGCTTCCTACAAACATTGTGAAGCCTGAGGTTGACTTTCTATCCTTGGCACCCAACATAGTCTGCATCTACACATCCTGATACTGTCAGGGTTGTGTCTCTCCTAAATAGAAGTCATGCACCAGGAGAGGACTTGAGATACCACAAGATCATATTGACTGCATCCATGTGAGACTACCTAGGTTGCTCCATAAATTGGCTAACTCGCTAACAGCAAACGATATATTAGGACTGGTAATAGAGACATGCAATAACTTCCCTACCAGCTCTCTGTAATGTCTCTTATCTACCTCTGCAGAGTCATCATCATATAATCATGCATTGGGATCCATCGGAGTAGTAGCAGGTGTACATCTTGTCATACCCGTCTCGGATAAGAGATCAATGACATATTTACTTTGTGTCACTACCATTCCCTGCTGATTCCTTGCAAATTCTAGGCCAAGAAAATACCTCAGCTTCCAAGATCCTTGGTCACGAACTGTTGCCCAAGAAAATCCTTGGCTGCCTGAATACCTTCATTATCACTGCCTGTGACAACAATATGATCAAAATAAACCAAAATAGCAACCATACCCTTCTGGGTCCTCTTAACAATTAGAGAATGATTTGCAGTAGATCTGACAAAACTCTGTAGTTCAATCAACTCTGAGAGCTTCTGAAACCAAGCCCTCGGACTCTGCTTAAGGCCATATATGGCCTTATGAAGTTTGCACACCATAGTAGACTCCCCCTCAGCAGCGAACCCTAGTGGCTGCTGCATATACACTTCTTCGTGCAAATCGCCATATAGGAATGCATTCTTGACATCTAATTGAAAAAGGGGCGAGTCCTTTATCACAACAACGGCAACAAGGATGCGTAGTGTAGAATGAGAGGAGAAAAGGTGTCTTGATAGTCCACCCCATAAGATTGAGTGAATCTACGGGCAACCAACCGAGCCTTGGGATTCAAAGAAGGTGACATCAACACTAACATAGTACATTCGCCGAGCAGGATCAAAGCAACGATACCCCTTTTGGGTCTTGGAATACCCAACAAACATACACTTGACTGCTCTAGGAGAGAGCTTGTCAAGACCTAGAGACAACTGATGAACAAAAGCAACATAACCAGAAACACGAGGTGTGAGAGAAAAGTTCCTTCTCGGGAAACGCAATTGAGAACGTAATTTTTTCTCCCAGACTCGATGAAGGCATCCGATTCACCAAATAACATGCAATGAGAACAACATCCCCCGGTATGAGTGGGGAGCACAACTCTGAATCAGAAGAGTTCTGGTGACATCCAAGAGATGACGATGTTTCCTCTCGGCCACCCCATTCTGTTGGGACGTATAAGCACATGAAGTTTGATGCACAATGCCATATGATCTAAGACATTGAGAAAGTTGTGTACTATAGAATTCAAGTGCATTATCAGAATGTATGTACTTGACATTTACAGAAAAGACATTCCTTATTTCATTAATAAAAGACTGAATGATAGGACTAACATCAGACTTATTCTTAAGTAGAAATACCCATGACAATCTAGAAAACTCATCAACAGCAACAAGATAAAATCGGCGTCCTTGAAGATCAGGAACATGACTAGGACCCCAATTATCCAAATGAATCAACTCAAAGAAACCATGACTGCTTTGATCCTGACGACTCTGAAATGTGGACCTATGATGCTTCCCAAGCTGGCAGGTCTCACACTGGAAGGTAGAGCGAGGAGAGATATGAGGAAGGACATGACGCATCTTTTACAGAGGAAGATGACCAAAACGAAGATGCCACGTATACGGTGAGACAGATCCAGTGCGAAGAGAAGAGACAGCAGCATACGGAGATTGCACCAGTCTGTGTAGGCCTCCTTGCTCACGGTCAATTCCAATCAACTGCCGTTAGAATATCCTGAAACACAAGAGCAGAGGGGTCAAATATGGCACGACAATGCAAATCCTTGGTGATTTGTCTAATAGATAATAGATTCATAGAGAATTCATGCGCGTAAAGAACATTCTGAAGCCACATTTCGGAGGTTAACTGCACCTCCCCCTGACCAGTGATGGGTAAGTGAGTCCCATCAGCAATTTGCCTGACTGAGTCGGGCTATAGGTACAAAATTGACCTCTGTCACCACAAAGATGGCGGGATGCTCCTGAATCCATGATCCATTCTGACAAGTCTGCCCTGTAACAGCTAGTAAAAGCATATGTTGTACCTGATGTGGGTGTAGTGGCTGAGGCTACTACCTTTGAAGATCCCGACTGTAAGCTAGTTGACCCTGGAGATGGCATTATCTCCCTGAGTCATGCTATTAAGTCGTCAAACCTCTGGTCAGATGCACCGGAGGAGCTGTTGCACTGCTGGATCTGTTCTGCACACGAGCTGAAGCAGGAAACCCATGCTTAGAATAACATGTTTCCTCTGAATGACCTGCCTGTGGCAAAAAGTGCAAGGTTGATGCGGGTGTCTACTACCTCCTCTTCCACGACCTCCTCGGCCACGGAAGTGCATAGCGCACCCCCTACCACGAGATGTTGCCATGGCTGAAGACGTTTGTGACACAGATGAACTACCAGAGTGTTAAGTTAAAATATCGTACTATGTATGTCTTATTCTAATTTCTTCTTTCTCAGTGTACTTATCATGTAATTAACCCAGGGCTATTCTCCTATATAAGAGAGCCCTCGGGTACGTCTAATGCATCGGCTACGTTTCTCCCATCATGGTATCAGAGCAACGGTCCTAGACCGGGGTCACGGTATCCCACCCAAACCCTAACCCTAATCCCTCCACCCGCCGCCCCCCCTCCCACCCGCACACGCCTCCAGCGGGTCCAGGCGCCCCTCGCGCGTGCCTCCGGGCGTTCCTTGCGCCGATCCGGGTGCCCAGCGTCGCTCCACCGCGCCTTGCGCCACTACAGGCCTCCCACGCCCCCCTGCGACTCCCGCGGCCTACTAGCGCCGCCTCCTGCGGCATCTCGCCGCCCGTGCGCGTCGACCGGCATCTCCAGCGGCATCTCGTCGTACGCCTCCAGCGGCATCTCACCGCCCGTGCGCGGGTCTAGCCGCTACAGCGGTACTGCGTTGTTCCAGGGGGCCTCGCCGACCCTACCCCTAGCACCTTGCTGCCCCAGCATGCTTCTTAGGTGATTGATAGTGGACTCCAGCCTTGCGGCGCGGCACAGAACTTCGCCGACACCGTATTTGCACCTTGACTTCTAAAGTCGGCACTCCAACAAGAAGGAGGAATGGTTGTATGAGTCTACACATACAACCTAACCCTCATATGATTCTGTAGACAGCCTACTTGGTTAACTATGTCGGTCCTAGCTCTTCACCAATCATGTCAGACAACAATGGTGATGTGTTTACATCCTCGAGTGCCTTCAAAGGCCCAACCCCAATAATTAAGATGGATGGGAGCAACTATGAATTATGGCCTATGCAGTTCCACACCCTTATGCAATGCCACAATAAGGAGCACATCCTGACAGAATCTGAGCCGGAGGACAAGACTGGAACAAAAGCGACATAGAAGCAAGATGATGCATATGCTCGTATTTGGCTATCTGGGACGCTGACTACGGAGATTGCAAATGCTATTGTGAACCAACCTACAGCTAAGGCTATGTGGGATATCCTGGCTGCAACATATGGGCAGTCCAAGAATGAGAGCAAGATTCTTCAGTTACAGTTCGATATCTTCTCAGCAAAGCAGAATGGGAAGCCCTTACATGCTCATTTTTCTCATCTAAGGGGCATGTTCGAGAGACTGCATAGCTTCATGCCGATCACTGCCAGTACAGAACAACAACAAGCTTACAGAAATGCTACAACGACTGGTGTATTTCTCTCCTCCCTTGATCCAGAGTACGATGATGCTCGTACTCAACTTCTGACTGGCGATTCCATTCCACCGATGGAGGAGGTATTTAAGAGATTGAGTAGAATTACTACTACATCGGCATCTACAACCCAGCCTACCCCTTCAGCTATGGTTGCCACCCGTGGCAGAGGAGGAGCATCACATTTTTGGGGTCGTGCACCTCGTGGTAGAGGGGGAGGCAGACACCGTGGCCCCTGTACTCACTGCCACCGACCAGGCCACTCTAAGGAGACGTTCTTTCACAAGCATGGGTATCCAACCTCTGCACGGGTTGCAGAGCAGTCTGAGTCTACAGCTGCACCTCTTCTAGATACTCGCTTTGAGGATCTCGTCTCACGACTTCGTGATATGATCACTACACCCTCGCCTTCGTCTCCAGGTCCAACGGATGCTGCAGCTTCGGCCAGAGCGTCTTCTAGCTCATCGGGTATCCCTTATGCACTTACCAGTACTACTTGCTCGAACCTAACAGATTGGATTATGGATTCCGGAGCCTCTCATCATATGTGCGGCGACAGACGGCAGTTTACTACCTACAGAGCGCTTGCCCCAGGAAGATCTGTAGTCATTGCCAATGGGGTCCGATTACCCATTGTGGGTCAGGGGAAAATCACCCTGACATCTTCTTTGAGTCTTCAGAATGTCTTACATGCACCAGACTTTCAGATGAACCTGTTATCAATTAGCCAACTTACAAAAGATTTACATTGCCGTGCCATCTTTGACTCCTCTACTTTTGTGTTTCAGGACATACTGACTGGCAGGATGATTGTTGGTGGCCGTGAGCAGAAAGGCTTGTATAAGATTGCTATATCATCATGTGCTGGCGCTGCTACTATTCCCTCAGGATCCATTTCTCCTTTCCTTTGCCATCTCCGATTTGGCCATCTGCCTCTGCAGAAGATGTCTCATGTCTTGCCGCGGATATCTACCCGTACTGCATTGGATTGCGAAGCCTGTCAGCTTGGGAAACACCATAGGTCTTCGTTTCCAGTTCGTCCGAGTCGTCATAGTAGTCGGTCTTTTGAACTGTTTCACTTTGATATTTGGGGTCCGAGTCGTGTACCTGATCTTCAGGGACGTAGGTATTATATGGTTGCTGTTGATGACTTTTCCAGATTATTTTGGGTATTCTTGTAAAAACAAAAGTCTGAAGCTGGTGCTATTATTCGAAAATTCATTTTGAAAGTTAATAACATTTTTTCTACCAATATCAAAGCCATTCAAACAGATAATGCTTTAGAGTTTTCAACACTGCATTTGTCTGATTTCCTCAGCTCACAGGGAATCATTCATCAAACCTTTTGTAGTTACACGTCGCAACAGAATGGTGTGGCAGAACGCAAACATCGTCACCTTCTTGATGTCACCCGGACACTGTTGATCTATAGTCGTGCCCCTCACTCCTTTTGGGGGGATGTGGTTCTTACTGCATGCTACTTGGTGAATCGCAAGCCGTCTACTGGTCTAAGAGAAAAGGTCCCCTTCTTGATTGCGTTTCTCGAGAAGGATCTTTTCTCCCTCACACCTCGTGTCTTTGGGTCTGTTGCATTTGTGCATAATTGTACTCCTGGTCGTGATAAGCTCTCTCCAAGGGCTATCAAATGTGTGTTTGTTGGGTACTCTCGTACTCAAAAAAGGGTATCGCTGTTATGATCCGACAAATAGGAGATTCTATGTGAGTGCGGACGTCACTTTCTTTGAGTCTATCCAATGACAATGCAAACGATATTGTTGTTCCTCCTCCATCCACCACATCAGCCGAACCAGAAAGTCAAACTCTACTACCACCACCGCCTCCACCACCACCCCCACCTCAGTCGAAATTTTTACCCATTGTTTACACACACAGGTCTTCTACTAGCACTTCTGCTCATCAGCCATCCACATCTTCCAGCACGCCTGAGGTATGTCATGATAACATTGTTTCTACTGATGGCCCTGGAGTTTTACAGGATGACTCTGCTGTAGAGAACACTGTAGAGGACGATCTGGATATTCCTATTGCGCTTAGGAAGCTACGTCGTCAATGTGCTAAATATCCAATTGCAGCGCATGTCTCTTTGGATCATCTTTCCGATGAATACAAGAACTTTGTTGTTGGCCTTTCCGTGGTTACTATACCCAGAACATATATGGATGCATTACAGGACAACAGGTGGCGTCAGGCGATGGAAGAGGAAATGGCAGCCTTAACAGCTCGTGGGACATGGTCTATTGTCCCTCCTCCACAGGGTGCTTCCATAGTAAGCTGCAAATGGATATTTTCAATTAAGCATAATGCGGATGGGAGCGTGGATCGCTACAAGGAAAGGTTGGTGGCCCGTGGCTTCACCCAGACTTGTGGGGTAGATTATCAGGACACTTTCTCTCCAGTGGTGAGACACTCGACGCTCCGGATTTTACTAGCAATTGATGTTTCACGTGATTGGCCGTTATTCCAGCTTGATCTGAAGAATGCATTTCTATACGGGGATCTTTACGAGGAAGTTTACATGCAGCAGCCACCTGGGTTTACTGCTGAGGGGGAGTCACAAAAGGTATGCCGGCTACATAAGGCCATATATGGACTTAAGCAAAGTCCTAGAGCTTGGTATCAAAAGCTATCAGAATTGATTGAGCAACATGGATTCAAGAGGTCCACTGCGGACCACTCTCTATTTGTTCATAAGACACATCGACGTACAATTGCCATTCTTGTCTATGTAGATGATATTATTGTAACAGGAGACGATGCTGAAGGCATTCAGGTAGCCAAGAAGTTCCTAGGTAAAGAATTTGTGACCAAGGATCTTGGCACCCTTCGTTACTTCCTAGGGTTAGAATTTGCCAGGAATCATCGGGGTCTAGTAATGACCCAGAGGAAGTTTGTCATGGATCTCCTGTCTGAGACAGGTATGACGGGGTGCAAGCCAGCTATGACGCCTATGGATCCAAATGTGGAATTGTATGATGATGACACTGAAGAAGTCGATAGCAGGAGGTACAGGGAGCTTGTGGGGAAGCTCCTATATGTAACTATCACCAGACCTGATATTATGTTTGCAGTAAGCAAGGTTAGCCAATTTATGGAGTGTCCCAGAAAGACTCATATGGATGCTATCTATATGATCTTGAGATATCTGAAGAACTCACCTGGTTCAGGACTCCTATTCAGTAGGGGCAGTTCATTGGAGGTAACGGCGTGTGCAGACGCTGAGTATGCAGGATGCCCCACGGACAGAAAGTCTACTTCAGGATTTGTTGTTTTTGTTGGTCACTCACTTGTCTCATGGAAAAGCAAGAAGCAGACTGTAGTTGCCAGATCAAGTGCAGAATCAGAATACAGAGCCATGGCTCAAGGGAGTACAGAGATGATGTGGGTTAGATCGGTGGTGACTGATCTTTCTATAGATGTTCCTCTTCCTATGCAGCTATTATGTAATAATCAAGCTGCATTATTCATTGCAAATAATCCTGCTTTCCATGAACGAACGAAGCATATTGAGGTGGATTTTCATTACACTCGAGATCTGATCCAGAAGGGGCTCATATCTACAGCTCACGTGTCTACAGGAGATCAGACAACAGATATCTTCACCAAGGCTCTAGCACGAAGTCCCCTTCAGAAGTGTTGGTCCAAGCTGAGCATGATAGATATATATGCTCCAGCTTGAGGGGGAATGTTAAGTTAAAATATCGTACTATGTATGTCCTATTCTAATTTCTTTTTTCTCAGTGTACTTATCATGTAATTAGCCCAGGGATATTCTCCTATATAAGAGAGCCCTCGGGTACGTCTAATGCATCGACTACGTTTCTCCCATCACAGAGGATATGGAGAGTCTGCTCAGTCGGCGATATGCCACCTCTATCGGAGGTATAGTGGCATCGGTGAGAATCTATACCCTAGCTGCATCATACTCTGGATCCAGTGCAGCTAGGAAGACTCCCGTCATCACTGAATCTCTATATGCTTTGAGTTGCTCTGGTGTAGCAGTCAAGGGAATGTAACCATGTAGCTTTTCAAACATACCCCTTAGAGATGTGTAAAGGGTATGTAAAGGACGACCATTATGCTTAGATGTGAAGATATCATGCTGAAGTTGCAGAATCTGACTCATTCTTCGTCGGAGAATATGTGGTGGCGAGAATGTCCCATATGGCCTTTGTTGTAGGCTGACTCAAAATGTCATTAGCTATCTCCATGGATACTGTTCCAAACAGTCATACTCGTGCAAATGCATCATCTGCCTCCCATGAGGCGTTAACCCCAGTCTTATCAACATGCTCCTCTTGTGTGAGGATATGCTTCTTGTCATTACATTGTATTAGACTTATGAATTGCATGGCCCACGGTTCATAATTAGTTCCATCCATCTTCACAATGGGTGCTGGTCCTTTGAAGGCACCTAGGGATGGAATGTCTTCCTTGTTGTCAGACATGATGGCAGCAATCTCTCAAAATTGGGGTTATAGACTTATACAGATCGTCTACACGGACATATAGGAAGATGGTTGTGGGTGTAGACTCATACCACAACCACTTCCATTCTTTGAAGGCTCCTTTTGAAGGCTAGGATGTTTATAGGATGTCGATTCACACACTAGAGAGTCAGGCCAAAGCCCAACGAGGACCTTGCGGAGGTTTCAGGCGCGCTGGAGCGCATGGGCACGGAGAGGCGTGCCGGGGCGCAGGGCTGCGCAGGAGTATACGCGGGAGCGCAATGGCGCGTGGTGCACGCAGGCGCACGGGTGCGCGGAGCCGCAGGCGCACGGGTGCGTGGAACCGCAGGCGCCCAGGCGCGGTGTCGCGGAGGAGCGTGCGGCGGCACATAGTTGCACGAAGGCGCACGCGTGCAGGCACAGAGCCGCGGAGAAGCGTGCAGCGGCGGCGGCATCTCCTTGAGACGATACAAGGGTTTTGGTAGGGACTAGGGTTTTTGGTACAGGCTCCGGTCTAGGACCGTCGCTCTGATACCATGTGGAAATGCAAAAGAGAGATGGATTCATCGTAGCCCTAGAGCCAAGGGTTTAAAGTCCAGAGCTCTCTTATATAGGAGAAAAGCTCTAGGGGCAAATTACATAAACAACTGAAAGAATAGAAACTGTGGAGAAGAGAGACAGAATGTGATGTCTATTCCATAGGGCTAGGGTCTCTTATATAGAGAGAAAACCCTAGAGAGTACAAGAGGAAAAATACATGAATACCCCTGAGGGGTTACGGAACCCGAAGGGTTAAAGGTTACGGAACATGAAGGGTCAAGGGTTACGGAACCCGAAAGGTCAAGGGTTACGGAACCCGAAAGGTTACAAATATAATTGTAATATAATAATTCTAACACTCCCCCTCAAGTTGGAGCATATCTGTCGATCATGCCCAACTTGGATACTAAGTACATTAGACGCTTCCTTGGAAGAGCCTTTGTGAGGATGTCTGCAAGTTGAAGTTCAGTGGAGATGTGTGGAGTGCTGATTCGTCCTTCTCGTACCGCATCACGAATAAAATGGCAATCAACTTCAATGTGTTTTGTCCGCTCATGGAAAACTGGATTGGTGGTGATGTATGTGGCAGACTTGTTGTCGCAGTATAAGGGTACAGGAGTGGCGACTGACATGCCAAGTTCTGTTAGGAAAGAAACAAGCCATGTGATCTCACATGTGGCCTGAGCCATTGCCCTGTATTCTGCTTCCGCACTAGATTTGGATACCACTGTCTGCTTCTTGCTTCGCCAAGTGACAAGATTATCCCCAACAAACATGGCGTATCCTGTAGTGGATCGGCGGTCCTCAGGAGAGCTAGCATAGTCAGAATCTGTATAGGCGGAGATATTAGTGTGTCCATTCACCCCATAGAAAAGTCCACGTCCGGGAGATTCCTTCAAATATCGAAGGATCAAAAGAACATCCTGCCAGTGACTGTAAAGAGGCTTCTCCATATATTGACTGGCTCTGCTCACAGCATATGATATGTCCGGCCTAGTAACAGTGAGATAGAGTAATTTTCCCACTACGCTTCTGTATCGTGTTGCATCCTCAAATGCTGGATCAGTAGATGCTGAATATTTTCTCACTTCTGCAGGGATGCCAGATGGCTTGCATCCAAGAAGTCCTGCCTCAGTCAGAATATCGAGGCAATACTTTCTCTGTGAAAGATGGAGCCTCTCTGTAGTGCGTATTACTTCGATGCCAAGAAAATAACGAAGTTGGCCGAGATCTTTCGTGACAAAGACCTTCTGGAGGAAGGCCTTGGTCTCCTGAATACCATCTACATCATCTCCTGTGATAACCATATCATCAACATAGACAGCAAGGATGATCGTGCCAGTAGACCGTCGTCTAACAAAGACAGAGTAGTCAGATGTTGTCCTCTGAAAACCAAGTATGTTGATCTCCATAGTGAGCCTGTCAAACCATGCCCTTGGGCTCTGCTTCAGGCCATAAATGGCCTTGCGTAGTCGACATACATGCTCCCCCTCGACTACATACCCCGGCGGTTGCATCATGTAGACCTCCTCCTCAAGATCACCATAAAGAAAGGCGTTCTTCACATCAAGTTGATAAATGGGCCAAGCCTTGTTGGCAGCAACAGAGAGAATGGTACGTATCGACCCCATTCTGGCAACAGGCGAGAAGGTCTCAAAATAATCAACTCCAAAGGTTTGTGTGAAACCTTTGGCAACAAGTCTGGCTTTCAACCTGTCAATAGAACCATCAGGCGATTGTTTGGTCGTGAAGACCCATCGACAAGCCACAGGGCGAACTCCCGGGGGACACGGCACAAGATCCCACGTACCCCGAGAGGTAAGTGCATCCATCTCCTCATCCATGGCCTGTCGCCAACCTTGATCTTGCATTGCACTGAAATGATCTTTTGGAATGGTAATAGCATTAAGAGCATATGCAAATCTCTTGTCACAACTAGATAAACCATCTGTAGAAGTAAAATGTGACATGGGGTGATACTTACATTTCCTTTTTTGCTTGCGTAGAGCTATAGGAAGCTCCCCAGGTACATTCGGGACAGCAGTGGTGGGAGCACTTGAAGTGGTCATATCATCCTGCATAAAAGGGACAGGCAAAGGTACAGACACTGGTGTAGAAGGTATAGAGGTACGCTGGCGAGTATAGACGATTGGTGGAGGAGGGAGGTCCAGAGGAATGTCACATACAGTCTGTGTGAAATAACTTGTTTGCTCAAAGAAGGTGACATCAGCAGATACATAGTATCGACGTCCAACAGGATCATAGCAGCGATAGCCTTTCTGGGTACGTGAGTACCCAAGAAAGACGCATTTGATGGCACGAGAGGATAATTTGTCAGCTGCATGAAAGTTATGGACAAAAGCAATACAACCAAAAATTCGCAGAGGTATAGGAAAAGGAGACTCGGTAGGATAAAGTAAGGAAAATGGAGTTGCTCCTTTGAGAACTGATGAAGGAACACGGTTGATGAGATACACTGCAGTAAGGATAGCATCTCCCCAGTATTGTTTAGGAACACTCATTTGACTAAGAAGAGATCTAGCAACATTTAGCAAGTGTCGGAGTTTCCTCTCAGCTATACCATTCTGTTGTGAGGTATATGGACATGATGTTTGGTGAACAGTTCCCTGGGATGCAAAGAAAGAGGTCAAGTCATGTTGGGTTAACTCAAGAGCATTGTCGGTACGAATGATCTTAACAATGCTAGAAAAGTAAGTTTTAACATATTGAAAGAAATTTCGGACAATTTGATTAATCTCCGAACACTCCTTTATTAGATAGACCCAAGAAGATCGACTATAATCATCAACAAAAACTATAAAGTAGCGATGAACACTTAATGTGCGGATCGGACAAGGTCCCCAAACATCACAGTGAACAAGATGAAAAGCAGCAGTACTACGAGACTCCGTACGAATAGGAAACGAAGTCCGATGGTGTTTCCCGAACTCACATGCCTCGCACTGAAAGGGCTTCAGAGCAGAGAGTTTAGGAAACATCATGGAGATGGCCTTGGCAGAGGGATGTCCAAGGCGCATATGCCATAGGAGTGGATCTTCGGAGATAGATGCAACACCAACAAAATTGGAGTCTGAGGGTATGTCAAGGTAATATAGGCCGTTCTTCTCATGACCCCCACCAAAAATCTGCCTCGTCCGAATGTCCTGAAAATAACAACAAGACTCATCAAATATCACACGACAATGAAGCTCAACACAAAGCTTGTGAACTGACAACAAGCTAAGAGGAAAATCAGGAGCACAATGAACCCTCGAAAGTCGGAGCTTGGAAGAGAATTCCATAGTTCCGACAGTAGTAATCTGTGATTGAGTCCCATTAGCGACTCGAACTGACTTCACAGAGGTAGATGGTATGGAAGAGGTGAGCAAACTACCTTCTCCAGTGAGATGAGTAGAGGCGCCGGAATCAATAATCCAAGCTGGAGTAGAAGTGATAGCAGAGTTGGCTATTGTACCTGAAGGAGTGGCCAGAGCAGCAGTTGTAGTATTACTAGTGGTAGTAGGCCCTGGAGTCTGAAGGATCTGCATTAGGCGGGAATAATCTGCATCATTAAGATGAACAGTCTTGCCACTGGAGCTAGGCGATGCTTCTTCCACATCATAGGCATCCTCATAAGCATTATTGGCGTGATAAGAAGGTACGCCAAACTTCTGCCAGCATCGTTTAGTCGGGTGGTTCCACCTACCACAGTGAGTGCATGGGGCAGTAGAGTCTCGCCCACGACCACGACCAAAGTCACGGCCTCGTCTAGATTCCCGTCCACGACCACGACTTGGATCGCGACCGCGTCCTCCTCGCAAGCCGTATCTGCCTCCTCGCCCAGATGAGACGATGTGTGCAAAGTTCTCCGTTGAAGGTAAGATAGGATGTCGGGCAACGGATGTCTCGAGCTCCTCAAGTCGGCCAAAGATGGCCTTCATTGTTGGCAGTGTGTCTGATATAAGAAATTGCTCCTTCGCTGCATGGTACCTAGAATGCAGGCCATCAAGGAAGCGGTATACCTGCCAGTCAGAACGCTCTTGTATCTGTTTGGTGCAACATGAGGGCTGGAATATTGCAAGCTCCTCATACAGACTGGATAGATGCCTGTAGTACTCGATGAGGGTGGAATCACCCTGAGATGCCGACCAGATTCGCCTGTAAATATCTGCAAGGCGTGACTTCGTCTTCTTCTGGGAGTATGTTTTCTCGAGATCCTCCCACATTTCCTTGGCCGTATTTTTGTAAAGAAGATTTGAGGCAATATGAGCCTCAACACTGTTGGTCATCCAGTTGATAACCAAATAGTTGTCAGTCTGCCAATTGTCGTACTCTTTGTCCTTTTCATCTAAAGGATCTTTAGTCAAAATGTAGAGTTTCCTCTGACCACCAATGAACACCATAAAAGATCGAGACCAAAGCACGTAATTTTCTGTGCCCTTGAGTTTGATAGTAGTGCCTTGTGCCATAACATTCGTGGCCAAGGGCTTTGTCTCGGTAGAAGAAGGCGCCATGGTGGTCTTAAAATAGAAAACGATCCTGTAATCAACTAAGGATGCATATAAGAGCTAAAAAATGCCCTAAAACTCACGTTTGCCCTTGAAGAAGGGCTGAAAACCCCCAATAAACAGCATACCTGGATTCTTGGAAGCGATCCGTGATGAGTTTTGGATCTCCAAAGAGTCCTACGGTACCCGTGGAGGGTTGCTGTGGGGCTAACGGCCTTCGTAGGAGGTCCTGAAAGCGCAGAATAGCGCTAGCGGGAGGGCTGCTGCACACTGGAGGTGATTGGAGGGCCTTGCGCGGGGCCCTAATTCAGGGAAGAGGGCCCGCGCATTCTTTTACGAGGCTTGAAGGTGGCGGTGGGGATTTTAGGTCAGAACTCCGATCTAGGACCGTTGCTCTGATACCATGTGGAGAAGAGAGACAGAATGTGATGTCTATTCCACAGGGCTAGGGTCTCTTATATAGAGAGAAAACCCTATAGAGTACAAGAGGAAAAATACATGAATACCCCTGAGGGGTTACGGAACCCGAAGGGTTAAAGGTTACGGAACATGAAGGGTCAAGGGTTACGGAACCCGAAAGGTCAAGGGTTACGGAACCCGAAAGGTTACAAATATAATTGTAATATAATAATTCTAACAGAAACATTACATAATAGTATCTAAAGAGATATAAATATCTCAACAAGAACATTTCGAGATCAATAAAAATCTCGGAAATTTCTTCCAATATGTCAAAACTTCCTTCTCTACATCTGTTCAAATTATTCGAACTAACAATGCACATAACTTCTATAAATAGGACTTGACATCTTTCTTTACCTCTCAGGGGGTTGTTCATCAAATATCATGTCCATATACCTCTCAATAGAATGGGTTACCGGAAACGAAACTCCGATATTTGCTTGATAATGCTAGGTCTCTCCTCACTCAAATGAATGTTCCCAAGTACTATTCGGGTAGATAAGGGGAGATAGCTTCAGTTGCCAATAATTTGGCTTCGCTTTACTCGGGCGGAATGCTCATACTGAGTGACGCTAAGGCTTCTACAGGAGATGTCAGGGTTCGAGGGTGGGGTTCTGTCCGGCTGGAGATCGAAGGGAGTCGGCAACGGAGCTTCCTCGTGTGATGGATTTGCTTCTCTCGAGCGGAGAGCTCTTGGCGAGCGGCACCAAGGCTCCAGCAGGCGGTGCAAGGCTTTCGGTGGCGGGTTTTTGTCCAACGGGAGATCCTAGGAGGTCGGTGGCGGAGCTTCCTCCGGCGGGGGAAGCTAGGGCTTCGACGACAGGTCTCTCTCTAGCGGGCAGCTATGGTTTCTCGGCAGCGACAACGGGGCTTCCCCATTTGGGCGTCCAAGCGGCGAAGGGTGAGGCTGGAGCGTCGATCCCCCATATTGGTGGATCCACGATGGGCGATTTCGGTCATCTTGCGTGTACTATGGGAGGCAATCTGGGCCATGTTGGAAGGTTCGGGCCTCCTTCCCAGGGCACGTCGGGGGGGGGGCGGTGCAAGGCGGTGGTGGGAGGACCTGCGACACGAGGACCAACGGGGGGAGTTCTGCTTGCGAGTTGGCAGCGATGGGGAACTTCAGGAGGTGGGCTGACGTGGTGAGTGGGACGGCTGCGGAGGAGGGAAGACTGCTGGAGGCGAGTACAAGGGGCTGGCAAGTGGTCCCGCTGAGGAGGGTGGCGGCTCCTCGCAGCAGGCTGGGGATGAGGTCCGGTTGCAGCGGTGGTTTCCGTCTCAGTCGGGCAGGAGTCCCTTTTCGTTACGCGGGGGGACTCCCAGAGGTGTTTCAAGTGCGGGGCTCGCGGTCATATATTGGCGGTGTGCAAGGATGTGGTGACATGTTTCTCCTGTGAAGGGGTGGGGCAACGCAGGAGGAGCTGCCCTAGGTTATGGTGCCAACCTGGCGATGCAAGTGCGGGAGAAGGAGACCTGCCGACAGGTGGTATTAGCAGCAGGGAAGCGACGTCGCAGCTCCCTCTACAAGTTGTGGATCCTCTGGAGGACGTTCTGGTGGGTGTCTGCCTTGATTCGTGAGATTCCTTGCAGACGGCTATGGTGGACATTGGCCTGCGAGTGGGTCCTATTTTTGGAAGGGATGTGGTTTATCTCTAAGAGGACATTGTTTGTGTTGGGTGGTTGTCCACTGGGGAGGTGGGCAGCTTGCTTCGACGGTTGTCAGGTGGGTTGGTGGTGTGGAGGCACCCATCCCTTTGGGATGGCACCTCGCACGGGTGGTTCTATAAGATCTTGAGGGTGAAGGGCATGCACCTACGGGTGTGGGGCTTGCAATTGGTGGAGGCGTTGTTGGGAGGTTTCGGGTCGGTGATTTCCATCTTGTGTTCGGGCCTCTCCAAGGGGTGGACGTGCATGTGAAGGTGGAGTTCACTGCGAGGACGACGGCCATGCCTTCGGAGCTGTTGATGAAGATTGGTTGTGTGTCCTTTCGGGTGGAGTTGAAGGAGTGCGTTCCTGGTGGTCCCATTGTGGTGGGGGGGGGGGCAGCCGGTACCGAGAGGGAGTGTACGTAGAGGAGGGGACAGGAGGCGGGTGCGAAGCTTGCTCCTTGTGAAGGGGAGCCTGATACAAGGGAGCCTCGCGTTTTGGGGGCAGGAGAGGGCTCTCAGTCAGTGCCAAGGAGAGCGACCTGGCATCCGACTCTCGTCTTGGAGTCTCCGTTGCTATGGAACAGTCTCCACAGCTTGGTTCCGGCCTTGGTGCTCCCTCTGACGTCTGGGGGTGCTCGGACCCTGTTTCTTTGGCCTGGGTGGGTAGGAGCGGAGTCGGCTCTAGGAGGGCGACGGTGGAGGAACAGATGGTGGAGGCGTCCCATGAAGCTCGAGGGGAGCCTCTCAGCTCGATGGAGGTGGAGTCCATGTTGGACTCTGTGATTGGGGATTCTTGAGGTCCAAGATGGACCTCGCACTGCGTCCATAGCCCTCTTGGAGATTTGGGAAAAGGTACTTGTGGCTCTCCTCTTGCGAGAGCAGGAGGTATAGGACGGCAGTGTTTGATGCTCTGGATCGGGCTAATGGCTCGCGGGGTACGACCTTGGGGGAGGAAGACCTGCTTGGGCGGAGGAGGGTTTCGGTAGGAGCGGATGCGAGTGCGCTGGACATTGAGCCCTCAGTAGGGAGTAGCGGGGGTAAGTAGGGTTGGAAACAGGGCAGGCCCTGCTAGACTGCTTGGGTGTGGTGCCACCTTCGAGAATTGCCCTTGTTGATCTATGAAGATCATCTCATAGAATGTCAGAGGTGTATGGAGGGCAGAGAAGAGAATGGCGATCCGGGACCTCTGTGTAGAGGTGCTGGCGGATGTGATGTTACTGCAAGAAACAAAGATTTCCCAAGGTTTTGCCGAGATATGTGGCTCGATGGGAGGTTCTCGTCTAAGCGAATGGGGGGCATTGGATGCTTCAAGGGCCTCGGGAGACATGGTGGTGGGTTGGAGAGGGGACAACTTTGATCTTGTTGAGGATGTGAGCAGTAGGAGGCATTCTCTCTCAGTCCTTTTGCAGCGGAATGCGGACGAGGTCCGATTATTGGTGATTAATGTTTATGGTCTGCAAATTGGCCCATCAATGTCTGAGCTAATTGAAGAGTTGGATCTGCTCTGAGAGAGGTACCCGAACGAGGTTTGGCTTATTGGGGGGGATTTCAACATGACGCTGCACTCAGAGGATAGGCCTCATCTACGCAGGGTGCAGATGCGAGTTTGGCGGAGCTGATGCGATTCATTACCGAGGCGAGCTTGCAGATTTTTGATGCTGGTGGTGCTTCTACACTTGGAGAAACACTAGGTCGAGATCGCAGATTGATCGGTTCCTGGTATCCCAGGAAGCGACGGGATTGTTTCCTTTGGCGGATGCGCGAGTTCTGCATCGGGCTCACTCCGATCACAACCGGTTCTGTGGTCCTCCGAGGAGGATGTGAGATGCTGACGCATATAAGATAATTGTAACTTTTTGTTATTTTATTTTCTTGTTATTCTCTTTATGTAATTTACCCATAGGCTACTCTCCTATATAAGAGAGCCTAGGGCTATGGAATAGAGTATCTGATTCACATTTCCCAACATGGTATCAGAGCGACGGTCCTAGACCGGAGTTCTCGAAACCCTAACCCACCCCACCCGCCGGCCTCTCTTCTCCCTCTCTCTCTAATCGGCGCCGCCCACCTCAGCCGATCGGTGGTCTTCTCCGATCTCTGCGACGACGCATCGCCTCGCGCATCTCGCGCGCCTCGCGCCTGCACCTGCGGTACCCCTGCATCGCGCGTCGCCTTGCGCATCGCCTAGCCCATCTCGCGCATTGCGCATCGCGATCTCGAGGCCTCGCGCGCTTTGTCCCTCTGTGCGACTGTGCGCACTTCTACGCGCACTGTTGCACACCCCAGCGTGCGCCAGTGCACGCAATAGCGCACAGTTGCGTTCGCCAGTGCGCGCGTGATCCTCCAGTTGAGTGCGCAAGTGCGCGCGTGATCCTCCAGTTGCGTGCGCAAGTGCGCGCGTGATCCTCCAGTTGCGTGCGCCAGGGCTCGCGTGATCCTCCAGTTGCGTGCGCGCGTGCTCCCTGCACGTGCCCACGTGCCCTAAGCCCCAAAACCCTAGGGCACACATCTTGATTTACATGGGGTTAGTTGCTTGACGTCTACACACGCAACTAATCCCGTCTATGTCATTGTAGACAAAGATTATCTTCTCTCAGTCGCTCCAGTCTTCCGTCTCCAGTATGTCAGACAGCAAGGCAGATATCCCGTCTATGGGCGCATTTCATGGTCCAACGCCCATTGTCAAGATGGATGGTACGAACTATGAACTGTGGGCAATGCAGTTCATGAGTATGATGAAGTCTACAGGTAAGAAGCACATTCTTACCGAGCCCGAGCCTGCAGAGAAGACTGGAGTCCATGCCTCATGGGAGGCTGATGATGCATATGCCAAGGTGTGGCTATCCGGCACATTGGCTATTGAAATCGCCAATGACATTCTACATCAACCCACAGCGAAAGACATGTGGGATATCCTGGCAGCGACATATTCTCAGGCGAAGAACGAGACGAAGATCCTGCAACTACAACATGATATATTCACAATAAAGCAGAACGGCTGTCCTTTACATTCTCTCTATACTTCATTGAGAGGGATGTTTGAGAAGCTCTATAGCTTCATGCCTCTTACCGCCACGCCAGAACAGCAGAAGACATACAGGAATGCGCCGATGGTGGGTGTGTTTCTCGCTGCACTTGATCCGGAGTATGAGGCAACACGTTCACAGATCCTGGCGGACTCGACTATTCCTCCCATGGAGGAAGCTTTCCACAGATTGAGTAGGATCACAGTGCCTTCAGCAGCTGCGAGTCAGAATCCCTCAGCCATGGCGGCCAACAGAGGCCGCGGTTTTCATCACCAGGGCCGTGGACGTACTCCTCGTGGAAGGGATGGCCGCACTAGGCCAACATGCTCATATTGTCACCGAGTCGGACATACTGAAGACACATGCTACTCAAAGCATGGATTTCCTGCATCTGCACGAGCCGCTGAGCAGATAGAGCCCCCGTCTGCTGCTACATTGGATCAACGATTTGATGATCTAGTTGCCCGCCTCAGGAGCATTATCCCACCATCTGGTCCAGCACCGACTACAGAGAGTCATACTGATGCTGCTGCTTCTGCCTCGGCCTCTACTAGTACTTCAGGTAGTACACTTGCACTCCACAGTAGTAAATCTGATACATTGCCATGGATCATGGACTCGGGCGCTACGCATCATCTATGTGGCGACCAGAGTCTACTTATAGGATACACTCAGATTCCTCCAGGACGGACAGTAGTTATTGCCAATGGCACGCATTCTCCTATCACGGGTCAGGAGGAGATTAGATTGACGTCTTCTATGTAGCTCAAGAATGTTCTACATGCACCGCATTTTTCTATGAATCTGTTGTCAATTAGTCAGATTACGAAGGATCTCCATTGTCGAACTATTTTTGATCCATCTTCCTTGATTTTTCAGGACATCCGTACGGGCAACGTGATTGGTCATGGCTATGAGCAAGGAGGCCTTTATCGTCTGAACCAGACCCCGTTTGCCGGAATCACATCTTCTCCCGCTGGACAAGTATCTCCTCTCCTATGGCATCTGCGTTTTGGTCATTTACCGCTTCAGAAGTTGAGTCTAGTTCTACCCTATGGTCTCTCTCACACACCTATCCAGTGTGAGGCGTGTCAGTTGGGAAAGCATCACAGGTCGTCTTTTCCCAGTAGTCAAGGTCGGAGTAGTAACTCCAAGTTTGAGTTGTTTCATGTCGATGTCTGGGGTCCGAGTCGTGTTCCCGATCATCAGGGGCACAGGTTTTATATTGTATTTGTGGATGATTTCTCTAGAGCATCATGGGTATTTCTAATGAAAAATAAGTCTGAAGCAGGAAACATTATTATCCACTTTCTAAATGAAATTCAAAATGTTTTTTCCACAACTGTCAAAATTGTTAGAAGTGATAATGCCTTAGAGTTGTGCACCAACATTCTAGCCAATTACTACTCCTCAAAAGGAATTATTCACCAAACATCTTGCGCTCATACGTCTCAACAGAATGGGGTTGCTGAAAGAAAACACCGTCACCTACTTGATGTCACAAGGTCACTTCTTATTCAGAGTCATGTTCCGTACTCCTACTGGGGTGATGCAGTCCTTACTGCATGCTACCTTATCAATCGTATGCCTTCGTCTGTCTTGAATGAACAAATTCCTTTTTCACTCATTTATCCTGACAAGGATCTGTTCATTCTTACCCCTCGTGTGTTTGGGTCAGTCGCATTTGTCCACCAGTTGTCGCCTGGTACTGACAATCTCTCTCCTAGGGCTGTCAAGTGTATCTTTGTGGGGTACCCCAGAACTCAAAAGGGGTACAAGTATTTTGATCCTGTGCGTCGGCGGTATATGATCAGTGCAGATGTTACATTTTTTGAATCTGTTATGTATTTTTCAGAGTCCGGAAAAATGCAGCCACCACCTATACATCCTGATGCTGTATTCATGGAACCACCATCACCAGTGCCACAATTAACACCACCGTCACCACCACCGCAACCGCCGCCACCACCGCCACCACCACCGCCACCACTAGTATCCCTGTTACCATTCCATTACACCCGCAGGCTTCCTCCAGCTCATGGTCCTGACTCGTCAACTAGCTCGCCTATGGTATGTAATGAAAATATTAATGTTGATGGATCTGACGACATTTCTCAGCAGGATGCATTACAGGAGCATGGTAATAACACAGATGATCTGGATGTTCCAATCGCTCTACGCAAGCCGAAACGAAGTTGTGCCAAATATCCATTGTCGGCAGCTGTGTCTTTTGAGAGGCTATCTGGAGACTTCAGGACGTTTGCTTTGGCACTTTCAGCTACAGACATTCCACGGAACCATCAGGATGCTATGCAGGATGCTAGATGGCGGCTAGCAATGGAAGAAGAGATGGCGGCACTTCAGTCTAGAGGAATCTGGAGTTTGGTTCCTATACCTCCAGATGTTAGCCCGGTGAGTTGCAAATGGGTGTTTACAGTTAAGCACAATGCAGATGGTTCCATTGACAGGTACAAGGCACGCCTAGTTGCACGGGGCTTCACACAGACATATGGAGTAGATTACCTTGACACATTCTCCCCTGTGGCGCGTCATTCCACTCTACGGATCCTGTTATCAGTTGCAGTTGCTAGAGATTGGCCACTCTATCAACTGGACGTGAAGAATGCATTTCTGTATGGAGACTTGCAGGAGGAAGTCTATATGCAACAGCCACCTGGTTTTGCTGTTGAGGGGGAGTGTTCCAAGGTTTGCAGATTACATAAGGCCATCTATGGCCTTAAGCAGAGCCCCAGAGCATGGTTTCAGAAGCTTTCAGACCTCTTTGAGAAACAAGGATATAAACGATCCAATGCTGATCATTCCTTATTTGTACAGAAGACGGCAAGAGGTATCATTGTAATCATGGTTTATGTTGATGATATCTTGATTACAGGTGATGATGACCAGGGCATTAAGCAGGCAAAAGAAAGGCTAGGGACCGAGTTCGTCACCAAGGACTTGGGAGTCCTTAGATATTTTCTGGGGCTGGAGTTTGCTAGAAATCCATATGGATTAGTCATGTCACAGAGGAAGTATGTCACAGATCTACTGAGTGAGACAGGTATGCTAGGGTGTCGACCTGCTACGACACCAATGGATCCTAGCATGAAGCTGTATGATGATGACACAGAAGAGGTGGATAAGAGAAGGTACAGAGAACTGGTAGGTAAACTACTGTATGTCACGATCACTAGACCTGATATATCATTTGCAATGAGTCGTGTGAGCCAGTTCATGGAACAACCACGTCAGGCCCATATGGATGCGATACACATGATTCTGAGATATTTAAAATCATCTCCAGGTGTAGGCTTGCTATTTAAGAAAGGAAAGGAGATCTCTATCACAGCATGTGTGGATGCAGACTATGCAGGATGCCCCAAGGACAGGAAGTCAACATCAGGATTTGCAGTCTATGTTGGAGATGCTATAGTTTCATGGAAGAGCAAGAAGCAGACAGTAGTAGCTAGATCCAGTGCTGAATCCGAATACAGAGCTATGGCCCAGGCTAGCACAGAAATGATGTGGGTGAAATCCCTACTTGCCGATCTATGTCTTGATATACCTCTTCCTATGATGTTAGAATGTGACAATCAGGCCGCCTTGTTCATTGCAAATAATCCAGCCTTTCATGAGAGGACCAAGCACATTGAGGTCGACTGTCACTACATACGTGACATGATTCAGAAGGGATTCATTGCTACTTCTCATGTCACATCAGAGAATCAGACCGCTGATATTTTCACCAAGGCATTACTTAGAGGCCCATTTCAGAAGTGTGCGTCCAAGCTGAGCATGATTGATATCTATGCTCCATCTTGAGGGGGAGTGTTGACGCATATAAGATAATTGTATCTTTTTGTTATTTTATTTTCTTGTTATTCTCTTTATGTAATTTACCCATAGGCTACTCTCCTATATAAGAGAGCCTAGGGCTATGGAATAGAGTATCTGATTCACGTTTCCCAACATGAGACCAAGGTCTTTCTTCAGATTTGAGTGTTCTTGGTTGCTGGAGGGCTTCCGCGACATGGTGGTGGAATCCCCGATTAAGTCTATTTTAATAAAGCAATTCAACCACATTTTACACTCCGATTCAACTATATAGAATGATAACATCATCTAGTTAAACCAATTTAATTCCACAATCAAACCCGACCAATGTTTTTCTTATATTTAAATTCAACCCCAGGTTCAATTTTAAAAAAATATTGTTCCCCACCACTAATAACACCCTCAATTTGTGAGCATACCATTTGAAACCATATTTGAGATGCTACACCATTTCCCCTATTAATGAAATATAATTCCAATAGACTTGTGAAATTCGTTTTCGATTGCACCTATTGACACCCATCAAAATATTCAATCCAATTCATCGTCATTTATAACGGACTCACTCTTCGAAAGGTATTTCAGTTGGGACTGCAATCGAGGAAAATGTGAATCTGAAAAAAGCATAATAGAAAGAACTCGGAAACTAAAGCAGGGGCATAGAATATGGGAACTGAAGGGAAGAGAGAGTAACTATTTTGTATGGTATTAATAGAAGAAAAGGTCCAAGATACTAGAAAGTAAAGGCTTCAAACAATAAGCTGCACAAGAAAATACATCACCTTAAGATGAGCATTGGACCTCCACACAACCATGCATTTTCTAACCACCCTATGGATGAGATGCTTGGTGCACCCAATGGTTCCCTATGATCTTGCAACCTCATTAGTAATACACTACACAAGACGATGGTTTTTCCTAGTGTTGTGCATGCTTTGGTAGGCTTGGTCGTCATGTAAAAACCTCAAAACAATCTAGGAGTTTGAGGGTCTCCCATCTTCATGTGAGGGTTTTGTTATGCATAATTTACATGTGCAAGCTCGTTCCGTGACTATGTAGGTGGTGCTCATGTAGTAGTTGCACGTTCAAGATATCATATGCATATTCTGATATCACCAATGACTCCCACGACCATGAGAGTGGTAGTTTGCGGGAGTTCAAGGTCTCCTCTATTGGCCATTCATTTGTGGGTAATAAATTTATGAATATCATAGAGGGACACTACAAAGAACATATCTTTAAGGTTTTAAAACCGACACGAAAGGTGGGAATGAATACCACCTAAAAGAACTCCACTTTTCCATCATAGTAGATTTACCCGTTGTTTTTCCCCAAAATACGTCGGTCGGGTTTTTCCACGTAAATAGTGTGTTCTCCAGGAATTTCTTGTTGATTGCTTGCACGCTTGGATTATTCATCCGTTGTGGAGAGGGCAAGGGGCTCCGACCCTTATTGAGGAGCAGGGGAGGAAACTCATTAAGGAGTTCTTACGTGTTGAAGTGTAAGCGATGATGTGGGATCTTGATGCATATAGGGCATTGGGTCCTAATGGTTTTCCAGTTCATTTTTTCAAAGAGTTTTGGTCAGTGGTCAGCCCTGATGTCATGGACTTATTAGGTGAGTTTACCTACAGCAACCACAGGATGAGAGGTTGAATCAAGCTCTTGTTTTTCTTCTCCCAAAGAAAGAGATTTCAGTGAAGGTGGAGGACTTTCGGCCAATTGCATTGTCGAATGCCAACTACCTGGTGATCGCCAAGGTGTTGGCAAATTGGGTGTGAAGAGTTCTTGATGGGCTTCTTCACAAGGTTCAGACTAATTCGACCCCATATCATTCGTAAAACTTTGTGTTTTCCTTTTCAACTCCGATTACCCTATAATTTCCACAAATACAGATTCCAACAGGTCCAAAGATTCATTTTCAAACAAACCATCTTTTTCCGATTTATTGGTTTTGTAATGAAATGGATAGGGTTTTTTCAAATCTCCAACAACTACCCCATTAAGCAAAATTTTGTTGGCCCAAGAAGTCATTTGTTAAGGATGAGACTGGTCCAATTCAGTGTTGTTTATGTTTGATCATATGGCCTTGGAAATTGTAGGTGTCGGGAGAAAAAAGAGGGGTGTGTGAACTCTTATGGAAAATTCACTTTTTGAAGGCGTATATATAACTATGTCGATTGGAGCTTTCTTCAGGCAGTTCTGGCAAAATGCAATCCCCCAGATCTATGGACTTCATGGATGAAAAGGTGTATCACCACGGCTCTGTTGTCAATTTTAATTAATGGAAAACCAGAAAGCGGCTCCTTCCAAAAACAGCAGGGAGTCAGGACGGGATGTCCCCTTGCCACATTGTTATTTGTGGTTGTGACAGATGCTTTAGCAGTTATGGTGGAACAGGTGGTGTAGAGAGGTAGGACTATGGGCTACAGCCATAATGATATATCCATCTCATTGTTGTAATATCCAGATGATACAGTCCCTTTTATTGAGGGAGCACCACAGAAGATCAGGGCATGAACGCGATCCTAGATATTTTTGGGGAGCTTTCAAGTCCGATGATTAATAGATCTAAGTCAACTTTTGCCCCGCTTGGTTACTCTGAAGCAGAGAATGAAGAATCTAAGGAGATCATCTCAACCCCATGTGGCGGCCGCCCCCTTAGACACTTGGGGTTCTTACTCACTTGTGGAAGATTGTGGCAATTAGGTTGGCTACCAATGTTTAAGAGGCTAGAGCGGAAGTTGACATGTTGGAAGGCATCTTGCTTGTCCAGAGGGGCTAGACTTGTTCTAATTAAGGTAGTGTTAGTGACTATACGTGTGTTCTTTATGTCTACTCGTGGTGTACCCGTGGGGATTCATCAAAGAATTGAAACGTGCATTCGAATATTCTTATGGTGCTCATCTGATTGTTGTGCTTGGGGAATACCCCTTATGAGCAAGAATACAGTAATGTTGCATATGGATCAATGGGGCCTTGGAGCGTGCAGTTTGTATGAGATTAACAAATCCCTCTTGCTCATATGGGTGATCAGATTGTGGCGTAGTGGGATGAACTTAGCATGCTGCCTTATAAGAATCATCTACAATCTTCCAATGCAGCCTTCTATTCCTCAGCATTCTCGCCACGCGCCTAGTGCATTCTGGAGAGGGATTTACGTGGCGGTTCCAGACTTACCCTATCTTATTTGACAGATGTTGGGGGAACGGAGCATCTTTTAGGTTTTGGATAGACAACTGGATGGGAGAGGGTCTGCTTAGTTCCACGTTTCCTCGGTGGTTCATTCTTGTTGTGAATCGTGGAATTTTCATACGTGAGGCTTTAGGGGACAATCAGTGGATGCTGGCTTTTCAAAATGATGGGTTGAAGACTTCATTCAATTAACAGACATTTTATTTAAATTTAAGGGCACATCTGTTAAGCGAGATTATTGGGTTTGGCAAGATGGATTATTTCCCGTCAAGAAGGTTTATGGAGTTCTCACAACTAAGGTTTTAAATTTCGATATTATCGACACCATGTCGAAATGAAAGTACATCTAAATCGAGCAACATTTGTGAAGGAAGGCCTCCATATCGGCATTTCGTTCGAAATTTCGGCCCCATGTCGAAACCAAAATTTCGCCAATATTTTGCAAAATCTGAAATCATGCTCACAACAACTCGCAACATCCAACAGGGCGATAAGGAATGTGATTGCAACTCAACTGATACCACTGAAGATAAAATTTTCCATTGGATACAACGATGGGAGAGGACCATGACTAGAGCATGCAGTGTATCTTTTCGCCCAAGGGATGATTCATATTGTCCTTTATGCGATTTGGCTTCTAAGGATGTGGACAATCTCTTCTACTCTTGCGTGTGCAGTCGTCGGGTGTGGGATTCGGTTGCCTCCACTTGGATTAACATTTCTTCCCATTTTAACTTCTAGGCAAGCTTGATTTCCAACCAATTCAGATCGACAATTGAAGTGTGGAGACCCATAGCAATTTTATGGGCTATTTGGTTGACATGCAATGGGGTCCGCAAGTGGTTTTATGTTGAGAATGTGGTTTGCTTAGTTAAATCTCTCCTCGACGTTTTTAATACACACGCGTGCGCGCACACACACACAGATATATATATATATATGGGGTGGATACCATCGTGGGTGTTTCCCACTTTTGGTTTAAAAAAACAACTTTACTCATGATTCTATATAATAAAAATGGGAAAATTACAAAAAAAAGATCTCAACTATACATAGATTCCCAATTAGGGGCCTCGTTTTACAAATGTGACCAAGAGTGGCCTAAACTTTCAACTTCAGGGTTTAATGTCGACATATAAGGGCCACGGAAGCTTATAGAGGCATGTATTTGACATTAAAAGAAGAAGATTAGGCCTCTCTGTCACATTTGAAAAATAAGGCCTCTAATTGGGAATATATGTATAGTTGGGATCTTTTTTGTAATTTACCTAAAAAATAGCTATTTTGGCATCCGGTGATCCGAAAGTTAGGAATAGAAAAAATCTGTTGAGAGAAAAATATGATTTGAATTATGACCGGGGTCATATGGTTGTTATATAGAGAGGAGTAACCCTTGAGGGAAAATTACATAATTGAGATGGAAGAAAGCAAAAATACATAAAAGATAGGGAAAAATAAATATATATATCTCTCAACACTCCCCCTCAAGATGGAGCATAGATGTCAATCACGCTCAGAATGGTCCTCTAGCTAAAGCTTTGGTGAGCATTTGTTGTATGTTCCCCAGAGCTAACATGGGAAGTAGAGATAAACCCCTTTTGAATCATATCAGGAGTATAATGATAATCTACCTCAATGTGCTTTGTTTCATGGAAGGCAGGATTGATGGCAATGAAAAGAGCAGTCTGGTTATCACTTTGCAACTACATAGGAAGAGGTATGCCAATAGCTAAGTATGTCAAAATGGATTTGACCCGCATCATCTCAGTGCTCCCATGCACCATTACTCGATACTCTAACTCAACACTCAATCTAGCAACCACCATTTGCTTCTTGTTCTTCCATGACACCAAAGAACTTCCTATGAATACAGCAAAGTCGGAGGTAGACTTCATGTCTTTGGGGCATCCTGCATAGTCTGCATCTGCATAAGTTGCAATGGCAAGGATGTCCCTTTGCCAAAAAACAATCATGTGCCTAGAGAAGACTTCATGTACCTCAGAATCGTGTGAATTGCATCCATACGAGCATGTCTTGGTTGATCCATAAACTGGCTCATGTTGCTCATAGAAAAGAAGATAATTGGCCTAGTCTTAGTCACATAGAGAAGCTTCCCAACGAGGTCCATGCATCTTTTCTTGTCCATTACCTATGTATCATCATCATACAGCTTCATGCTAGCATCCATGGGAGTGGTGGCAGGTCTGCGGTCTGTTACGCATCATCAATAGAAATCAGAATGACAACGATACCCCTCTGAGACCTATGAATAAAAAGTGAATGATCTGCAACCAATCTCATAAACCGCTGCTACTCTATCAAATCCAAGAGCTATGGAACCATGCCCTAGGATTCTGCTTAAGGATATAGAAAGAAATGGAGTTTGCAAACCTTCTGACACTCCCTCTCAAGAGCGAGCCCAGGTGGGTGTTGCATGTACACATCCTCTGGTAGATCACCATATAGAAAAGTGTTCTTTACATCCAGCTAAGACATGAACCACTCTCAAACCACTGCAACCAACAAAAGGATACGAAGAGTAGTATGATGGGCCATTATAGGTCTAGGTGAACTTATGAGCCACAAACCAAGCCTTGCAGCAATCAACGTTGCTGTCATCATTGCTTCATTTTAAACACCCATTTGCAGCCAACCATGGATGCCTTAGTAGGTGCAGTAGCCAAGCTCCATGTACCACCGGATAGGAGGCCTGCCATCTCCTCCTCCATAGTCAGACACCATTAATTGCCTCGCATAGCCTCTTAATACATTTGTGGGATCTCAACAGTTGAGAGATCCACGACAAACCTCCTGAAATCCATAGACAAACGCCCCAACGAAACATGTGCATCAAGAGGGCATGTAGCACACATACGCCCCCGCTTCCGGATAACAAGGGTCAGATCCAGATCGCTTGAAAGGTATGTAACCTATGGTGCAAGATGTTAAACCTGTGAAGTGTCCTGCAGAACAAATCACCAGTTCCATCAATAGAAATCAAGTGCTCAAAATTTACCTAAGGCATGCTGGATGACGAGGAAGTGGCCTCAAATTTCAGCAAAATTCGGTCGAATTTCTGTCGAATATCGATATCCAGTCGAAATCGAAATTCGACCGAAATGACCGAAATGACCGAAATATGGGAGTCCTAGTACAAAAAATGACCGAAATTCCGATCGAAATTCCACCGAAATTCTGTTTTGGTCGATACCAAAATGGTGACCGAAACAATCATGAGCAAGGGGTACAGTCGGCCGCCTATGAGTGAAAGTAAGGACAAGGCTGAGCGACAGGGGGTGAGGTGGTGGCGGCGTAGAGGGAACAACAAGCAAGAGTTTAAATATCTTTAATGACACCCATATCGGTCTCATGTTGATACGATATTTTAGTGATATATCGATGATATATCGCCAAAATATCACCCATATCAATTCTCATTTGTGAAGAGATGACCAAAAAAGGTGCCCATATCGGTATTGATATCAGCCCTCTAGCGATACTGATATATCGACGATATATCATCAATATATTGCGATATCTGAAACGATGACCATAGAAGAAGGCAGTGGTGGCGTAGGAGGCGGGTTTATATAAACCTCCTCACCAGACTCAGATGTGGTCATTATGTCACCTGTAGGAGGAAAGTACATGACTGACTCAAAGAAAGTGATATTAGCACTCACGTAGCACTTACGCCTAACCAGATAAAAGCATCGATACCCTTTTTGGGTTTGTGGTATCCCATAAAGACAGTTGACAACTCTGCGAGAGAGCTTGTCATGACTGAGGGTCAGATGGTGAACAAAAGCCAGTAAACCAAAGGCATGTTAGGGGGAAAAGACATCAATCGAAAAAAAACCTATTCACCTAACACAGAGGACGACATCCGATTGACCAAATAACATGCAGTGACAACAGCATCTCCCAGAGAGAGTACGGAGCATGACTCTTGATAACAACAGTCCTTATCACATTAAGGAGATGATGACATTTGCATTCAACAATACCGCTCTGCTGAGAAGTGTAAGGGCAAGACGTCTGATGTATAATGCTAAGAGATCTAAAAAATCGGGATAAGTGAGTAGTACAGAACTCCAAGGCATTATTAAAGAGAGCATATTTAACTGTAGAAGAAAAATATTCTTTATTTTATAAATATAAGACTGAATGACAACCCCAGCCTCGAACTTGTTTTTCAAAAAAATAACACATGACAATCTAGAATAATTATTGACAGCTACAAGATAAAACAAGTGCCTCTTATGATCAGGGAAATGATCGGAATCTTGGATATTAAAATGCACCAACTCAAACAAAGGACTATTGCTACGACTCTAACGACTAAGATAACTAGAATGTTGATGCTTCCCAAGCTTGCAAGCCTGACACTAAAAGGTAGATCGAGACGGAATCTAAGGGAAAACTATACACAAGTTTTTGCAGAGGAGATGGGTAAATCAAATTTGGCACATGTAGGGAGATACTGACCCAGTGGGAATGGAAGAAGCGCCAGCATACGAAGATTGGACAAGTCTGTACAAACACCATTTCTCATGACCACATCCAAACAGCCCACCCATGAGTATATCCTGAAGAACAAGAGAAGAGTGGTCAAAGATGGCATGACAATGTAAATCCTTGGTAATTTGACTAAAAGAAAATAAATTCATTGAGAAATCAGAAGCATGAAGAACCTTCTACAAGTGCATAGATTGTGTATACCGAATCTCCCCTTGCCATGTAATGAGAGAATGCGACCCATCAGCAATAACAACTAAATATCCAGGATGAACAAATCTGTAGAAGTGAACTGAGCTCTGTCCCCACATAGGTGATTAGAAGCACATGAATCCATGATCTACTCCAAGATTGCTGCCATGTAACAAATAATAAGGGCATAGGTAATACCTGAAGCACTGGCAGATGACGAGACAATGATTTCAGATGGAGCACTAGAAGGTCCAGAAGCAGACGGCAAGATTTCCCTCGGACGAGAGATAAACTCCTCGAACATCTGGTCATTAGTATTGCCAAGAGCAGCATAAGTCTCAATCTGCTCAATTTCACGAGCGAAGGCCAGAAAATCATGCTTCAAAGAGCATATATTCTAGATAAGCCCCTCGGACTTGAGGAAGTCTCTTCTCCGATGGTTTCGCATCTTAGCTACCCTCAAGTGACTGGAAGAAAATTTGGAAGGTGGTATGCTCGCCGAGGACTAAAGGAGCATAGGAGGAGGAGGTGAATGGAGATCCATCGAAGGCCGGAGTTGTCTGGAGGGTTGGGTGGAGGGAACATGGTGGTGACGGTGATTAATGAGGTGGGGGAGGTGGTGGAGCAGCAGGAGTTGGTGACTAAAGGGGGTTCGGTGAATGATGGGCCGGTGGGAGGCGCGTGGAGGGGGGTGGCGAATCTAGTGATGGCGACGAAGGGAAGGCAGGTGGGGAGGAAGTTGAGGTAGGGGAGAGGCATGGGGCAGGGTTGGAAGAGGAGGTGCTGAGGTGCTTGGTTTAGTACCACCAAAAGAGGTTTCCATTGCGAGTCAATGAATATTGTTACTTGGAGAACTGGGACCGGCAAAAAAAGGACGAGCGTGCATCAATTATTGATGGATCAGAGAGCGAACGTGGTCTTGTTGCAAGAAACAAAAATTTCGCAAGGTGTTGATATAGTGTGGAAAGAAATTGGGGGAAACAAGTTATCGGAGTTCAAAGCGATTGCGTCAGAAGGAGCGTTTAGCAACATAATGATGGGGTGGAATGGCGATACGTTTGCTATGGAGGGGGACAAGATGAGGGTGGGGAACTCGCCAACTTTATCATTAAGCGTAAGACTAACGGTCTCAGGTTGTTGCTTACAAACGTGTATGGTTCATGGCCAGGGGGTTTCCATGATGCGGCTTGGATCATTGCTGGCAACTTCAATGTGACGTGCTTAGAAGATCGTCCTGGGGGATGCGGTGGAAGAGATGTCAGCTCGGCGGATTTAGCGGGGGTGGTGGATGAGCTTGGGTTTCAGATTGTGGATGTCGTGGGTTGTATCTATACATGGTGAAGCTCAAGATCCAGATCCCGCATTGATAGATTTATGTTGTCTCATTAGGTGTTGGGGGAATTCCCGTTAGATGGGGCCCGAGCCTTGCCCAGGGTGTAACATCCGGGATCCGCGTAAACCCGAACTCGACCCGAATAATGTCCGAATAACCCAATTAAGTTATCTGACAATAATAGATAACCTAAAATGATCAATTGATCGTGAATCAAAAGTCGTTCGGGCAAAATCGATCGAAAATCGGTCGCATCGTAATGCGCGCCGTGAAAAGCCGCGACGAAAATTCGGAAACTGCAAAACAAACTGGCCGTCATTAGATCCGATTCGACGAAACAAGACCAGCGGAATCGACCGTTCGTCAATCGGAGGTCGTTTGATAATTTTAAATCACAAAATTTAACCCCAAACAGAAATTGTATCTCGAAAATCTCGGGGATCCAAACCCAGTAAAAAATATATCAATATTATACTCACTTTGATCGTCGTTTAGAGATGGTCAAATCGAGATATTATACGTAAAAATCTGAGGTCTGAGGTGCGCATACGGTCGATTTTTAAGTATGTTAAATGAAGAGAGATTTTGGTTAAAAAAATATAATATAATTTATCCTGTTACTGTAGCAGCCGACTACTGTGTGTGTGTGTATATATATATATATAAGTTTAATTCAAGCATAAAACAAATAGCCATAGCCACTTGGTTCTCCTCTTATTCTATGTGGCAATCCAAATCCCCTTATTTATATCAACCTCCCAATCTCCTCTCCAAACTCGATCGAGGGAGCAAAACCCCCACCCCTTCTTCTCCAAGCCGATTATGTTTTCTCCAAATTATTGCTAGGTTTCCTGGAGCCCCTGCAATTACCACAATTGCTGCCAACAGCTATTATTGCTGTTGTAGCAGCAGTCACAGCTATTCCCAACAAATCCCTGCTGTTGTCCCAAACACAACAAAGTGTCTCCTTGCTGGAACTGCAGCTGCTCCTCCTGCTCTTGGTGCATCTGAGCAACTACTGCTGCTCCCAGCAGTCCCAACCTGCTGTCTTTTTGCTGTTGAAGACCTCAAGCAACCCTTTAAAGCCAAGATCTGGAGCTGGAGCTTCTTTTCTCCAAATAAACTACTGCATGCTTGAATCAAAACAAGTTTTTGATCTCCAAATTTGAGATTTCCAAGGTACAATCCAAGCCATTTCTCTTGTTGCCATGCATGTTGATCCTATTCAATTAATCCACGTTTGTTGATTTTTTCACAGTTTAGCTTGAATGGTTAAGGATGAACATTATTATATCATTATATTATTTTTTCTTTGCTAGAGTTCTTCCTTGAAATCTCCAATCTGGACTTGAATTGGATTAATTAAATAGTTAATTTGCTGCCTTTAATTGGAAGTTTCTGGAATTCATAATAATTACATCTGAACTCTGTTTGCTGTTGTAAAATTTTGGTTCTCAACCTTACCAAATTGAAATAGTATTGTTTAGAGAGCATGTTCATAACGTTTATATTCTCCCGTTATTATAAAAGTTTTTTTAAATATATGTATATATAAGATAATTGGTGTCTAATTGTTGCTATGAAACTTAAGATTCTTATTAGGGGTATTCTCAATTTTTTTTTAAAAAAAATCTACTATGCACTAAGAAAGAAGTCTCACCGTAAATTAGCATATGTAGAGGTGTTTTAACTTGCTAAACATTTCTAACTCCGGTAAAAATTTTAATCTTTCTGGAAAACTTATTATAAATTGTACCAGAATTTTATTTGAACGAACTTGTTAGGCAGTAAAATAAACTAAATGTGTTACTATCGATACCAGCAAGAAGCATGTCTCCAGCCCTTGATACATAAAATTCTAACATAAAGATACGGATTGTGATTTAGATGTAATATATGAACGAATCAGAAATTTCAATAACTGATGTAGATGATGTAGAGTCTTGTCTGATCAAAAGTGTAGATAAGTGAGATTGATACAACTCAACTCTGTATTAGTTTTTTTTTGTTATTTTTAATTCCAATCAATGTTTCATAATTCCTTATCAGAATACCGATATAATTCCATATCAGAATACCGATATAATACAGGAACATATATCTACCTAATTATACATATACTCATATGTATATATATTATACATGTGGGTTGTAAGAAATCCTATAGAAGTTAATTGTTGAAGTAAATTCTCGTGTAAAAAAATGGATGATAAAAATAAGAAGAAGAATATCTGTATATGTAAATAAGGTATATATAGGGGTACGGATACCTTTTCTTAGAAGCTTACAAATAGTTAATATATATGGAGCTATTATCTATGAAACATCTCAAACATGATTATATCATCAAAGCTAACTTGTGACCACAAAGTTAGATCATCTTCATGGAATCATACCTTAGATATACTCTGCTATCTATGGATCACTGTCAATAAGATAAATGACCAAGAGATATAGATCTGTATGATTACCACAAAAAGAATTGAGAAAGAAATGAATTGGCAAGCAAGTGATGATAATCATGAATCAATCAGAATTATAAATTAATATGCTGGTCACGGTGAACCTTACACTTGACCATGCGAGGGCGCGGTGACCCTCAACTGGGCGGAGGAAAGGAAGCCCAGTTAGGGCAGTGGCCGTCAAGTGCGTAGGTCTAGGATCCCAATCCTCTTTCGGTTTTTACGCGAGCTCGCAGTGTTTTTACGCCTCGTTGGGATCTCGACTTTAGACCAGTTCCGCTGACCCTCTGTTTTAGGATACCCAGGGGGGATCCTCGGTTTTTCAGTTTTACGTATGAGCTCGGTTGCCCGTACTAGTCGGGTTGTTTTCTAGAGCGACTTTTCTGGAGAGTCTCTCACCCGTCTTAGTGGCGTAGTTTTGAAGTAGACCTATCCCTTTATTGGACCGCACTTCCAATTAGAGGGCGAGACGGAAGAGCCATTTGTAGGCTTCCTCACCGCTTGAGTTTATTTCGCCAACAGACTTGGCGATTCTATATCTAAATCATCCATATCTATATCTACATCATCTGGAGTAATATCTGAAACAATTGAAGTTAATAATTGGAGAAGTTACGATCAAAAGTTGTGATTAATAGGAATTGATTATTCACTAGACATAAGAATCTAAATAAATCAAGAAATCTTTCCAATCTCAAACTTTTCCATCATCACTCATTAGCATGATCTCTGAAGAAAATGATATATATGCTTACACTCATATACTCATGAATATTCAACTACAATATAAATATGTCATATGTGGGGAATGTTGGGTTATGGAGCAATCATTAGAGACGCTTACAAACAACCTGAATACCTTTTTACTTAAGCAAGTAGATGTAAATTGTGTTTGTTCCACCTTTCTACTTGCTCTCTTTTGCACATAATGAATTACTTGTCATTTATTTTCAAACTGCGGATTTGTATTCACAATGGTGACTCCTCTTCTTCCTTGCACACATGGCAGGCAAGGAGCCTTCTGTTCAGTAGCTATTGATGCTTCCAGGAGACAGGGTATACACCAGACGGTATGATTTATTTTGTCTCAGTTTTTTACTCACATTATAATGTAAATGTTATCTCTTTTGTACTACATTTTGGGATATATGGTGTATACTGGAAGATTTTTGTACATGATGTAAAATGATATGGAAATTAATGAAATGAAATTTTGGTGTCATTTGTCTCTATTAGCTTGTGGTTATGAATATGGATGTGAATGTCATTTGCAAATATATTCATTGCGAAAAAATCCCTATTTTTCTGTAAATTGTGTGATCTTGTGTGAATGAAATACCGCGAAAGTAGCGTAAACGGGCACCTGGATCCTAAGGGGTTCACACAGGGTACGCTCGGATCACACGCCATTAATGTGGTGTTCTGGGGAGGATATTTACCCTCGAACTCTTTTCCGATTCGAGAGGGCGTGGTTGCTGAAACAAACGTGTATGTTTCAGGCAGCGATAGTTGAAGGAGGGGATGCAAATACGATATTTTTTCATGCTATAGCCAGTGGGAGACGGCACAGGAATATGATTCATTCAATCTCCATTGGAGGGGTTATGGTGGATGGAGATCGGGATGTGGGAGCAGCGTTGCAGTCTCATTTGTAGAGCTTTAGCAGACAACGCAAGCGGCTGGGCTGGGGATGGTTGGGAAGAGGCGTTGCACAGATCTTTGAGTTGGAAGAGGGTCTTGGTGAAGGACTTTACTAAGACGAAAACAAAGTAGGCACTATTTTCAGCTTAACACGGGCGGGACACCGAGCCTGGATGGTTTCCCAATGAGCTTCTATAGGGAGTTCTAGGAGGTGGTCAAACGGGATGTGATGGAGGTGCTGGAAGAATTTCGTGAAGGGAATTAGGATTTTGAGAGAGTGAACAAGGCTCTTATTTTTCTTCTGGCAAAGGACTCACCGATTAGGATAGAGGATTACAGACCGATTGCGTTGTTTAATGCTATTTACATCATTGTTTCTAAAATCCTAGCTAACTGCTTGAGGGGGATCTTGCAATGGATCATTTCGCTCAAGTAGTCGGCATTTTTACTAGGGAGAGCTATGGCGGGTGGGATGGTTATGGCTTCAGAAATAGTGACGGATTGGAAAAGAAGAAAGGCCAAAGGTATACTCTGGAAGGTTGATTTCTTTCTTCAAGGCGTATGATTGTGTAGATTGGAGGTTCTTGTGGGCTTCATTGGCAAAACGAGGATTTCCAAAGATGTGGATTGCCTAGATCAAGAGATGTATTACGATGGGATCCCATGCGTTGTTGGTCAATGGCAGATCGGAGTGTAGATTTTTTCAGCCTCGGAGGGGAATCAGGCAGGGATGCATGCTGGCTCCGCTTCTCTTTGTTATCATGACAGATGCGCTGGCAGTAATGATGAGGATGACAACAAGTAGGGACTGGTGTTTGGGGTATAAGGAGGAGATATCCATCCCATTGATGCAGAATGCAGATGACACTGTTTTATTCCTGGTGGCAAAGGAGAAGAAGATTCGTCGAGTATCGCTTATCATGTAAATTATAGGGGATGTTTCCGGGCTCCAGATCAATAGAGGTAAATCGTTGGTGGTTCCATTTGGCCTCTCGGAGTTGGAGATGCAGAACGTGTATACACTGTTGGGTTGCCCTATTGCTACATTGTCGATTACGTACTTGGGGTTGCCCCTAGTGACAGGAAATCCGAAGGCTAAAGATTGGAGAGCATTATTGGAGAGGCTGGAGTGGAGGTTGGCGAGGTGGAAGGCGATAATGTTATCAAAAGGAGGAAAGCTGATTCTTCTCAAACATGCTCTTTCTGCCATTCATATATGTTGGGAGAAAAATAAGAGTTGATTATTTCTGAGAACCCTAGGCTCTCTTATATAGAGGAGAGACCTATGGGTAAATTACATAAGACGGAAAAACAAAAATACAAATAAGAAAACGATACATATAGAATATAGAAATACACAAATATCTCTACACTCCCCCTCAAGATGGAGCATAGATATCAATCATGCTCAGCTTGGACGAACACTTCTGGAATGGTCCTCTGAGTAATGGCTTGGTAAAGATATCAGTTGTTTGCTCTCCAGAACTAACATGAGAAGTAGAAATCAAGCCCTTCTGAATCATATCTCTGGTATAATGACAGTCTACCTCGATATGTTTTGTTCTCTCATGGAACGCAGGGTTGTTTGCAATAAACAGAGCAGCCTGGTTATTACAATGTAACTCCATGGGTAGAGGAACCTCTGTATGCAAATCAACTAATACTGATCGAACCCACATCATTTCTGTACTTGCTTGCGCCATAGCCCTGTACTCGGATTCAGCACTTGATCTCGCTACAACTGTTTGTTTCTTGCTTTTCCAAGAAACAAGAGAACTGCCATCAAACACTGCAAATCCCGAAGTCGATTTTCTATCCTTATGACAACCTGCATAGTCTGCGTCAGCGTATGCGGATACACCCTAAACATATAGTGAGTCATCATAGGTCCACTTTCCCATGTTCTCCTTTCTTGAAGAGTAATCCTGCACCTGGAGACGATTTTAGATATCTCAATATCATGTATACAGCATCCATATGTACTTGTCGGGGCTGCTCCATGAACTGACTCACTCGACTCACTGCAAAGGCGATATCCGGTCTGGTGATTGTAACATAAAGAAGTTTTCCCACCATCTCTCTGTATCTTCTCTTGTCGACTTCATCTGTATCATCATCATATAGCTTCATGCTAGGATCCATAGGAGTAGTAGAAGGTCGACACCCGATCATGCCCATCTCTGCAAGCATGTTTGTAACATACTTTCTTTGGGTCATCACAAGACCCTGTGCATTTCTAACAAATTCCAACCCTAAGAAATACCTTAGGGTACCCAGGTCCTTAGTCACAAATTGACTGCCCAGAAAATCTTTTGCCATCTTGATTCCATGCTCATCATCTCCTGTAGTAACTATATCATCAACATAAACCATGATAGCAACTGTACCTCTGGATGTTCTCTGCACAAACAAGGAGTGATCTGCATTTGGCCTCTTGAACCCCTGTCGTTCAATCAGATCTGAAAGCTTTTGAAACCATGCCCTATGACTCTGTTTAAGGCCATATATTGCCTTATGGAGCCTACAAACCTGTTGACACTCCCCCTCAGCAGCAAACCCCGGAGGCTGCTGCATATAGACCTCCTCTTGTAGATTTCCATACAAAAAGGCATTTTAACATCAAGTTGGAATAAGGGCCAGTCACGTACCACAGCAACTGAAAGGAGAACACGCAAAGTGGAATGTCGAGCAACCGGAGAGAACGTGTCCATGTAATCAACTCCATAGGTCTGCGTAAAACCGTGTGCCACCAACCTTGCTTTGTAATGATCAAGGCTCCCATCTGCATGGTGTTTAACAGTAAACACCCATTTGCAACTGACAACAAATGCACCAGGAGGAGGAGAAATGAGACTCCAGGTGCCACGGGACTACAAAGCGTCCATTTCCTCTTCCATAGCGAGACGCCATCTTCTATCTCGTAGTGCATCCTGGCAAGTCCGTGGAATTTCCACGGCAGATAGAGCAACTGCAAATTTCTGGAAGTCTCCTGTAAGACAATGAAAGGAAACCTGAGAAGCAAGCGGGTAGGATGCACAACTACGCCTCTGCTTCCTAATGGCGATAGGTACGTCCAGGTTCTCAGGAACCTCATCATGCACTGATCCCTGTATAGAAACATCTCAAGAGCCGTCGTTAGAACCCATGTTATCACAACAAACCTGAGGCATTCTAGATGACGGGCAATGACCATGAGCAGAAGGGGGCCGACGAGTGTAAAATTTTGGTAATGGTGGAACCACGGTCACAGGCATCTGAGGTGGTGGAGATGGTGGTGGTGGTGGAGGTGGTGGTGGTATGACTGGTATTGGAGATAACTGACTCGTAGGAGGAGGTGACATGTAGATCTCAGTGTCAGATTCGGGAGTAGTCATTTTGTCACCTGTAGGAGAGAAAAACATCACAGATTCAAAGAATGTGACATCGGCGCTAACAAAGTATTTTCCACGTAAAGGATCAAAGCAGCGATATCCCTTCTGAGTACTGGAGTACCCTACAAACACGCATTTGACAGCCCTGGGAGAGAGCTTATCAAGACCTGGAGCCGACTGGTGGACAAATGCGACTGAGCCAAATATACGAGGCATAAGGGAGAACAACTCCTTCTCAAGAAAGGATATAGAGAAAGGAGTCTTCTCACCCAAGACAGACGAGGGAATGTGATTTACTAGATAACAAGCAGTGAGAAGGGCATCACCCCAAAAAGAATGCGGAGCACGACTCTGAATAAGTAGGGTCCGAGTGATATCCAGTAGATGACGATGTTTCCGCTCTGCAACACCATTTTGTTGTGAAGTGTAAGCACATGATGTTTGATGAATTATACCACGAGAGGAAAAGAACAAGGGAAGTGTACGAGTACAAAACTCCATAGCATTGTCGGAACACACAATTTTCACAGTAGAAGAGAAAATATTTTGAACTTCATTGATGAACATTTAGATCACATCTCCTGCTTCAGATTTATTCTTTAATAGAAACACCCAAGACAAGCGAGAAAAATCATCTACTGCAACAAGATAAAACCTGTGTCCCTGATGATCAGGTACACGACTGGGGCCCCAAATATCAATATGGACTAACTCAAAAGGAGAGCTATTGCTCCGACTCCGACGACTCGGGAAAGTGGACCTATGATGCTTTCCCAATTGACACGCCTTGCATTGGAAGGACGAACTTGGAGAAATATGTGGCAGAATATGACACATCTTCTGAAGAGGTAGATGACCAAAACGGAGATGCCAGGTATATGGAGAGGCTGATCCTGTAGAGTGGAGTGATGCGCCGACATAGGGAGTACGAACCAGACGATAGAGACCATTCTGCTCACAGCCAACCCCAATCACTTTGCCCGTGAATATGTCCTGAAAAACAAGAGACGATAGATCAAAAATGGCTCGACAGTTCAAATCCTTCGTAATCTGGCTAATGGACAGTAAATTCATAGAGAAATCAGGAGCATATAACACATTCTGTAATCGCATGGAGGGCGTCAAATTAATCTCCCCATGTCCTGTAATCGGGAAATGTGTACAATTGACTATCACCACAGTCCGCCCTGGAGGAACCTCTCTATATGCAGTAAGCTACTCTTTGTCCCCGCATAGGTGATGTGTCGCTCCAGAGTCCATAATCCATTCTATAATCATAGATCCATCACAAGAGGTGAGAGCATAAGAACTACCTGGCGTACTGGCTGTAGCAGATGTACTGGCAGAAACAGAGGCTGCCACATCTGATTGGCCTCCTGGGGCTGTGTCAGGAGGCATGATGTTCCTCAGTCTGGCAACGAGATCATCGAAACGCTGGTCCAAAGAAGAAGGTGCAGGAGACTCAACTTGTGTTGCTACCAGAGCCGATGCTGGAAAACCATGCTTAGAGTAGCATGTATCCTCGGAGTGGCCAAGACGGTGACAATAAGTGCAGGTCTGACGGATTCGGCCCCCACGACCACAGGGACCACGGCCACGAAAAGTAGAGGAGCCACCTCTTCCTCTGGACAGCCATCGCCGAAGGTGTCTGGCTAGTAGTAGAGCTCGGGACAGTGATTCGACTAAGTCGGCGGAAAGCTTCCTCCATAGGAGGAATAGTGGCATCAGCAAGAATCTGAGAGCGGGAAGCATCGTATTCTGGATCAAGTGCAGCCTGGAATACACCCACCATGGTAGCATTCCTGTATGTCTTTTGTTGCTCAGGAGTGGTCGTCAAAGGCATGAAGCTATGAAGCTTCTCAAACATTCCTCGCAGGGATTGTACAGTGAGTGGAGAGGACGTCCATTCGGTTTGACTATAAAAATATCATGATGCAATTGTAGTATCTTGGTCTCATTTCGCGCCTGTGAATATGTCGCCGCTAGAATATCCCACATTACCTTCGTCGTGGGCTGATGCAGCACGTCATTGGCGATCTCTATCGTCAACGTCCCAGATAGCCAGACTTTGGCATACGCGTCGTCCGCCTCCCATGAGGCGTGAATCCCTGTTTTCTCCGTCGGCTCATCCTCGGTAAGGATATGTTTCTTACCGTTAAACTTCATAAGGCTCATGAAATGCATAGCCCAGAGCTCATAGTTCGTCCCGTCCATCTTGACAATCGGTGTCGAACCTCTGAAGGCACCAGTGGCGGGTACGTCGACTTTGTTTTCTGACATGATGCCAAATGAAGATCACAGGGTATGTAGACCAATATAGATTTGTCTACAATGGCATATGGGGATTTGATTGCATATGTAGACCTATGCAATCAAATCCATCACGCGAGTTGCGTGAACAAGACAGAGAACAGCGGCGAAGACCGACGGCACTTGAGGCCGACGACCTGGACAGTCTTTAGGGCTCCACGAGATGCAGCAGGAGGACCGTCGAGGCCTGGGCTGGGGAGGCGGAGGCCTGGGCGGAGGGCTGGGTGGCGGTGGCGGAAACCAGCAAGGAGGCGGAGGGGCATGCGGGACCCGGCAAGGGAGCGGGATCCGGCCTAGGCGGTTGCGGTAGTCCGGCAGGGGGCAGGGGCGCAGGCGGAAGTAGAGAGGGGGCTGGCGGGTGGGGGTCTAGGGTTACGGTATACGAGCTCCGGTCTAGGACCGCCGCTCTGATACCATGTTGGGAGAAAAATAAGAGTTGATTATTTCTGAGAACCCTAGGCTCTCTTATATAGAGGAGAGACCTATGGGTAAATTACATAAGATGGGTACAAAGAAATAAAATAAAGAAGAGGTACACATATAGAATATAGAAATACACAAATATCTCTACAATATCTTCGTCTACTCCACGAGGTTGATGCATGTTAGAGTGCGCACAAAGATTGAGGCTTTGATGAGAAGGTTTTTTAATCTGATGGACGACAAACAAGGAGGTGCTTCCATCTGGTAGATTGGGATAAAGTGATAAAGACAAAAAATGGCAGGTTGGGAGTGTTGTGGGTAGAAGAGATGAATAAGGCTTTTAATGCAGAGTGGGTCATTCAACTTTGGAGGAATTCTGAGGACCTGGTCTGTCGTCTTACGAGGAAGATATATGAGATATCCATGTCTTTGGAGATCATCTCGGGTTGTCTACCATCATCTTTGTGGAATGGGATTACCAAAATTACTCAAGAGTTGGCGATTAAGTTGAGACATGTTCTTAGGATTAGAACTAGTTTTCGATTTTAGCTAGACGATTGAACGGGTGATAGGATGGTGGGAGAGTGTTACCTATACCTCTTGCAGCTGGCATGTAATAGGGAGGAGCTGGTGCAACAATTGGGATCGAGGAGCGTGGTCTCTGATTTTTTTTTTGCAGAACTGTCAGATTAAAGGGTGGACGATTTCTTGGCTTTACAGGAGGTGCTGGCACAGATAGAGGACCATCATTTGATAAGGACCATTTTGTTTGGGAAGATAGAAAATTTCGATGAAGAAAGCATACTGCTTTTTTGTGGAGGATGAAGGGGGATGCAAGATGAGGTGGGGGTTGACACAGGTTTGATATGGAGAAGCCAAGTGCCAAACCAGGTGAAGGTCTTTCATTGGTTGTTCAGGCTTGGCAGGATTCTCACCAAAGGTCGCGGGGCAGCTGCTGGGCTTGGAGGATGGCACATGTAATACATGTGGATCGGCGATGGAGGACATAGAACATCTTTTCTTTTCATGTCCTTCATCGGCCCAGGTGTGGAAAAGGGACAGTATCACATGGTTGGATGGGCAGGACAGTACCAACTTTTGACGAAATATTAGATCGGTATGCGGTTATGGGCACAAGGATTGTACCCCTTTGTGTTGGTTTGGGCGATCTGGTGTGCGAGGAACGAGTTCATTTTTGGAGGGCAGACATTTTACGCAGAAAATGTAATTGAGTATTGTAGGACGCTTTGTAACTCATAGAGAATGTAATTTGTTGTTATATGTAATTTTTCCATAAATATACAATATAATATACTGACTACTGAGGTGGTTCTCATATCGGGATGCCACCCTTTTTTCTCCCAAAAAAATAGCATATATCCTCAGAGTGATAAGAACGGTGACAATAAGTGAATGGTTGATGTGGATGAGCATATCCTCTACCACAAGCATCGTGTCCTCTGAACTAAGAAGATCCTCCTCTAACGCGAGATGCAACCATAGTCGAAGAGGTCTGATAGGAGGCTGAGAAACAGATTGTGATCCTACTGAATTTGTAGTATGATTCCTCTACGGGAGGTATGGTAACATCTGCAAGTAACTGGAACCGTGCAGCATCGTACTCAGGATCAAGAGCCATCAAAAAGACTCCAACCATGGTGGTGTTCATGTACGCTTTATGTCGCTCCAAGGTGACTGGCACAGACATGAAATTGCGGAGCTTCTCAAACATACCCCTGAGCGACGTATATAAGGTATGAAGAGGACGTCCATTCTGCTTAACTATGAAGATGTCCTACTGGAGATACAGTATCTTCGTCTCATTCCTCGAGTAGGTGTCGGCGAGGATGTCCCGCATCTCCTTGGCATTGCGCTGATGGAGGATATCACTAGCTATCTCCACGACCAGGGGACCCGATAGCTACATGCGTGTGTACATGTCATCTGCCTCCCAAGAGGCATTAGCCCCAATCTTGTCAGGCAGCTCCTCTTGTGACAAAATATGATTCTTCCTAATACATTGCAAAAGGCTCATGAACGGCATGGCCCCAACTCGTAGTGGGTCCCAATCATCTTGACTATGAGTGTCGGACCTTTGCAGGCATCCGAAGAGGGGATGTCAACCTTATTCTCTAACATGGTGATGGAAAAAGACAAAGACTAGAGTTGTAGACAGAGTTAGAAGTGTTTATGCAAACATATGGGGAATCGGTAGTGTATACAGACTCATACCATAACCGTTCTCATTAACCAATGGGGCGCTCTTGGGTACGCAAATCGAAATAGGCCAGGTTTCACCAATAAACAACCCAAAATCAGGCAGTTGGAAGAGTCTGGCGACTGTTGGGAGTCACAAGGGGGGCCCTAAGGGTGGTGGTGGCCACTAGGGGAGTTGATGGTGGCCACCACCACTGGCAGAAGCTGCTGGAGGCGGCAAGGGAAGTCTCGTAGACTAGACCACGGGTGGCGGCATTTACTTTCATCATCCTAGTATATCTTTTATTTTCAGCGGTTGTACCGTGAGCGATAGATGGAGAGCAAAGGGAGTGCGCCGAAATGGAGAGCAAAGGCGAAAGGGGAGGGCAGCGTCGGAGCCGGTGGAGATTGGACGGTCGTCTCTCACAAGAAGACGGGTAGCAGGTGCTTCCGCTGTGGGGGAAAGCGAGCATGTTGCTACGGTGTGTCGGTTACCGCCGAGATGCTTCTCATGCGGGAAGGTTAGCCATCGGCAAGCCTCTTGCATGGCTTCCTTGTTAGTCACTGTGAAGAATCCAATCAGAAGGCAGGCGGCCTACCGAGGTGGGTGCACGGGAGGAGGCTCTGCAGTGGTGCATCAAGGGGGACCTACCTATGCGGAAGTGGTCGGGGGGTCATCATCGGCAGGTGCTAAGCTAAGCGCGAAGGGTAGTAGCCTGCTAACGTGTGGGTCAGGAGGAGGGGAGGCCTGCTTTCGGAGGAGTTCGTAACCTGCATGTTTCGAAGGTGAATGATTCAAAGATGCATGCGGTTATCGGCATCGCGGTTAAAGAAGTTATCGACATGGAAGGTATCTCGTCGCATTTACGTGGCTTCCTCGGAGCACAGTTCGCGGGAGACGTGGTCATGTTTGATAGTAGGCGTTGCTGTGTCCGAGGCCTATCGGAAGCTCAGGTGGGAAGGCTAATTCATAATGGGGAAGTCGAGAACGTGTCGTGGAGAAGGTTGCGCTTCAGTGATGAGTGTCGCAAGGAGTTGGAGGTTTACGTGGCTATAGTAAGGGGAGTACCCTTCCTTTCCTGGTCGGTTGGGTGTTTGCGGAGGGCGTTGATGCGATGGGGATGTGTTCAGGAAGTCCTTGACGATGGACTTCGGCCAGGCTCGACAGCGGAGGAGACCAAGATCCTGTTCGAGTGCACTAAGTCTTTCCTTGACAAGATTGGTGGGCGCAGCGAGTTCGCGGAGTTGATCGTGGGGAGGATTCCTTCGCGGTCGAGCTTTCCATAGATGATCCTCCGCCCCCTCCGGTGGTTTCGTGGCCGGCGGTGGCGTCGGGGGCGGCGGGTACAAGAAAGACCAAGGGACGTGTTGGCTCATCGCTGGCGGTTGGCTTCCCGAGGCAACCTTCGAAGGAAGTGCTCACAGTGTCGTTGGTACACGACGCTTCGAGAACTACTCTGAACCGGTTTGGCTTCCGTCAGAAACATTCCATCTGCAGTGTGACGTGGGCAAAGGGTGTGTTGATCCGTCTCCGCTGATGGCCTTTTCGCATACTGTGTTCTGCTACTCGGGTCATGTTTCGGATCCGGGTCACCAAATGGGCGGTCGGTCAACTTCATGGATTTTCTCGGATCCGGGCATCGACTTTGGGCAGTCGGACACTAAGGGTGTTCTCTCCATTCCTTCTTGTTCGGGCACTCCATCGCAAGTGTTCCCCCCCTTGGAGCTTTAGGGATATTTTTAAGGGGTGCACCTCAGCGATTGCCTGTTGCTGCTCCCGTTGCTATTCTTGACGAAAGCGGATCCCAACCGTTGCAGTCACCCGACATGGCAGCTTCCACCCTGGTGGCTGGCGGGGAGCGGGAGGACGAGAATCGCCCTGCTCGTGACGTGGAGGCGGAATGCAGTGACAGAAGAAGTGGGAAGAGGTATAGAAGGAGGAGCAGAGGGAGGGTTTCAAGATCGCAATCTAGCCCGTGCCCCCCTTTCATGATTGCGGTGGCGGCGGCTGTCGGAGTTGCTCAGATGCAGGGCCCAAACGTTGTTCCTAAATGAAGATCCTTTCCTGGAATATACGTGGTCTTGGGGATCCGGATAAGCGGAAAGTTATGGGATCTAGAGTAACTGAATGGGGTTGTGATATCATCATGCTGCAGGAAACGAAGTTGCAGTCTTTGGCGGAAAGGGTGTGGGCAACTTGTGGGGCTGGTGGTATTGATCAGTTCAGAACTATTGATGCCTCGGGAGCTTCGGGGGGCTGTTGGTGGCGTGGCACTTGGCGATGGGGTCGTGTACCTCGGAGATTCGGGGTCGACATGTGCTAACATTAATCCTTAAAGGTACTGCCTCTTTTGAGTAATTGGTGGTGTCGTGTGTTTATGGGCCATGTGATAGTGGGCGGAGGTGGGAGTTGTGGGAGGATCTGTTGGAGGCTGGGAGGGCAGTCGGGGGGCTGATGAATCCACATTTCATCATCTTTATTATATCATTTTAGCATCAAAAACCCTAGCAAATGCCTGTAAATAGCATTACATATAGCATCTTAGCATTCATGCATGTGCATCCAATTAGTGTATAAAATACTGTAATTAAAGCCAAAATTATAGAATAAAAAAAAGAAAAGAAAAAGAATAAAATATTGTAAATATTTTATGACCCAAAACCCCGAGACCTGGGCATCATGATGAATAGGTCGACAAGGAATAAAGTAGGGGAAGATAATGTCAAAAATACAATATAAATACCTATACCTTTTAGTCATTCTTTATTCATTTTGGGACCTATTTTTGGTTCCACTTTTTATACATCAAATAAAGAAACTTTGTACATGAAAGTTGTAGATAATTTAATAAAGAAAAATACAAAATTGATTTCACAGAAAAATAATGTACAGATAAAAAGTTATGGTCTGAATAAAAATCCAGAATCCCAACTTCCCAGACCCGTATCTCACAACTGAAAGCTCCAAATGCATCAAACTCACCTTTAATTGTATATAGAATAAAATAAGCTATTTAATGGCGGTGGTTTCGCATTTGACGGAGCTACGGTTTGAAAGTTGAGTTTTGGACCCACATTGTACAACTGTACAGATTAAAATATTCAATTTATTCTTTATTCATTATTTTTATATGTTTATATTTTTATAATTTTGTAAATAATACTTATAATAAATATGTATATTAAAATCAGAATAAAAATGCAAAGAAAACTCAAAATAAAAACATATGTATATCAAATACACTGGTATTATACATGTACCCATACCTATACAACACACTCTTATATTTTATTAAGTATACTAAACAATTCAGAAAAATGAAATAAAAATATATTTACATGTATAAAAGTATTGTATAATTTTATAAAATAATAGACAAAAATAAATAAAATCAAAAATACCAAATAAAAATAAAATACTAAAATACATAGATAATATACCTATATAGGGTGTAAAAAGTAACTTGTAAAAATAAATCTCATAAAAATAATTAAAAATCATAATAAAATAATTTATAAATTTATAAACACTTTTCATTTAATAACCTAAATAAAATACTAACATTTACTATTTTAAAATGATTTTTGAAAGCATCTTTTTTCCAGGATTTTCCTGGTTGGTCCATGTGGACCAACCAGGGGGCTGGAACTATTGACCAAGGTCAACAGTCTGACCCTCCTCCTGTAGCCGTGTCAGACATGCTTTTTCCTCGTTTTTGACGAATTTTGGAGGTCGCGTCTTGTATCCTTTCATGACGATGTCTTCTACATTTTTTCTCCCTGATGTTTGACCTTACACGCCTAATGTCCTCCTCGGGGAATGGATGCATGTGCCGCCTGATGCACCTCGTTCTTTGGAGCCACTCGACCATTGTTCAAAACCACTCCGCCATCTTCCATTGAATCTTGAACAGTCTTTGGCCAGTGCCAGAACCTCCGAGGGCTCTCTGGTGGATCCCCGGTGACAGGGGGTGATCCCGACCACGTTGAGGTGTAACCTCAGCGCTCCTGGGCGCGTTCCAAGCCACCTCCGGCCACTTGGCCGTCGAGGTACATCTCGAGCACTTTGCTCTGAGGTCCTACGTTTTCTTTCTTTTTCTTGTTTGCTTTAGCTTCCTGGTAGACACAGCATCATTTTCCACCTTTTTTATTTCGCTTCGCAACCATCCGATCACCACAGTGCCCCTCCTCTCGCCGGAGCGAGCTCCGGCGAGGTTCTAGTTCGCCCTCCACCGCTCTATCTCGCCGCCAGGTGGGTCGCGGCAGTTTGCCCGTGGTCCCCCTTAACTTTTCTTTGCAGGTTCGAGCTTCCTAAGAGTGCCTGGAGTGATTGTGCGCATCCGGCCGGATCATCTGGAGCTTCTTTGCTCCTCTGCCTCCACGGGTGCACTCCGGCCATCTTCAGAACCTCCTGATCACCCCTGTCCATAGCGGGGACCTCCAGCTAGCTCGTGGGCTCCATCGCAGTTGCAGATCACGCCGGACGACGGAGCTTGCGTCGATTCAGTCTCGACAGGCTCTTGTTCTTCGGTTGTTCTTGCAGATCAAGGCCGAGCCGTTGGATCTCCGCCTGTTCTTCGAAGCGCACAGCCACCGTCCGATTTTGGGAACCTCGGCCACCCGATCATCATCTGCTGTCTAATCTCGACCGTCCGAGGCGAAGGGGTATCAGGCATCGGATCACTGCCACGTGTTTAGTGAAATCACATCGGCCGTCCGTCGTATGCAGTAAGAAAATTTCTGGGCATTTTAGATTTCAGCCCCTGTACTTTCGTGATATTGCATCTGAGCCCCTCACAGGCGTGCGTGCGACGCACGTGGGCCTGGGACTTTTGCAAGAAAGCCCTTGCGGCTTTTGGTTTTGACTTTTGGTCCAGACAATATTTTGCTCAGTTCAAAAAATTTTGTGAAAATTGCAGGCGTGCACCTGACCTTCCTGATTATTACATAAATGCCCCTGCCAGCCTTGATATTTTAGTGAGCTTGTCTTAATTATTTGGAGCATCCTTTTTGAATCGAAAAATTCTCAAAATTTAAACTTAAGCTCATGTATGCTTGTTCTTCCACGCCATATTTTTAGTTTTTGATCTTCTTGCCTTTTAATATTTATTAAAAATCAAAAACGCCCCATTTCAGCACTGCCTAGCTTAGAAAATACCAAAAAAATATTAAATTACCTCGAAAAATTCCAAAAACATTCCCTACTGTACATTTTAACCTATTTTAGTGTCAGTCTAAAAATCATTAAAAAAACTCAAAAGAAAAACCTTAAAAATTCAAAAATACATAAAAACTTCAAAAAAAATATAAAAAATTCTAGAAAACTCTAAAAATTGTAAACTCAAGTCCTGTAGTCTCCTGATTTTATTGTCTTTATTTGAAAAATAGTTTGGAAAAATTTTGCGGCTATCTGGTATTTTTGATTCCCATTTTACCCCCAGCCAGTAGCTTGTTCACTGTTTTGGTTTATTTTAGTGTTTAAAAATACCAAAAACATTTTGAAAAAGACCCAAAAATCATAAAAACAGTAGAAAATTATAAAATTACCAAAAAGATTTTATTTCTGAATTTTTGGCTATTTTAGCATATTTTTATAAATATTTTATCACTCCTTGTATTACATTATTTTTATGTTCCAATATTGAAAAAAAATATAAATTATAAAATTATAAAAAATAGAAAATTAAAAATCAAAATACAAAATAAAAAAAAAAGAAATATTAAATTAAAAACCCACAAAAATATTTGGTTGCATAGTGTAGACAATACTCACCTTCACGCACACACATTTATTTGATCTGCCCTGTTTGCTCCCTGTGTTCGAACTCTCTGCATACTTGCTTGCTATACATCTTTTGTGCAGAGTTAAAAATAAATTTTAACTCCACATTTATTTCTAATTGTTTGATCTATAGTGTGGGTTAATTGTTGATTTTAGTCCAGGATTCATTGCGGGTCACCGCAGCGACCTCGGTTGTCTCCGCCTTGAGTGAGACATCATTTTAGACTACGTGAATTTTGGCTAAATCAGGGGCCCCGTGGGTGGTGGGCGGAGATTTCAACCTAACGTTGTTATCTTCGGACAGGCCCGGAGGGAGAGGGGGCCAGGAATCGGGCTCCGTGGATTTCGCTGAGACCATTGATCCGCTTGGCCTTGAGGTGATGGGCGCTGAGGATGTCGCCTATACTTGGAGAAATTCTAAAACACGTCCGCGGCTGGATCGTTTCTTCGCCTCAAATGAGCTATTGGAGACTTTCCCTTTGACTTCGGTGGGGGCCAAACCTAGATCCTGGTCTGACCATTCCTCGTTGTTATGGTGCTCTGGGGTTACCTCGGATCGTAGGGGTCTTTTTAGGTACGAGAAGTGTTGGATGCTCGAGGACGGCTTCAGGGAAATTGTGACGTCGCACTGGAATGAGTCAAAGCCTTCGGGATCTGCCGCGTGCAAATTTGTTCAAAAGCTCGACTCTTTGAGGAGCAGGCTTGCGTCGTTCAAGAGGGATACGAGGGCTGCTAGGTGCATGGCTAGAAAGGTCGCTGAGGAGGTGATTAGAGACCTGGACGCGATTGAGGATGTGAGGCCTCTCTTGCCGGCTGAGATGGACTCGCGGATGAGGGCTCAGAGGGTAGTCACTTTGGAGGACAAGAAGCGTGTCGCTGAGTGGAGGCAGCGGTCGAGGAGCACCTGGTTGAAGGAGGGGGACGCGGATACTGCGTATTTCCACCGTATTGCTAGTGGAAGGCGCAGGTCCAATGCTTTGCATTCGATCACTGTTGATGGGGTTGCGGTGGAAGGGAATAAAAACATGGGCTCGGCTATTGCTAATCACTTCAGGGCCGTTTCCGCTGCTGTGATTTTACGGCGTTGGAGATGGTTAGATCGTGATTATAGGGTGGTGGAGGTGCCTGCTTGCGATTCGCTTATTTGTGACGTCACTTTGGAGGAGGTTAAGGACGCACTTTGGGACCTAAACGGTGATGCTGTGCCTGGCCCCGATGGCTTCTCGGTTTCTTTCTACAAGGATTTTTGGGACCTTGTTGGTCAGGAGGTGCTTGATGTGATTCTGGAGTTCTGCAATGGGAATAAGGGCTTTGACCGTATCAACCGGGCGCTTATTGTTCAGCTTCCCAAATGTTCGGTGCCGGCTTCCATCGAGGACTATCGCCCCATTGCTGTATCTAATGCCCTCTATCTTATCACGGCCAAGGTTTTAGCGAGGAGATTGGTTGGCGTCCTCGGGTGCTTGATTTCCTCTGTGCAGTCCGCTTTCGTTCCGGGCCGTCAGATCTCCGATTGCACGACGATTGCTTCCGAGATCATTGCTGATTGGCGGAGGAGGGACACCAGTGGTATAACTGTGGAAGGTGGATTTTGCCAAGGCGTATGATACCCTTGATTGGAGCTTTCTGTGGTCTGTCTTGAGGAGGTTATGTTTCCCGGAGCGGTGGATATCTTGGATGAGGCGTTGTATCACCACAGCATCTTTCTCGGTGCTTATCAACGGTAGGCCGGAAGGGGGTTGGATTCAACCCCGTAAGGGGGTGCGGCAAGGGTGCCCTCTCGCTCCTCTGCTTTTCATCATTGCGGCTGATGTTCTGGGGGACAAGGCGGCGGGTGTGGTCCGCCATGGTCTCTCTAGGGGTTTTTCGAGGGGCGAGGTGACCGTGCCGATCTTACAATACGCAGACGACACTCTGTTCCTCATTAAGGGAGGGGTCGAGGAGGCCAGCGCCATGGCTACGACTTTGGAGATTTTTTCGGGGCTATCTGGGTTAAAGAAAAATGACTGTAAGTCTTGTTTTATCCCTTTCGGGCAGGCAGAATGTGTTGCTGATGGGTTGGCGGTGTGTTTGGCTTCTTCGCGCACCTCGCTCCCTTTGGACTATCTCGGCATACCTTTGGGTCTGGGGAGAGCGAGGCTTTGTGACTGGTTGAGGGTGGTGGAGAAGGTGGATTTGAGATTGGCGGGTTGGAAGGCCTCTATTCTTTCGAGGGGTGGCAGGTTGGTTTTGATCAAGGCGGTGTTGTCATCCATTCGAATTTACTTTCTTTCTTGCCGCAAGTTACCAAAGGGGATCCATGCGAGGCTCGAGAGGAAGATGCACGTTTTTTTATGGGGCAACGTCTCTAGTGGGCGCGCTGGGGCCCATCTTGTTGGTTGGGAGGATGTCGTACGGAGAAAGGTTTGGGAGGGTTTGGGGTTAAGATCTCTTGAGCAGATGAATGAGGCTCTTTTGCTTAAATGGGCTAGTAGGGTTTGGGGACCATGTGATGAGCTTGTTTGCTTGGTGCTTCGGAGCATCTACGGGGTGAGGGGCGTGCCCCAGTCGCAATTGCTAAACTTTGTGGCTATGACGCCTTTCTGGAGGGGCGTGGTGAAGACGTTTGTAAGTAATATTAATCTCTTCAGGCCGGTTCTTGGAAGGGGGGACTCCTTTGCTTTTTTGGGCGACGACTAGTCAGGGGCGGGAGCACTTTGTTCTCGTTTTCCGCAGTTATTTGCGCTGGCGGGTGATAAGCTCTGTTCGGTGGAGGATTGCTGGGTTGATGGGTCTTGGTGGCCTACTTTCTCCGCTAACTTCTCGGAACGGCGTTTTGAGGAGTTCGTGGCGCTGCTTGATGCTGTGGGGAAGGTGGGTGCCCCTATTGGGGGTAGAGATCACTGGCTCTAGAAGGAGGGGAGTTTCTCTGTTAAGGGCACATACGGGGCCATCTCCAGACCGCCGCCGGCAACCTCGGAGGTGCTGAACAGGGACTGTGCTGCTATTTGGGCCCTTAATCTTCCTGAGCGTATTGGGATTTCTTGTGGCTCCTTAGGCGCAAGAGGCTGATGACACGTGATCGGTGCATGAAACTCCTGGGCACCATTTCGGACAAATGCTTAATATGTGACAATGCTGTCGAATCGGTAGAACACCTTTTTATTACTTGCCCTGTGATATCGCAGATATGGCAGGAGGCGGGGATTCCATGGTGCCGGTCCGATGAGTTCCAGGCTTTCTGGAATGCGGTGTATGAGAATAGGGCGAGACCTAGAAGGGAGCAGCTCTACCCAATGGCTATTCTGTGGGCGATTTGGCGTGGCAGAAATGATTTGGTTTTCTCGAGTCAGAGATTCTATAAAGAAAATGTAGAGTGCCTTACAAGAAGGCTGGTAGATGAGTGGATGGTGTAATGATCCTTTTTTGTTTTGTGTTTTGGGGTGTTGTAACCGTGCGTTGTAACCTTTTTGCGGTTTTAAATATATTTTGATGGGGTGGGCACCACCGAGTGCTTCCCCCTACCTTCCAGATTTCAAAAAACCATGGGTGGCCGCAAGAGTCGGCCAGCATCGCTGGAGGCAATTGCAGTGCCACAGGTGGCAACTACGGTGTCGCGGAGATCCCGATGGCGAGGCGATGACGTGACGACTCACTGTTGTGCGAGGCAATTGTTGTCGCGAGAGGCAATGCCACGGGAGGTGGTGACATGGCGAGCGAGAGACCGACGGGTGAGGAGGGTTCTAGGGCAATAGGGCTTGTTAGAAAATCGGAAGCAGAAGCGTAACATGGAAAAAGATAAATAACAAGAAGAAAATAAGAACGGGATTTTACGTGGAACCCTACTCCGTCAGGAGCGGGATGAAACCACGGGAGAAGCCCTCAACGGGGCGTGTTTGTCTATTGACTTTCTCATCTGTTACAGGAGGCCTGGGGCTCCTTATATAGCCTCTCCAGAGCCTCCACGTCCCACCACTGGACGATGTGGGACTAAACTCAGTGGTGGGGTAAATGGACCCTGGAGGGATCCATTTACCCACCTATTACATAAGTGACGCATGCTCTGAATACTCTAACACTCCCCCTCAAGCTGGAGCATGCAATGCTCAGCTTGGACAAACAGGAAGAAACTCAACTCACAATAAATGACACTACGGACAATATCAACCCAACGCGCACAACTGCTGCAGTCGAGGACGTTGCTTCTCATGGCGTGCATGTGAGGAGGATGAATGGGGCTGGAGTGTCTATTTGGCTCAGAGAATAGAACTCTACTGTGGAGTCCCTATGATACCACATGAAAACCCTTGCCCTTAATGGCCTAGGGAATAGTCCTCTACTCTGGAGTCCCTATGGCTCACATGAAAGCTCTGGCCGACCAACAAGAATGACTGGCATGCGTCATCATCGAGTCTGAAATTTGTAGAGTCTGAACATCTGATTGGTCTGAAAAATCTAATATCTGAATCTTGGAACAAGACCTGTGACTCTACATACACTCCCCCTTTCTCCCATACTGGTCGGAATGACATTGTTTGACCACGTTGGGAGAAGATAAGATAATATATAAATATGGGAAAAACATGAATATTCTCAAAAGATTCCTTGCGGCTTTTCTTCATCAATTTTTTTTTGTAATAAGCCGTCCATTTTTTTTGAACATTTTTTTATATAAGCCGTTCCAACTTTTTTTTTCGGCTTTTCAAATCTTTTTTTTAAATGCATACGGCTTTTTTCGGTATACGCGCCTCTTTTCTTTTCTTTTTTTTCTTCCTCCTTTCTCTTTTTTTTAATCTGATTTTTTTTTTAAATCTCCCCCTCCTTTTTTGTACTTTTCCTTTTTTTTTAAACATGCTCAGCAGGTCCCCCTTGGGCTTTATAATAAAAGCACCCTTTAAAAAAATAAAATAAAATAGGCCACGGTGCACCTAGGGTTAGAACCCCTCTTTTAATTAATGCCGCAGCCCACATTAGGGTTCCCTGGAACCCGAGGTTCCTAAAGAGGAACTCTCAACGCCGCCGCCGCCTGGATTTCTGGAGGAGGGAGAGAGCGGGGCGCCGACATAGATGGAGCGCAGGAGGGGAGACCATGTCTGCCTGGGGGTTCGCGCGCGCAAGGAGATGCGCGCTGGAGCTCGCGCGAGGACATAGCGTCGCTGGAAGAGAAATCGCCTGGAGGCGTACGATGGAGGTGCGCGTTACCTGTGCGCGCCTGCAGCAGGAGGGCGCTGAATGGTGGCGAGTGACTTGCGATGGCGGAGGGAGCGCCACTGGGCGCTAGGCGCTGCTACTGGTGGGTTTGAGGCTCGGCGGAGGTCTCTATCTTGCGCACGGAACGATCTGGAAGGCGCACGTTGATGAGGCTGCCTGGAACGAACTGGAAGGGAGGCGCCGTCGCTGCTTGGGAGCCTGGAGGAGAAGGCGCACAGTCTGGGGGGATCGCGTGGTCTGTTCTTCGAACGGGGCTTGGAGGATGAGGGCGCGACCTGTTGGGTCTGCGTCATACTGGGATGCCGCGCGCCTGTAGCGAGGATCTCGCGGGAAAGGGTGGAGAGGCGCGGGACTGGGCGCTGCGGCACTAGAGCCACGAGGAGATGTGGCGGCGCCGCCTGAAAGGGCTGGAGATGACTTGCCGCTTGTAGCTCGCCTGAGGAGATGGGTTAAGGCTCGGAAGTTTGAGGCGATGCTGCTTGTGATGCCTGGAATGAGAACGGCGATGCGCCTGGTGCACATCTTGAAGTTGCGTCCTGGAACATCTCCCACTGGTGGTTCCAGAACAGGAACTCGAACAGAGCTTCGGTAACATCGAAAATTGACGGCGGCCAAAACTTAGGGTTTCAAGAAACCCGTAAAAAAAATTTTGAACAAGAGAATAATCTTCAAACTCAGATCTTCGATAAGTTGCACAATCGCATCTCGAATAAAAATAATAAATCATGAAATCCCCGAGAAACGAACCCGCTCTGATACCATGTTAGAAAATCGGAAGCGGAAGCGTAACATGGAAAAAGATAAATAACAAGAAGAAAATAAGAACGGGATTTTACGTGGAACCCTACTCCGTGAGGAGCGGGATGAAACCACGGGAGAAGCCCTCAACGGGGCGTGTTTGTCTATTGACTTTCTCATCTGTTACAGGAGACCTGGGGCTCCTTATATAGCCTCTCCAGAGCCTCCACGTCCCACCACTGGACGATGTGGGACTAAACTCAGTGGTGGGGTAAATGGACCCTGGAGGGATCCATTTACCCACCTATTACATAAGTGACGCATGCTCTGAATACTCTAACAGGGCTCAAGTCGAGGATCGTCATTATGATATCATGTAGAAAGAAAAATATGAATTGAACTATGAAAGAGCCCATAGGGCTCTCTTATATAGAGAGGAGTAACCCTAGAGCGAAATTACATAATATAGATGGAAGAAGTGAAAATGCATAAAAGATAACAAAAGATAAAATACATATCTCTCAATGGTTACGATGAAAAATCACGGTACTCAGCTAACAAAATGTTTTGAAAAAAATGAAAATCATTGTGAAGTTCTGAAACATAACACTACCTAAAATTTTCTTTTACCGGTATGGTTTAAAAGGTCAGTATGATGACAAATACTGATTTACATATCTCCATGCTATGTGACATGACGGACATGATTGAGGCTCTCCTTTATGTTTGCTTACAAGTTATAAGTGGCAGCAAATATGAAAGCATAAAGTGGCTGAATGAAAACCTCGGTGGTCTATGTTCGCTTAAATATTTGGTAGTTTGCTTTTCCATAATCATTTCTTTGAACAAGCATGTAACGGAAGTGTATGGATAGGTTAAATACAAAGGAAAGGAAGACTCTTCTTTAAGATCTAGGAAACCCCGCATTTTGTATATCCCAAGAACAAATGAACTACTGGGGGTATACCAAGCAGTATATTATCAGGAATAGAAAATGACTAGAAATAGCATACCATTCAATGGAGCAGGAAGAACATCTGGGAAATCAAAGCGGCTGAATTCTCCTGGTTTGTTTGGCATCGCAAAAATCATGGAATGCTCCTTCCATTGTAGGCGATCATTAATACCAAGTTCACCAAACAAATTCTGTACATTGGGATATGCACCAACTACATGCAAAACAAAATATTCATGCCATTAAAATTCACCAACTAAATGCAGAAAAATTGGACGTCCGGAGATAAACATATATCAAGCATTACGTTGGTGTTTTAATAAACATGTTTTGTATTCGTATTTCTGGAGTGTATCCAGAATGGCAATTGATGTCTTATGCCAGAAGAGGAAAAGTCAGATAAGCATCGATATCCATTTTATGGATTACTTTTTTACTAGAACTGATTTATTGATGGAGATCTCTTGATTTGGTGATAATTGGGGTACCCCCCTTATTTTCCACACAATATAACAGCACGACGCTCTGAGTGTTTTGTACTAAACAGTAGAATCCCCCTACCCACCCACCCCCACATGCATATCTTTAGTTTTTATATTGTTTTGCAGCAATACAGATGATGTAATAATAACATAGGCAGCTGAAAGGAAACAAAAGCATCAACGATGTTGCAACAATAGCAGACATAGCCATGCTCAATGCCAATACAAAAAAAGAACAGTTTTGAGATGGCAGTGAGAAACTTGATTCATCCTCCGTCCTTGTTTGCTGCAAGATTTGTTGGCCAACAGTGCCGCTGGAAGTGTGCTTCTTCACAAGGTTGTAGCCATGTAGGGGGATGAAAGCTTACAATAGCAAGTGGAATTTGACAAGACTTTTTGTGGTTTGTGGGGGGACACAAGAGCCCTGACGCTATATAGCACATCCTTAGAAAACTTATTCATGAAGTTTATATTGGTCAATGTTGCGAATCGGCGGAAGCAAAAACGCACAAACACGATCAATCAAACAAAACGCAAACATGCGGATTTACAAGGTTCGTTAGGCTACATCCTCGGACGACAGTTGGTTTTCACTATTTGTGGAGAATCAAAAGATTGGATAACTCTAACCCTATGGAGTTTATATACTACTATCGTACAAACGGATCCAATAACACAAATAGAAAAAGAACTGCTTATAAGTTTTTGACAGGGGATGCACCTGCTCCCCCATGACCCCCCCCCCAAGGGCTCCCTGATCGAGTAGCAAGACCCCCATATAGTAGGGTGTGGTTGGGGTGTGTATGTGGGGTGGAGGGGGGGTATGTCAGGCGGTTTGTCAACTGCGTTCAACATAACATATGATTATGATTCAAGGCATATCACCAATATCCACCTTGATTTGATTCCTCTAAAAAGCTTTGTGAAGCTTCACTGTCGTCAGTCCCTCCTTGGGGATACTACAAGTGGTCGACATTGAATAAGTCACGTATTGTGTTTGTGAACATATCGGTTGGATTATATGTTGTGTTGACCTTCTTCACCTTGATCCTCTTCTCAGAACAAATGAAATGATATCTAACATCTATGTGCTTGGTCCTCTCATGATGTACATGATCCTTGGTTAGACTTAGACATATTACATTGAAATTGATGCAATATACAATAGTCTGATCCTGTTCTAAATCAAGATCATCTAAGCACTTCAGTCAGATGCCTTCCTTTATAGCTTACGTCAAAGCAATACACTACGCCTATATGGTAGACAAAGTAACTAATGGTTGTGATGTAGCCTTCCAACTGATGAAGAACTCCCCAAAGTAAAGACGTAGCATGTCACTGATCTCCTCCCATCAACATCTGCAACATAGTCTGAGTCTAAATATCCAGCAACCAAACACTGTAAGCATAAGGTGTACATGGAGCAAGCTCCATTAGGAAGATATTTTACAAGTTATAAAGGAAGAATTGATCTCTGTAAAGAAGGCAGAGTACCCCATTGTCTAGTCGAAATGTGTCCTTTCTCTCAGTTATGACCTTGGAATGATGACTTCCCTAGAGAACGGTCGAACGGCGCTTTGGGCAGAGAAAGACCTAGGGAGGGGGTTTGCTCTTATCCTTCCAGTCGGGTCTTGCATTTCCATCGAGGCTTCTTTCTCTCCCCCAAATCTCTTGAAATGGCTGGAGTCAGAAGTCCCAAAGCTTTCATCCCTTAGGGGATCGTCAAGTACATCCGACAAGGATCAAGGGAGATCAAGTCGCAAAAAGACATTGAACGTGAAACAGGCAGTCTCACGATCGGGCACGAGTATTCATAAGGTTGATTTCTATACTACCACGGGTTAAAAGGAGGAGGGGGGAGGAGGGGCTTAAAGGGGGTTAGGGAGTAGCAAGTTCCCCATATAGATAGAGGCATCGGTAAAAAGATACTCCAAAGGCTTTGGTATTGAAGTCTCGTTAGCCAAAGAAGACCCTGGCCAATTCAGGTGGCCTGCTTGACAAACATCAGCGACTGAGACATCGTAAATTGGAATGTGGGCATCATTATCAGTCCTTTGTCCTACTACGGGTGCTACGTCAACCTTTACCAAGTCCGAACAAATGTCGACCACCAGATCCGTTGTTTTGTCCTCTTCATCCTAGCCACAAGCATAAATCCTCGACGTGGAATATAATCCCAAAGTAATCTAAGTCACTTCTGTAAATGATGTTGTAGAGATAATTATATAGTCGGTGTATCTTTTATGCTATTTTTATTTTCTCTGTTCCATCTTATATAATTTACCCATGGGTTGTCTCTATATAAGAGAGCCTAAGATTCCTTGGAATAATGAACAACTCTTTTCCACCAACATGGTATCAGAGCCAAAACCTTAAACCCTTCCCACAGCCCCCCCCCTTTTCGCCCCCTCTCCTCGACGCCACCCCTCCTCGACGCCGCACCTCCCCGCCCCGCCGCCCCCTCTCCTCATCGCCGCCACCACCGACCCCTCCCCTCCTTCCCTCCCGCTGGCGCCTTCCCTCCCGTCGGCATCTCCCCATCCCCCGCCGTCGGGCCCTCTCCTGCGGCCCCTCTATAGTCAGCAACCACTCGCGGGCCCATGTCCTTGCCGGCCTCTGCCGCAGCCTACTCCTCCGCCATATCCATGGATTTGAGTGCGTAAAGTCTACAAATGCACTCAAATCCTATGAAGTTTTCGTAGACACGTGTCTTTTCGTCTACAAATCCTAGTTCTTCGTCTCCGGCGACATGTCAGAAAACAAAGTCGATATGCCCTCCATATGCGCTTTCAAGGGTCCCGCGCTAATAGTCAAGATGGATGGGACGAACTATGAGCTCTGGGCGATGCAGTTCATGAGCCTCATGAAGTCGAACGGTAAGAAGCATATTCTTACCGAGGAAGAGCCGCAGAGAAGACTGGGATCTATGCTTCCTGGGAGGCTGATGATTCATATGCCAAGGTATGGTTGTCAGGCACGTTGTCGATGGAGATTGCTAATGATGTCCTTCATCAGCCCACCGCTAAGGCGATGAGGGACATATTGGTGGCAAAGTATTCACAGGTGTGGAATGAGACCAAGATGTTACAACTCCAGCACGACATATTCACAATGAAGCAGAATGGACGGCCACTTCACTCCTTGCATACATCCCTGCGGGGGATGTTTGAGAAACTCTATAGTACTATTCCTCTCACGACCACTGTAACATCCGAGAATTCGCGTACACCCGAACTCGTCCGATTTTGGGTCTAATAAACCCAAAAATGTTGTCGGTCAATACTAAACAACCTAAAACGACCAATTAGTAGTGAATCAAAAGTTGTTCGGACGAAATCGACCAAAAATCGGTCCCTTCGTAATGCGTGCCGTGAAAAGCCGCGACGCAAATTCGGAAACCGCAAAACAAACCGAGACTGTCATTAGATCCGATTCGACGATACAAGACCAACGGAATCGACCGTTCGTCAATCGGAGGTCGTTTGATATTTTTAATTCGTAAAATTTAGCCTTAAACAAAAATCGTATCCGAAAATTTCGGGGGTTCAAAACCCAACCGAAAGTATATCAATATTATACTCAAATTGATCGTCATTCAGAGATGATCACATCGAGATCTTGTGCGTCAAAATCCGGCATTCGATGCACGAATACAGATGACTTTTGTATCTTAGATAAATACAAATAATGGTTAAAAAAATGGTTAAAAAAATAATTTATATTTTTTTAATTACTGACTGTGAACCGACAGTGCATACACAGTGCAACCGTTTATATTTTTTTTCCTCTAATGTCTTGGCCACTTGGCATTGTCCTTCCCTCCATTTGGCCAACAATTGGTACCCCCATACCCTTATATATATATCACCCAAACCTTTGCTATTTCCCCCCAAATTCCCAATAAATTCTAGCCGTAAGAAGCACTAAACCCCTCTTCCTCCTTGCTGCCGTAGATCTAATTCCTTGCAGCCATCCAGAGGTGCTGCCCTGCTGCTTCTAAAGATCAAATATCAAGAAGATCTGAAGGTATTTGAGCTCCATAACAGCCACATTTGTTGCATGCTTGTTCTTATGCAAGTTTAGAGCAAATCTAATAAGGTACCATCTCTCCCTCCTCATTGCTGCCATACATATTTATTATACATGGTTTGTACAACTCCATTCCCCTCCTCATTGCTGCCTTGCATGTATGAATCTCTCCTCTCCTCCTTGTTTCCATTGATGCACATTGGACTTGATCGTATGTACAAGTTTATTCCCTAACTCCTTTGATGCCATGCATATGGGTTACACATTTTTTTTATCAGTTGGACAATCTATTTCCCCTTCTTCTTTTAATTCCATGCTTGTGGTGCTGCACAGAATGAGATCCTATGTTGAAAAGGTCGTTGGAGCATTAATAAATTTGAGTATTTGCTGTGAAACTGTACTGGATTGTTTACTGGAAATAATATATTTTTGGCTTCATCAGAGAAATTTGGAAATTTCGGTTAGCAATAGACAATCTCCCACGTGATCTGAATCTTAGACTCTATTAATAACATTCACTAAATATTGTTTTTGGGCTGATCTCAGCAAAAAATTTTTCTATATAAACAAGTGTTCCAGAAAGAAACTTGTTTCCATTAGGATATTGTGATCTCTAGTTGACGTGTACTCCTCTCTCGCCAGATCTTGAACTATCAAAATTTTCTTTTGCTTGTATTATGGACCATGGTCTTTTACATAAAAGGATAGAAGAATATGATTAGATTATGTACATTGAATGGGTATTACATGTTCTCTTATATAAAGGAGCTTAATAAGAACCTACATGTAGAAGAAAATTCTGGAACTAGGCAGCATTGTAAAATTAAATTCTTGATATTGAATGGCCTAATTTGTGGTTCCCAACTAGGAGGTATGTGCTTACCTAGTCTATTGACCTTATGGTTGTGTTTTTGTTATCTATGTCACATACACATTATAAATAAATTGGGTTGTTAGTTTCTTGAGAGAAATGCTTAAAGTAATGAAAATTTATGGAAAAGCATATTGACAGTTGTTGTCCTGGAGTGATCTCCGTCATCGAGATTTTTGGGACTAGAAGAGATATCTTGATCTTAATAGCTTGTTAAATCAAATTCAAAAATCCACTTTTACTTCTATTCAGTATGCAACGACAAACGCTAAACCACGCCCCATTACATCGACGTACATTTGTTGTCTACTATGATCCTAACCCATTGGTGCAAGATAATTAATGCATAAGTGCTGAAATATTTTTCTATATCACCTTCCATGTTTTTTTTAGATCAGATCGATGAATTATTAAATATCATTAATTGCTTCGTCGTGTTAACATGTCCATATTAATATGTTCAGATTCTGAATTTTATTGTGAAGATGCAAGCTATTGACAAACTCTTTTAATTTTAGAACATTCATCAAACATGCTCGGCATCATTGAATCTATGTTGCTTAAATATGATATATGGTCTGATTTGAGAATGATTTATGTGACATAAGTTGGATTCTAATTTATGATCATTAATATCAATTAATTGTGCCGGTCATGGTAACCTTTATACCTGACCGAGCGAGGGCGCGGTGACCCTCAACTGGGCGGAGGAAAGGAAGCCCAGTTAGGGCAGCGGCCGCCAAGTGCGCGGGTCTAGGATCCCAGTCCCTCTTCGGTTTTTACGCGAGCTCGCAGTGTTTTTACGCCTCGTTGGGATCCCGATTTTAGACCAGTTACGCTGACCCTGTTTTAGGATACCCAGGCGGGGGATCCTTGTTTTTTTTAGTTTTTCGTACGAGCTCGTCCGCCCGTACTAGTCGGGCAGTTTTTTAGAGCGACTTTTCTAGGTAGTCTCTCTCACCCGTCTCAGTGGCGTAGTTGGGGAGTAGACCTATCCCTCTATTGGACCGCGCTTCCAATTAGAGGGCGAGACGGAAGAGCCATTTGCAGGCTTCTTCACCGCTTGAGTTACTTCGCCACACAGACTTGGCGATTATATATCTAGATCATCAATATCTACATCTACAACATCTGGAGTTATATCTGAAACATTGAAGCTAAGAATTGGAGAAGTTATGATCAAAAGACTATTCTCTCTACCCAAGAATTTAAACAAATTAATAGATCTTTACAATCTTAACTTTTCCATTTTTACTCACCAACATGATCTCTGAAGCATTTGATATATATATGCTCACACTCATACCCTCATGAATATTCAACTACAAATAAATAGGTAATATGGGGAAAATGCCGGGTTCTGGGGAAATCATTAGAAATGCATTACAACAACTTAAAACCCCTTTTTACTTACGCAAGTAGATGTAGATTTTACTTATACTACCTTTCTACTTGCTTGTTTTTGTACATATTAAATGTCCAGTTATTTTTATAAGTTTTTAGGAGGTACCAGCAATGGCTGACGCCTCTTCTTTCCTATTATGTGTGTGGCAGGCAAACAGCCTGCAGTTCAGTAGCCGCTCAGTAGCTACATGCTTCCAGGAGACAGAGTATATACGAGACGGTATGAATTCCTTGTCTCAGTTTTTGTTCAGATAATAATGTAAATGCTATCTCTTTTGTATCACACTTTGGGATATATGTTGTAATGGAAGATCCTTGTATACGTTGTAAACTGATATGAATATTAATGAAAAGAAAATTTTGGTGCCATTGTCTCTTTTACTTTGTGGTTATGTGATGGAAATGAATGTCATTGTTGCGCGAAAAATTTTCCCTGTATTTGTGCGACTTGTGCGATTAAACGTGAATGAAATATTGCGAATTTTGTCGTAAACGGGTACCCGGATCCTGAGGGGATCACAGTTTGGTATCAGAGCAGTGGTACCCCGATACGCACATTTGCAATATTCAATTCCGATCGCATTAAGTTCTCGAATAACGACAGTCTTCCGACTTGTCGTGAGTTCGAGAAGGGAAATATGACATTCATATTCAATAACCACAGATGTCACCAATTTCATTAAATTTCATATTATATCCCAAGAAGAGGAAAGCATTTATGATAAGTATTTGTCTAGGACATTTTTGTGACTAATTATGGTTCTCATGCAGAGCCATGGCATCTCGACCAGGTCAGGATACTTCTGATCAGCTGGCACGCATACTGAGCGCACTTACTGATCTTCAGCAGCAGCAGGCTGCTATGAGAGGCCAGCAGGAGCAGATATTGGCCCAGCAGACCGAGATTGCTGACAGGCAGACGGATATTGAGATGCGGTTTGAGGATCTATCAGATTTCACGTACCGTCCATCACAGGATGGGATACGGCAAGATCCGCACCAGTCCGTTGAGGTAGAGCAGCCTCACCCTGATGATGCACTAGAGGACATACCAGAGCATGGAGCTCAGGAGGATGCAGACTTGGACAGGGAGCAGGACCCTGTTGACTTTGCTGGCGAGGATGCACACGAGTATTCAGCCATTCACAGGCACCAGTCGGTCTTCACTTCTTATCAGCGGGCCAACATACCCCTGTTCGAGGGCACAGGTTCACCAGATGATGCTGAGCAATGGCTGAAGAGAGTAATGAAGGTGCTCAGGGCAATTCATGCGCCACGAGACACGTGGCTATCTTTCATAGAGTATTCACTGACAGACTTCGCCGAGCGATGGTGGGAGGCCGTAGTGTCCGAGTTAGGCCGACAGCCTACTTGGAACGATTTCGAGACGAAGTTCCGAGCCCACTTCTTTTCTGCTAAGTGGAAGGAGTCCCAGCGCCGACTATTTGCAGAACTTCGTCAGGGACAGATGACAGCCAGGGATTATTTTATCAGATACACAGAGTTGTCACGACATACCCGAGCAGCTGGCGCATTTCCAGAGGAGAATCTGGAGAAGTTCATTGGCGGCATGCGAGAGGAGGTGCAGGAGAAGCTGGCAGGACTACACATCACTTCTATCTCCGAGGCTACCGATGCTGCGGAGAAGTTCGAGGACATCAGGGGGAGACGTTTCGGGAGCTCGTCTGGAGCAGCACCTAGACCGCGGCGATATTTTGGACCGATACGTCGACCGTTTCAGCAGCAGAGGTCAGACAGACGGTTTCGACCTACAGGTTCGACATTCTCTGGCAGTGCTCGCTCTTCTCCATCGACTACTCTAGGAGGAGCACTCGCCGGACGTGGCACAGAGTCCGCTCGACCATCTGGGTCGCAGCGAGTAGACCGACCACCAGCCGGACCAGCTCGGAGCACAGGCATAGCTACTCCCCCTACCAGGCCAGTCAGATGCTATCGATGTCATGAGTGGGGACATTACCGAGCACAGTGCCCACAGGCTTCTGGCGAGCCTCAGCCACAGCCTTCACAGCCACAGCCTCAGACACAGCGTTCAGGGAGTTTCCGTGGCAGGAACTCCAACTTTAGGCGGCAGCAGCAGAGACAGACGCAGAGTGTGGCAGGTTCTAGTGCTGCATCAGCCAGGCAGGGACAGTTACATGCCGTTACTGAGGAGCAGGCACGTTCAGCGGCTACTGTGGTGAAAGGTATGGTCTCAGTCTTGGGCCGACCTTTCCATGTTTTATTCGATTCCGGCGCGACACACTCTTTCCTTGCTTCGAGACTACTTGCTTCTTTAGGTAGAGTCGCAGAGACTCTCTCTTCTCCGTATCACATCCGAGGGCCTGGTGGCCAGTTATTCATTATTTCACTGATAGTCAGGCACTTGCCCATACTGATTGGAGGTCATGAGATGATCGCAGATTGTCTGCTTCTGCAGCTTGATGAGTTTGACATGATTTTGGGCATGGATTGGCTATCAGCCCATCATGCACTTGTTGATTGCTTTAGGAAGACGGTTGTCTTCAGAATTCCTGATCTACCCGAATTTACTTTTGAGGGTACTTTGCATGACTCCACCATGGAGTACATTTCAGTGTTGCGAGCCCAGCGACTTGTTGACCAGGGTTGCGATTCATATCTTGCTTTTGTTCGGGAGGTGTCTGATTAGGAGCCGATGATACAGGATATCCGAGTAGTATCTGAATATCCAGACGTATTTCCTGATGAGCTACCAGGGCTTCCTCCTGAGAGGGAGATCGAGTTTGAGATCACATTGTTGCCAGATACACAGTCGATCTCTATGGCACCATATCGCATGGCACCAGCCGAGTTGAGGGAGCTGAAGGTGCAGTTGCAGGAGTTACTAGATTTGGGATTCGTGAGACCGAGCACTTCACCTTGGGGTGCTCCGGTTCTATTTGTCAAGAAGAAGGATGGATCCATGAGGTTATGTATTGACTACAGGCAGCTGAACAAGAGAACGGTGAAGAACCGTTATCCTTTGCCGCGCATCGATGATTTATTCGATCAACTTCAGGGATCTTCGGTTTTCTCGAAGATCGATCTTCGCTCAGGCTACCATCAGCTGAGGATTCGCGAGTCGGACATTCCGAAGACAGCCTTCAGGACTCGCTATGGACACTACGAGTTTGTGGTGATGCCGTTTGGGCTCACCAATGCACCTGCGGCTTTCATGGATATGATGAATAGGATCTTCCGTCCATACTTGGACAAGTTTGTAGTGGTATTCATCGATGATGTGCTCATTTACTCACGGAATGAATGGGATCATGCAAATGATCTACGAATTGTTTTGGATACATTGCGGGAGCACAAGCTATACGCCAAGTTGAGCAAGTGCGAGTTCTGGTTATCCCAGGTCTCATTTTTGGGACACATCATTTCTGGAGCAGGTATCGCGGTTGATCCTGCGAAGATAGATGCAGTTATGTCTTGGGAGCAGCCCAAGACAGTTACTCAGATTCGGAGTTTCCTCGGATTAGCGGGCTATTACAGACGCTTCGTCAGCGGATTTTCACGCATTGTTCGCCCTCTGACACGACTGACGCAGAAAGGAGTTCCATTCATTTGGGACGATTCATGTGAGCAGGCCTTCCAGACAGTGAAGGAGAGGTTGACTACAACGCCTATTCTCGCTCTTCCTTCAGGCACTCAGGACTATGCAGTTTACACAGATGCATCTGGAGAAGGTCTAGGAGCACTGTTGATGCAGAGAGGACAGATGATTGCTTACGCATCACGGCAGTTGAGACCGCACGAGCGGAACTACCCCACACATGACTTGGAGTTGGCGGCAGTTGTCTTCGCCTTGAAGATCTGGCGCCACTATCTTTATGGGGTGAACTTCGAGATTTTCACGGATCACAAGAGCTTAAAGTACATCTTTGATCAGAAGGAAATAAACATGAGGCAGCGCAGATGGCTCGAGCTGCTGAAGGATTATGATTGCACGATCTCTTACCATCCCGGTAAGGGAAACGTGGTGGCTGATGCACTTAGCAGGAGAGCGCATGCTGATGGTACGGCGAACTGGCTATATACATGGGATACGCTTGCTGCTTTGACCGATTGGCATCCTCAGGAGAGCGCATCCATTTCTACCACCGTGCCTCCACGATACAGCAGTCTTTGGGATCGTATTGTAGAAGGCCAGAAGACCGATCCTTGGATTCATGATAGATACATGCGCGCCGTCAAGGACGAATTTGACGACTTTGTTGTGATGGAGTCTATTTTATGGAAGGCAGGACGAGTCGTTGTACCCAATGATGAGCAACTTCGCAGAGACATTTTGGACGAGGCACACAGTTCACGGTTATCTATCCATCTAGGTAGCACAAAGATGTACCGTGACCTGCGTCGACATTTCTGGTGGGATGGAATGAAGCGCGATGTGGCATTACATGTTAGCAGATGCATGACCTGTCAGATGGTCAAGGCTGAGCACAGGAGACCGCCAGGATTATTGCAGTCTCTCCCCATTCCCGAATGGAAGTGGGAGAGCATTTCTATGGATTTTGTCACAGGTCTGCCGAAGACACCAGGTGGCCATGATTCTATATGGGTCGTTGTTGATAGGTTGACCAAGTCAGCCCATTTCATACCTGTCCACACGACTTACACTCCATCAAGGTTGGCCAAGCTCTATGTGCAGGACATTATCAGGTTGCATGGTATACCACGAGAGGTGGTGTCTGACAGGGATTCGAGATTTACATCTCATTATTGGCATCAGTTCATGTCAGCACTACAGACAGAGCTGAAGATGAGTTCTGCATATCATCCACAGACCGACGGGCAGAGTGAGCGCACCATTCAGACGCTTGAGGATCTACTTCGCGCATGCACTTTGGAGTGGAAAGGGTCCTGGAAGGACCATCTGCCGTTAGTGGAGTTCACGTACAACAACAGCTATCACTCCAGTATTGGCATGGCACCATTCGAAGCCCTATACGGGCGGAGATGCCTCACACCTCTCAGTTGGCGTGAGGTAGGTGATCATGCTCTTTACTCCGTAGATCTCTTGGAGGAGACTACGAGAGCTGTGGATCTTGTGAGACGGAGGCTTCTGACGGCACAGAGTCGCCAGAAGAGCTATGCTGATCGTCGAAGGAGAGACTTAGAGTTCCAGGTAATCTAATTATTTCTTCTTCATCTATGATATATATATATGTGTGTCCAACTTAATCTCATACTAATGTCATTCCTATAAATTATAGGTTGGAGATTGGGTATTTTTGCGAGTATCTCCCATGAAGGGAGTGCAGAGATTCGGTGTTCGTGGCAAGTTGGTGCCGCGATATGTTGGACCGTTCGAGATTCTGGCTAGAGTGGGGAAGGTTGCTTACCGAGTAGCTCTTCCTCCACATCTTTCTGCTATTCATGATGTCTTCCACATATCCAACCTGAGGAAGTATGTGCACGACCCTCGGCACATCATCAGTTATGAGAATCTTGATGTAGAGCCGGATCTGACCTATGAGGAGAAACCAATTCAGATACTTGACCGTGCCGTGAAGAAGCTTCGCAGCAAAGAGATTTCATTGGTCAAGGTTTTGTGGCACCGTCACGGAGTCAAGGAAGCGACATGGGAGACTGAAGCCGACATGCGGGCACGATACCCGCAGCTATTCTGATGTAATCATCAAAACAAGCCTTTGTAATTAGATACATTATAAATATATGGCTTGTTTTCCCTTTGAGGTTTTTATGGACATATGAAAATTAAACAAGTCACCGAATAGCCTTAACTCGAGTCTCGAGGACGAGACTCCCTTTGAGGTTTTTATAATTGTAACATCCGAGAATTCGCGTACACCCGAACTCGTCCGATTTTGGGTCTAATAAACCCAAAAATGTTGTCGGTCAATACTAAACAACCTAAAACGACCAATTAGTAGTGAATCAAAAGTTGTTCGGACGAAATCGACCAAAAATCGATCCCTTCGTAATGCGTGCCGTGAAAAGCCGCGACGCAAATTCGGAAACCGCAAAACGAACCGAGACCGTCATTAGATCCGATTCGACGATACAAGACCAACGGAATCGACCGTTCGTCAATCGGAGGTCGTTTGATATTTTTAATTCGTAAAATTTAGCCTTAAACAAAAATCGTATCCGAAAATTTCGAGGGTTCAAAACCCAACCGAAAGTATATCAATATTATACTCAAATTGATCGTCATTCAGAGATGATCACATCGAGATCTTGTGCGTCAAAATCCGGCATTCGATGCGCGAATACGGATGACTTTTGTATCTTAGATAAATACAAATAATGGTTAAAAAAACAATAATTTATATTTTTTTAATTACTGACTGTGAACCGACAGTGCATACACAGTGCAGCCGGTTTATATTTTTTTTTTCCTCTAATGTCTTGGCCACTTGGCATTGTCCTTCCCTCCATTTGGCCAACAATTGGTACCCCCATACCCTTATATATATATCACCCAAACCTTTGCTATTTCCCCCCAAATTCCCAATAAATTCTAGCCGTAAGAAGCACTAAACCCTCTTCCTCCTTGCTGCCGTAGATCTAATTCCTTGCAGCCATCCAGAGGTGCTGCCCTGCTGCTTCTAAAGATCAAATATCAAGAAGATCTGAAGGTATTTGAGCTCCATAACAGCCACATTTGCTGCATGCTTGTTCTTATGCAAGTTTAGAGCAAATCTAATAAGGTACCATCTCTCCCTCCTCATTGCTGCCATACATATTTATTATACATGGTTTGTACAACTCCATTCCCCTCCTCATTGCTGCCTTGCATGTATGAATCTCTCCTCTCCTCCTTGTTTCCATTGATGCACATTGGACTTGATCGTATGTACAAGTTTATTCCCTAACTCCTTTGATGCCATGCATATGGGTTACACATTTTTTTTATCAGTTGGACAATCTATTTCCCCTTCTTTTAATTCCATGCTTGTGGTGCTGCACAGAATGAGATCCTATGTTGAAAAGGTCGTTAGAGCATTAATAAATTTGAGTATTTGCTGTGAAACTGTACTGGATTGTTTACTGGAAATAATATATTTTTGGCTTCATCAGAGAAATTTGGAAATTTCGGTTAGCAATAGACAATCTCCCACGTGATCTGAATCTTAGACTCTATTAATAACATTCACTAAATATTGTTTTTTGGGCTGATCTCAGCAAAAATTTTTCTATATAAACAAGTGTTCAAGAAAGAAACTTGTTTCCTTTAGGATATTGTGATCTCTAGTTGACGTGTACTCCTCTCTCGCCAGATCTTGAACTATCAAAATTTTCTTTTGCTTGTATTATGGACCATGGTCTTTTACATAAAAGGATAGAAGAATATGATTAGATTATGTACATTGAATGGGTATTACATGTTCTCTTATATAAAGGAGCTTAATAAGAACCTACATGTAGAAGAAAATTCTGGAACTAGGCAGCATTGTAAAATTAAATTCTTAATATTGAATGGCCTAATTTGTGGTTCCCAACTAGGAGGTATGTGCTTACCTAGTCTATTGACCTTATGGTTGTGTTTTTGTTATCTATGTCACATACACATTATAAATAAATTGGGTTGTTAGTTTCTTGAGAGAAATGCTTAAAGTAATGAAAATTTATGGAAAAGCATATTGACAGTTGTTGTCCTGGAGTGATCTCCGTCATCGAGATTTTTGGGACTAGAAGAGATATCTTGATCTTAATAGCTTGTTAAATCAAATTCAAAAATCCACTTTTACTTCTATTCAGTATGCGACGACAAACGCTAAACCACGCCCCATTACATCGACGTACATTTGTTGTCTACTATGATCCTAACCCATTGGTGCAAGATAATTAATGCATGTGCTGAAATATTTTTCTATATCACCTTCCATGTTTTTTTTTAGATCAGATCGATGAATTATTAAATATCATTAATTGCTTCGCCGTGTTAACATGTCCATATTAATATGTTCAGATTCTGAATTTTATTGTGAAGATGCAAGCTATTGACAAACTCTTTTAATTTTAGAACATTCATCAAACATGCTCGGCATCATTAAATCTATGTTGCTTAAATATGATATATGGTCTGATTTGAGAATGATTTATGTGACATAAGTTGGATTCTAATTTATGATCATTAATATCAATCAATTGTGCCGGTCATGGTAACCTTTATACCTGACCGAGCGAGGGCGTGGTGACCCTCAACTGGGCGGAGGAAAGGAAGCCCAGTTAGGGCAGCGGCCGCCAAGTGCGCGGGTCTAGGATCCCAGTCCCTCTTCGGTTTTTACGCGAGCTCGCAGTGTTTTTACGCCTCGTTGGGATCCCGATTTTAGACCAGTTACGCTGACCCTGTTTTAGGATACCCAGGCGGGGGATCCTTGTTTTTTTTTAGTTTTTCGTACGAGCTCGTCCGCCCGTACTAGTCGGGCAGTTTTCTAGAGCGACTTTTCTAGGGAGTCTCTCTCACCCGTCTCAGTGGCGTAGTTGGGGAGTAGACCTATCCCTCTATTGGACCGCGCTTCCAATTAGAGGGCGAGACGGAAGAGCCATTTGCAGGCTTCTTCACCGCTTGAGTTACTTCGCCACACAGACTTGGCGATTATATATCTAGATCATCAATATCTACATCTACAACATCTGGAGTTATATCTGAAACATTGAAGCTAAGAATTGGAGAAGTTATGATCAAAAGACTATTCTCTCTACCCAAGAATTTAAACAAATTAATAGATCTTTACAATCTTAACTTTTCCATTTTTACTCACCAACATGATCTCTGAAGCATTTGATATATATATGCTCACACTCATACCCTCATGAATATTCAACTACAAATAAATAGGTAATATGGGGAAAATGCCGGGTTCTGGGGAAATCATTAGAAATGCATTACAACAACTTAAAACCCCTTTTTACTTACGCAAGTAGATGTAGATTTTACTTATACTACCTTTCTACTTGCTTGTTTTTGTACATATTAAATGTCCAGTTATTTTTATAAGTTTTTAGGAGGTACCAGCAATGGCTGACGCCTCTTCTTTCCTATTATGTGTGTGGCAGGCAAACAGCCTGCAGTTCAGTAGCCGCTCAGTAGCTACATGCTTCCAGGAGACAGAGTATATACGAGACGGTATGAATTCCTTGTCTCAGTTTTTGTTCAGATAATAATGTAAATGCTATCTCTTTTGTATCACACTATGGGATATATGTTGCAATGGAAGATCCTTGTATACGTTGTAAACTGATATGAATATTAATGAAAAGAAAATTTTGGTGCCATTGTCTCTTTTACTTTGTGGTTATGTGATGGAAATGAATGTCATTGTTGCGCGAAAAATTTTCCCTGTATTTGTGCGACTTGTGCGATTAAACGTGAATGAATTATTGCGAATTTTGTCGTAAACAGGTACCCGGATCCTGAGGGGATCACAGCCACCCCCGAGCAGCAGAAGACATTTAGGAATGCTATCATGGTGGGGGTCCTGCTTGCGGCCCCTGATCCTGAATATGAGGCCGCCCGATCACAGATACTTGTCGATGCTACCATTCCTCCTATGGAGGAAGTCTACCGGAGGCTCAGCCGCATCTCTATCTCGTCCAGTGCTTCTACTCCACCACCCTCGGTGATGGCTACTTCCAGAGGGAGAGGTGGTTCTTCTTCATTCCGTGGACGTGGACATTGTGGTTGAGGTGGTCGTTTTTGTCAGCCATGCACTTTTTGTCATCGTACAGGCCATTCTGAAGATACATGTTATTCTAAGCATGGATTTCTAGCCTCGTCGCGAGTAGCCGAACATGTTGCATCTCCGTCGGCATCTACTTCGGATCAGAGGTTTGAGGAGCATGTTGCGAGATTGCGAGATATTATACCTCCCCTTTCTACAGATTCTCCTGGAGGCCCTTCGAATATTGCTACTGCAGCTTCTGCCAGTACTTCTGCCACAGCTAGCACCTCAGGTAGTGGCTTGTGCTTTTACATCATGTTATAGTTCTGATGTCTCAGATTGGATCATGGACTCCGGTGCCACACACCATCTTTGCCGCGACAGAGACAGACTTATATCAAACAGGGAGATTCCAACAGGGCGGTCAGTGGTAATAGTTGATGGGACTCATTCACCCACTATTGGACAGGGGGAGGTTACTTTGTCGCCTTCCATGCATCTACAGAATGTCTTACATACACCTGATTTTTCGATGAACTTACTTTCTATTAGTCATATTACAAAGGATTTGCATTGTCGCGCTATATCTGACCCATCTTCTCTTATATTTCAGGACATTCTTACAGGCAGGGTGATTGGTTGTGGCTCTGAGCAGGATGGTCTTTATAGTCTGAATCGGAGTTCATATGACGGTGTCTCCTCTCATGTAGCTGGATTTGTCTCTCCATATACATGGCATTTATGCTTTGGTCACCTTCCCCTTCAGAAGATGTGTCATCTCTTGCCTCAGATCTCTCCGAGTTCTTCCTTCTGGTATGAAGCCTATCAGTTGGGAAAGCACCATAGAGCTAACTTCCTTAGTCGTCAGTGTCGGAGCAGTAGCTCCCCTTTTGAATTACTTATGTCGATATTTGGGGTCCAAGTCATGTCCCTGATCACCAGGGACAATGGTTTTATCTTGTAGTTGTTGACGATTTCTCTCGTTTGTCATGGGTTTGTCTATTAAAGAATAAATCTAAAGCAGGGGATGTTATCCGAAATCTTATCAATGAAGTGCAAAATATTTTTTCCTCCCATGTGAAATATGTTCGTACTGATAATGCTTTGGAATTTTGCACTCGTTCCCTCTCACAATATTTTTCGTTAAGAGGTATTATTCATCAAACCACATGTAAGTCCACCTCTCAACAAAATGGAGTCGCTGAGAGAAAACATCGTCATCTTCTTGATATTACTCGAACCCTACTTATCCAGAGTTGTGCTCCTATTTCATTTTGGGGAGATGTCGTCCTTACAGCTTGTTATCTAATCAATCGTATGTCGTCCTCGGTACTTGGTGAGAAAATTCCCCTTTCTGTTGTTTTTCTAGATAAGGAATTATTCTCACTTACTCGTGTTTTTGGTGTTGTTGCTTTTGTTCATCAGTTGTCTCCCGGTCTTGACAAGCTCTCGCCTAGGGCTGTCAAATGTGTCTTTGTGGGTTACTCTCGGACTCAGAAGGGATACCGTTCCTATGATCCTGTAAACAGGAAATACTTTGTCAGTGTTGATGTTACATTCTTTGAGTCTGTTATGTACTTTTCTCCTGCAGGTGACATGTTGGCCTCATCCACATCTAATGATGAGGTCTATGTTCCTCCTCCTAGTTTGAGTCCACCACCGTCCATTCCAGTTCCTGTGTCATGCCAACATCACCACCGCCGCCACGGCCACCAAAACCACCTGTCTCACCATTACCAAAATATTATACACGTCGGTCGGGTCATGCTCATGCTGCACGTCAATCATCCAGCACGCCTCAGGTATGTCCAGATGTTATTACTAATGATGGGTCGAATAGTGTGCATGTGCAGGGTTCATCATTGCAGGAGGAATATGAACCGGCGAGTACTGTGGATGATGATTTGGATGTTCCTATTGCTATAAGGAAGCAGAAATGCACTTGTGCTTCGTATCCTCTTGCCTCCCAGGTTTCCTTTCATCGCCTCACAGGGGACTTTCAGAGGTTTGCAGTGGCTTTATCTTCTGTGGAGATACCACGAAATTATCAGGATGCCTTGAAAATTGATTGTTGTCGTTCTGCCATGGAGGAGGAAATGACTCCTCTATAGTTACAGGTACATGGAGATTGGTTCCCGCTCCCTCAGGAGCATCTGTCGTTAGCTACAAATGGGTATTCACTGTCAAGTATCACGCAGATGGTAGTCTTGATCGTTACAAGGCAAGGCTAGTGGCGCGAGATTTTACTCGTACATATGGCATGGATTATATGGATACCTTCTCTCCAGTTGTCCGTCATTCCACTCTACGTATTCTGTCAGTTGTTGTGGTACGTGATTGACCCTTATTTCAACTTGATGTTAAGAATGCTTTCTTGTATGGCGATCTGCAGGAAGAAGTCTACATGCAGCAGCCTCTGGGTTCGCTGCTGAGGGGGAGAATCATATGGTGTGTAGACTTTATAAGGCAATATATAACCTTAAACAGAGCCCAAGGGTATGGTTTCAGAAGCTTTCCCATCTAATTGAAGAACAAGGATTCAAGAGATCAAATGCGGATCACTCGTTGTTCATTCAGAAGACTCCTAGAGGTACTGTTGTCATCATGGTGTATGTTGATGATATTTTGGTTATAGGAGATGATACTCAGGGGGTAAAGATGACAAAAGCATTTTTGGGACGTCAGTTTGTTACGAAGGATCTTGGCACTCTACGATACTTTCTGGGGTCGGAGTTTGCCTGGAATGCACAGGGTCTTGTGATGACCCAAAGGAAATATATTACATATATGCTTATCGAGATGGGCATGGTTGGGTGTAGACCCTCAACTACTCCTATGGACCCCAGCATGAAATTATATGATAATGATACAGAGGAAGTTGACAGGAGAAGGTATAGAAAAATGGTGGGTAAGCTTCTTTACATCACTATAACTCGACCTGATATTGCCTTTGCAGTCAGTCGGGTAAGCCAGTTCATGGAACAGCCGAGACAGGTATATATGGATGCCATATATATGATACTCAGGTATCTAAAGTTGTCTCCAGGCACAGGATTGTTGTTTGGAAAGGAAACAAATTTATCTATCTCGACATGTGTGGATGTTGATTATGCAGGATGCCCTAAGGATCAGAAGTCTACTTTGGGCTTTGCAGTGTTTGTGGGTAGCTCTCTAGTTTCTTGGAAAAGCAAGAAACAAGCAGTTATGCCTAGATCAAGTGCTGAATCTGAATATAGGGCTATGGCACAAGCAAGTACAGAGATGATGTAGGTTCGAGTTGTACTAAAAGACTTGCATATAGATGTACCTCTACCCATGCAGCTACAGTATGATAATCAAGATGCATTGTTCATTGCCAATAATCATGCCTTTCATGAAAGAACTAAACATATTGAAGTAGATTGCCATTACACTAGAGATATGATCCAGAAGGGCATGATTTCTACTTCACATGTTAGTTCAGGGGAGCAGACTGTCGACATCTTCACCAAGCCATTGCTCAGAGGACCATTCCAGAAGTGTACTTCCAAGCTTAGCATGATTGATATCTATGCTCCATCTTAAGGGGGGTGTAGAGATAATTATGTAGTCGGTGTATCTTTTATGCTATTTTTATTTTCTCTGTTCCATCTTATGTAATTTAC